>OZ026837.1:22195844-22720844 GCA_964023205.1 Lutraria lutraria
CAGTTGTATGGTCAGGTTGGTAAGACAGTTGTATGGTCAGGTTGGTAAGACAATTGTATGGTTGGATGGTTAGACATCTGTTTGGTTAGGTGGTTAGACAATTGTATGATCAGATGGTAAAACATCTGTTTGGTTAGGTGGTAAGACAATTGTATGGTGGATGGTTAGACATCTGTTTGGTTAGGTGGTAAGACAAGTGTATGGTTGGATGGTAAGACATCTGTTTGGTTAGGTGGTAAGACAGTTGTATGGTCGGGTGGTTGACATCTGTTTGGCTAGGTGGTAAGACAGTTGTATGGTCCGGTGGTTAGACATCTGTTTGGTCAGATGGTAAGACAGTTCTACTTGAATGCTTGTTGAACAAATGATGATGCCTGCTTCAGGATTGTGTGTAGAAATACTGGTACCCATATTATGTCCTATTTATTAGGTGTAAATAACATCCTCTTTATCCACTTTTTCACATTATCTGAGTTCAATATAACAGTGTTGTACTGTAATTAAAGAAAACCTTCTGTTTTAGGGTATAAGGCAACTGTAGAAGAACTTTTGGTACTTGAGAAAAAAGCTAGTGGTCAAGCTATGAAAGAAAGAATTAGATCACAAATAAAAGATGCAAGTAGGTTCACCTTTTTCTTACCATAATTCTTTATTTAAATTATTGTATCATTATCTACCATATTTTTATACCCCCAGATATGAAATATATGGGGGCTATATTGGATTCACGCTTGATGGTCAGTCGGTCTGTGCGTCTGTAGACACAATTTGTCCGGAGAATTTCTCAGCAACTACTTACAAGATTTCAATGAAACTTCACAGAAGTGTTCAGTAGTAAGCCTAGTTGTGCATGCTTAAAGCATTTTTCGTTTGGATTAATTTTCACTGAGTTATAGTCCTTTGTTTTTTTATACAGTATATACAATAGGCAAATTTTGTCCGGACAATTTCTCAGCAACTACTCACAGGATTTCAATGAAACTTCACAGAAGTGATCAGTAGTAACCTTTAGTGATAGTTCTAGTTTAAGATTTGTGCTATAATCTTGTCATGACTGATGATATTTTTCTATTATTCAGAGATGCCTTACAAAGAATCGATGGTGAAACATCCAATGGACATGCTAATACACATTAGAATATTGCATACATTCCTCAACTGTAGATTGGTACGGGATTTTATTGTTACATTGGAATCATTATCGGAAGCTGGTTTTCATTCCACATGTTCTTGTATGACTTTAACAGTTTACCCTGAAAAAATCAATAATACTGTTACATTATACGTGTGGAGTTTGCAGGATGAAGTCAGTCTTTACTATATTGAAATAGTTCCTTTTTGAAACTTCTGTTATTTTTAGGAGAGTGAGAAATGTATCTTGGCATGTCAGGCCCTGAGGTTATAAAATACAAGCATAGTCTTTGAGCTCTAATATCAATTTCATCTTCAAAATATTATATTTGAAAAAAAAATTGCTTTTAATGTTTAAATACTTGTTCAGATCAAATAACTTAGAAACACTAAGAGATGAAATATGCAGTTTTTATGAGTTTTGAGACTGATGTTGAGTTCTATAAAGCTTGGCCTAGTTGTTCATACACATTATACCCAGTTTGTATAATTAAGTTATATTTGTAATCTAGCTACACTTTAATAGTAACTATGGGACTCCAGTGTGCATTTCATTAAAATTCCTAGGACAACTGATATAGGAGCATTCCCAAAGATCATCATAGGAATTGACCTAGGTGAGTTTCACCAACAGTTCTTAAGTTAAATGTTGACCTACTCTTCTATCAAGAGATAAAAATGAAACAGCCAAGTGTTTACATCCGGGATTCTAACACATTCGCGCTATTCGTCTGCTACACAAACATGGATGTACAGCAAAAGCAAATATTTAATCATGTATCCCAAAATACATTTGTTTCGGACAAAATTTGCACTTAGGACAGCCCTAGACCGCTCCTAGAGTTAGGGGCTAGTTTGCTCTTAAGAACTAACTTAGGAATTTTAAATGAAACACAAGGCAAAAATTTGGACTTAGGATCAAATTTTGACTTAGGTATTTTGATGAAAAGCTCTGCTGGTTGTTCGTGACAAGCATCTCTTTTATCATGTGATCTGGGTTTGACTTTCTCGTATTAAGTTTCATATTTGATCATTGATTGGTATACCTAGACTATTATGATACTGTATTTTCACAAATTTTCGTGGATCATTTAATTTCGTGGATGGACTGCTCAAGTACTATGCATTAAAATGTTTCATAAGATTGCATCAACTTACCACTAAATTACTGATTTAGGTAGTTCAACATAATTCGGTTCCAACAAAATTAAATGATACAACAGTTTTGTGATAGAACAGAATTTATCAGCAGATTTAGTTTTGTATTTAAGTTATCATCAGTCAGGTTTTTGTTTTTGAAGCTAATGCTCAATATTTTACAAAATGTTATTTGTTGAAAATATTTGAAGATCATATCTGAGTTTCTCTTGTCAGTAGAAATAAGATTTTTGTTCACTATTACTAAGCAGTAATTTTTGTTTTATTTTTAAGAAGTTATTATTTTTTAAAGATTATTTGGTGTGGCAGAAAAATATTGATAGGAAACTATTTTTCTTTGTTAGAGCTTTGTATGACATTGTGAAATACCAAATTACTGTTTTACATTGAAATTAGAAAAAATAACTTAAATCGTTGTTTATGTGGTAATTCTAAAGACGTTGATATTTATCTGGCTAATGAGGCTATGGCCATTTATGCTAGTGTATTGTCAACCATGGTAGCTTAATTAACACTGAATGAAAAGAAATACTTCATACTTCAGTATACTTCAATTGTAAGATTACATGTTTATAAACACCAAAATATTATATCCCCACTTTTCTGAAAAGTGGGGGCTATACTGGAGTCACTTTGTCGGTCTGTCTGTCTGTCCCGAATCGTGTCCGCTCTGTAACTTTGTCATTCATTGGAGGATTTTGAAATAATTTGCCCAAAATGTTCACCACCACTAGACGATGTGTTGCGCGTAACTCCCATGGCTGTAGCTCCAAGGTCAAGGTCACACTTAGAGTTCAAAGGTCATAATTTTAATCTTTTTGGCATGTCCGCTCTGTAACTTGGTTATTCATTGGAGGATTTTGGAATAACTGTCCACAAATGATAACCTCCACTAGATGATGTCGCATGCAACTCCTTTGGCTGTAGCTCCAAGGTCAAGGTCACACATAGAGGTTGAAGGTCAATAATAGGTATTTTATTTTGTGTCTGCTGAGTAACTTTATCATGCATGGATGGATTTCAGAAATACTTGGCTGAAATGTTCACCAACATATGATGGTGTGTCATGCATAAGACCAAGGGTAAAACTGCCCCTAAGAAAAAATCAAGATTGCATCTATTAGTAATAGCCAATAACATTTCAGAAAAAAATCTTTATTCCTCAGATTTTGAACATTCTGTGTTAAAGCGGTGTGTGGGGGTATTCATCGCTCTAGTTACAATATAGTCAATACTTACTGTAAGTGATGAAGAATAGAAACATCACCTTCACTTAATTAATGTATAATTGAAGCTAAGAATAGATAATGCGATATAATGTAGTCTCGGGTGGCTTTGATATATTGAATACAGTATAATGTAATTATAATGAATTTGGATATAGTGATTGACAGGATATACAGTAAAACACGGGTTATTGAACTTGAATATAGTGTAAGATTGGATATAAACAGTAATTACTTTTTCCCTTTAAAGTCACTCTTTATTTCAATGTAATGGTTATAAGAAGTGGAATATAGAAATACCGGTAAATGAACTATGTGAGTTGTCTGGGTCCCCTTGTTTTCCACTGTAACCATGTTCCACTGTATGTGTACTGTCAAACCTCTGTTTGCAGTCACCTCTGAATAAAGGGCAGCATGTGAATTAAGGCCATTCTTTGAAAAATCCTCATTGGTTATTAAGAACTAAATAATCAAATAAGGGATTCCTGTCAATAAAGGCCACATTTTGTATTTACCAAGGGTGGCCTTTGTTCACAGGTTTGACAGTATATGTTGACAATGTTTAATTTTGTATTAATTGAAGACTATTAATTTTACTAATAGTTTAGAATATTTAGCTCATACCCTTATTACTGCCAGCTCGTTTTGTTCATTATCTAATTTACTGGTATTATGTATTTTTGCCATGTACAATCAATAATCAAATAAAAAACAACATATTTTTGTGTACAGTAAATACTTAGCTGTCTGTTTATTCTTGCTATTTGAGCTTTGTTCTGTCATATGGATGTTTATGTATTTTTATTTAGTTTAGCAAGGGGAAAAATCTCTGAGTTGATTTGAATACAGATACATGTATGTCAATTACACTGGTCTTGAGAGGCCGTTTCATACACTAAGCTAAGATAGCAGTTTTTGTACCTAGAAATCTTGCTAGCCCTTGTATGAGAGTGAAGTGTTTTATCAGTTCGATTGCTTAAGAATCTACTCTCAGGTGTTAAAGTTAATGGTCTGAAATGTATACTTCATGAATTAGCAAGATTTTAAAAAGATTTGTCTATGAAGCGGACCCCTACTGTTTAAGAAATTCCTTAGTCTTATAGTGAAAATGCCTCTCAGTGATACTAAATTGTGATCATGATTGTGACAGTGAGTTGTAGTATTGTATTTTTAAATAAGATAAACAAGTAAAGCATTGCAATTTGTATAATTTGAATACTTAAATTATTTCATTTGTTATCTTGAATTGTCAGTGCTCGAAGATTTCTGAACATTAAATATGTTTTAAGTGGAATGGTTTTGATGTTCAATGTACATACAGAATAATGTTTCTGTGGTTATATTGTTGTTATGCTGGTATTCTTGCAAGTACATTGCTATACTAGGCTAAAGTTAACTTAATGTATTAACAGACTGAATATTCCACATGCAGAAGTGACTGCGATAATCTGATTAAATGTAAACAGTTAGATAGGTGAACCCATATAGTCAAACCTGTGAACAAACGTCATCTTAGGGAGAGAAGAAATGTGACCTTTTATACACAGCTAGTTTACCTTTAATAGCAATATATGTGTTTTGAAGTGACCATTGTTCACAGGTGATCGTTAGAACAGGTGACTTGTTAACACAGGTGTGACTGTATCTGACCTAATTGTATTATCCATCATTGTGTGTGACATTTACATGTTTAAAATAAAATATTAATATAATAAGTTTATAAGTCAGTACAAGGCATGGGCTATTGTTGGTCTAATTTGAAAGATGAGCTTTTGACAGTAAAGCAGTTTTTACCTGACATCAACCGGATATATTTTTATAGTGAACTTCTTGTAGCGTGAAACCTTAATATAACGACCATCGTTATGACAGAAAGAATTAATATGGTCTCATTTTCAAATTGAAATATGGATTAATATTATGTTTAAATAAGTCCAAAATATATGGGCAGTATAACAAGTAAGCCAGAATATTGAGGTGGTTGCAATTTGGTTTAACTTTACATTCATTGATTAGGCAATGTAACATTGTAGGGCACCACTGAGTCAGTATTCTCTCCAATACCTAATCTTTAATCAAGTCATTTAAACTCATTTTACTATTTATGTCATTTTTTACCATTGGTTTGTAATGGATAGTTTCAGTCACATTTCTCTGCCTTGTCTCAATCATCTGTATTGCTTATATCATGTAATGCAATTTTTGTACTCATCTGACTACATGTATGTATAAACTGCTTCAGGAAGCAGGTAAAAAATCTGAAATATTGTTGTTGTATGTTTTCTCCACCATAAGGTAGTCTTGTCTCCATTATGATGAAAAGACACTGTGTGACACTTTCATCTTTGTACCCATCAACTATACGGCTTTATGGAAGAGTGGCCATTTTAACTAGAGCTGTCATAAAGGTGACTAATACCCCCGCCGTCGCTTTGACACTAGGAATGCAATAGTACACTATACGGCTAAGTTTAAGGGTACATAACTCTGCAAAGATGGTGATAACATATTTCAAGTTTCATTCCAATCGCTTAAAAAATGTGGATGTATTTCGCTCCACAAACTTTTATGCAGATGGACGGACCAACCAACAGAGTGTCTCCCAATACATCCCCTCTCAAACTTCGTTTGCAGGGCTATAATAAATGCACAGAAGTTTGTGAGAGATGTGGTTATGATCTGTGTCTAGAAATCACTAGCCCTTTACACCTGGAAGTTTGATTCCATTATGGACTGATGTCATGCAAGGAAGCTATCCATTAAACTTCAGAGAAAAAAGTAAACGCCCTTATTACACAAATCATGAATCAATGTTTCGTAAGTCACTTTTAGGTAAGTTTACAATCCCAGAATGTAACAATCACAAAAAAAACAAGTATATATACTTTCTGTGTATTTTTATTGTCACAAAATTTCCACATATAGACACATGTCACTATACACAGAAAAAATGCTGTGTACACACATTGCCTCGGAACTTTCTGGGACTGGTGATCAGTTCCCAGTTTCTGGAGTTCTAGCCAACTCGTGTTCGACATTTTATTCCATGAAATTGGTGTTGTTTCCTTTGAATTGATGATTCACTTCAGTCTCATTGTTGTTTGCATACTTCATAAATTATTAAAAATAATCACTGAGTTCGAGACAATGAGAGTACACAGCAATTCAATCCAGACAAGTGATCCTAATAAATTACTTAACAACCTTGTACAAAATCTTGCTTGGCACTCGATGTACACATGATGATATTGTTGGTGCTTCAAGCCCCATTTACAATATTTTTGTAAGTTCTTAGAAAAATCAAATATTCAATGCCCTAAATATGATCTTCATGCAAGCACTGAATTTAAAATATGCTTTTAAGCAAATGATTAGGACACATCTTAAACACATTCATAATATGGTAAGATTTACTATGATCTGAAAATATTTACTCTGATTGTACATTTATACATCATCATAAACTCTTTCTTGGTAAAAAAAACACTACAATAAGTTCATTGCACAAATGATTATCTACAACCACTGAATTGTATGACAACACTTAACATGTATTTCTGCAGCATAATACACAGAGAACATAAGTCAATGGTTCCCAACTAGGTACTTAATAATTCTTTTAAATCAATGAAATAATTATCTTAAAAGGCAAAATGCATGTGTAAGTCTCTAAGATAAGTACATAAGTTTGATGGAAAATTGGTTTGCACATGTTGTGTTTTCAAAATAGAATCATAGAACTTCACGAAAGAACTATCATGTAGTTCTAATTCTCTTTAAGCTCACACTATATTCTTTAAAATTACAAAGTTTGCATATTAGAATGTTCCCAGCACATGTTAAACAGCTGCACAAGTAACATAAAACTACATCACTACACAATCATAAAATGTACATAAAAAACATGTCAGACAACACTGTAAGTCATGAACTCGATTCACTTCATTTTTCTACAACAAAGAATGTATAAATATCTATAAACATACAGAAAAATATCAAAATA
Organism: Lutraria lutraria; assembly: GCA_964023205.1. Taxonomy (NCBI): domain Eukaryota; kingdom Metazoa; phylum Mollusca; class Bivalvia; order Venerida; family Mactridae; genus Lutraria; species Lutraria lutraria. Next base: position 22,203,363 of record OZ026837.1, read on the forward strand.
ATGTACCAGTACACTACATGCGTAGCAAGAGTGTATTATGCTGGTTTTATTTGTTCCGAAGAAACCACAAAAATGGAGAAAAATGAATACAAAATGAAAACTCTAGAAAAAAAAGAGAAACAACAAAAATACAGATATATAACTAATACATCATCACATACATAAATACATATAAAAACAACCTATGACTATAAAAAAAGTTATGGGAAATTTTCATGTTTGATACTTGATCAATGTAGTGTTGCAGATTTCATCCTGAAATAAGAAAAACATATTTAGTTAATAAACCTTAGTTAATATGAAGCTGTCATCAACTTAGCACCATTTTAGCAGACATACCAGTATATAGTAATATAAAATATAACAGACCAATGTTAGCCTCAAAATTATGGTAAAATGCACACAAATGCCAGATTTAGTAGTTTTGTTCACTGGTTTGACTGTAGGAAGTGTCTGTATGTTTGACATAATAGTAAATACCCTAAAAGTACTAGTAAGCAGAATGTACCGGTACATAGTTATACCTATCAATATAACAAGTTCCTACAGAGTATGGGAAATTAAACATCAAGCTAGGATGGAAGTATTCAGTCCTTATACATATTTGTACTAATCTGATAATTACGTGAGCATTACAATTTTCTGTGGTCGTTTGTTGAACACTTGAACATTATGAAATACTAGTGGAGCACACCAGGTTAATCAGAGTCAATAAGATTCATGTACAAATATTATAATTGTATACTCTTACCAATGATTGTTTTATTTGTGGAATGGCCACCAGCCGAGTTCCTGGAATGCCATGGAAACTACACCACCTAGGAGAACGAGCTCTCCCAGATGTCCAAAAGCTCCCCATTTTCTTTTTTCTGGATCTAATAACAAAGATAATTGATGCTGAATTAATAACAAGTCTACATATTTACATAAAGTGGTGTGAGAGACTGTCCAAAACATCCAAGATATTGTATCTTACGAAAAAATTGCATCATTTGCTTTTTTTTCACCATTTTGAACCATGATATTGCCTTGATCAAAATCTTGCAATTAACAGTGAGTAAAATAGGAAATTTTACTTTAGACAAAAGAGACAATATGCAAACGTTTCATTTACTCAAAGATGGAATTTTGACCCAACAGTGGGCACAAGAGCCAATGTGTCTTTTTATACAATATTGCTATACTCGCTGACAAATTACCTCCAGTGTAGTAACCCAAAGCATAAGCTATCCTAGCAGCAACGCAGACAGATCCGGCAGCGGCAGAACATTTCTGTAAGACAAGAAAGATTCTCTTTTATGACGTAAAAATATTAATGAGTTTTTTCATACACAGGTGTATTTAATTGATGCAAATTATCAGTACCATCACTTCCAATTTCCAATACAAATGAAGGACCCAGGTTTGTCATGTGTCCACTTTAAGATAATGGTGCTTCCCTAAAATACCAAATAATTGTATTTCTGTGTAAATAATGAGACACATGATTATATACAGGGTGATCCAAAAAACATGTGCCACAAACGAAGCTTTATAAATATTTTACTATCCATAAAATAAGTACAAATTCAACAAATGAATGAAAAATTCACTGTTCTTTTTTACTTACTGGGTATTGTAATCCACTTGTCATCAACAAAAAAAGGAAATAGGGAGTTCCTTCAATTCTAAAAATGGAAAGTAATAAAAAATAGATTTATATTGAAGCTGAACCTCATATGGTGATCACAAACATGATAAACAATACTAAAATAACCATTCTATTTCTGACAGGTTCACTATAATTATAATCTGTTTATTTTGGTCCAAAATGTGATCTTGATAAAATTGATGTTTAGCTTTATTGTGCGCTTACAGCCAATATTTTTGGCTGCAGAAATTACCAGCCACGGCAATGCACCAGTAGTTAGAATGCTGGACTTGTAACCTGGCCATCCGGGGTCGGATCCGGTTGCATCGGGTCATATCCTTTTATAAATAATTGACAAAAATATCAGTTTTCCTCCATACGTGGAGACGTTACCAGCTCCTAGTGTAAGCTAGTACTTATTAGAAGGTAGTCCAGGAAAGCCAGTTAGATGTACAGGTCACCATCTATTCTTGAAATATTGTTGAAATAATAATTATTAAAGCTCCCCCTGAATTACTACGTATTCTTTGGCTATGTTATACACATCTGTATAAATATAACTAACTTACATCTTAACTCATGATGGATTCTGTTTACCAGTCAACTTCAACCTTTGACCCTGTCTACAACTAGAGCTGTCAAAGAGGTAATAATACCCCCGCCGCTTTGACACTAAGAATGCAACAGTGCACTACACGGCTAAGTTCAAGGCGACATAACTCTGCAATGAGTGAATCGCTGGGCATGAAAATTGTGTCTTGCACATCTACACTTCATAGTGATAACATATCTCAAGCTTCATTGCAATCACTTAAGTTAAAGAGTGTGGAAGTAGTTCGCTCCACAAACTTTATGAGGACCGCCCAACCGTCAGAGTGACTCCAATATACCCCCTCTCAAACTTCGTTTACGGGGGTATAAAAATATAACTTACGTGTTCTGGTGAACTCTCTGTATACAGTTGAAGACATGGCTCGGTGTTTCATGATACATCTGAGGATACTGAAATAAGAAAAAGAACAATTTGGCACATGACAAGAATATAGATGCCACAGTTGATCTTCCAATACAAGAATTAAGTTCAAGAATTCACTGAGTACTAAAGAGCACTGACAACAGTAATAAAGACATCAATACAAAATGCAAACGAAACAGATTTTAAGTAAACAATAACAATAAGTATTGGTAAATTCCAATCATTTGAACTTGACTTATGATTTAACAGGAATCAGTATTGAAACAGAAATAAATAATGGATAGTTCCTTTAAACTAAAGGGAAGCAAAATTAACTCTTGGTCAGATGTAAAATTTTATGCTGTTTTAAAAAACAAATGAAATCAGAATGTAATGAGGTGTGGTGATTTCAAGTAAGTATGAATAGTCAGAAGTTTAGTGAACCAAGCTTGACCCTATTCCGACACATGACCCCTTCTCAAGAAGCCTAGATAACCACATTATTTGATTTTTATGCTCCTTTTCAACAGTCAGAGTCATACAAGGCGGACAGTTCACCTACACGTACTCATCGTTCCTGGGAAGAACCAGTACAAGACATAATAAAGACTACCATCCTCTGTAAGCAACTACCTGCTTTCTCACATAAAGAGACAGTCACATTGTCGGTAGCTGGGCTCGAACCCTCGACCCTCTATCAGTGAGAGGTTACAGTGATTTAAAGTCAGCGACCTCAACCACTTGACCATGGAGGCAGGTCTAATACGCATGAGCAATTCAACAGAGGCATAAGCAAAATACACGTGAACCAGGGCCCTAGCTGTACTTTAGGGGAAGGGGGCTGTCAGGTAGGGGAATTTCGCATCATTTTGAGGAAAAAGGGGAATTTCAGGGGATTTTTTAAAACTGCCTTATAACACTGCAATTAACATTTAAAGCTCAAAATATATGTTTTTTAATATAATGTACATTACTATACAATTAATCAAAGGTAAATAACTTAATATCAACAATTTAAGCTAAACATAAACATGATCTGAGTCAAATTCATATTTTTTTCTAGAGGGGAATTTTTATCTAAAATAGGGGAAAGAAGTACACTATTTTAAGAGGGGAAAGGCGACGAATTTCAGCCCCAAATGAGGGCCCTGTGAACATATAGATACCAGATTTATATAGCGCCCTTTTCATACTGTTCCTACGTTCAAAGGCACTTTACATAATTATGTTGCAGCCACGAGGGCGCAGGTGCATCCTCTACCAGTGCAGATATAGCATGATCTGTCCAGAGAGACAGACTGAGAGAAAGCCCCCAGAAGAGAGAGACAGACATTAGATACAGGCATGTCCGGCGCGGGATGCACCTAGCTCTTATTTCGAATGAATGTAGGACAAAAACCCCCCTGGACAAAACCCCCCCTATTGATTTTTAACAAGGCGGACAAAACCCCACTCATGATTTTTTAAGGAGGACAAAAGCCCCCCTATGATTTTTTGTAAGTGGACAAAAACCCCCCGATGTTTTTTTTTCAAGGCAATTGCATATCATGTCAATGTAATGCCAATATGATCATATAATTGACTTTATTCACAATTTAATAATAAATTAACTTTATGCTGAGAATTACTTTACTGATTAAATGTTTGCCTGAAATGGTTCAAAACCTTCTAGTCAATACATGTTTAATTTTCTCTTTTTGTAAGTATACATTACAGAGTAATATCATTATATAAATAAAAAATATACATATTATTCTAGTTCTTATAAAGTAAATGTATTCTTTCCAATTATTCAAACTATTTTAATAATTTGAAAATGGATCTTATTAACTGCAAACTGAAGTTAATTGCATGTGTCACCATTCCTAAATAACAATTAATTAGTGACTAAACAATAGTGATGATGATAAATATTGAGAAAAATAAAATTCCATTTGGTCAAACTGGGAATCATTACTATATATATAAGCATGTACATTTTGATCAAAGTCACTTTTTCCAAACCTTCCAAAATTGATTGATGTTTGTTTGTCATAAATCCCTTATTTAATCACTGGATTAATTGCTCAATTAAAGACTTAGAAATTGAGTGAATATCTTAATAACTCACAGTTTGTCATTAATTACAATCATAATTACAATGGTTGTGCCATTGAGGATTTTATAAAGAAAGTAGAAAGAAAATACAATTGTTAGTAGCTGTATTTGAAAGAATATTGTTAAAATATGATTCTACTTTTATATTGTGTTTCACTGTATCACTGAAAATAAAAAAAAAGTAAAAATAAAAACAAAAGTGTTGCTATAATAATTACCATGATCATTCCTAAAATTATTAGAAATACTAGAAGATATGGGGGGGGGTTTTCGTCCACATTGAAAAAAGCACAGGGGGGGTTTCGTCCGCACTGAAAGAAGCACAGGGGGGTTTTTGTCCACCTATGTTAAAAACACTGGGAGGGTTTTTGTCCGGGGGGGGTTTTGTCCGTCTCCCATTTCGAATAGACAGCCTGATTCTTTAATGTGCCCAGTGTAAAGCACCGATACACAGCTTCCTGGCACCTTTAACCAGTACTTATACAGTCCACACGGTCAGATATAGCGGGATATACTATGAATAGAATTTCCGAAATCTCCATGGCCAAGGCGCAGACATGGGGTAATCATAATCGTTAATCATCATGATTATTAATCGATTACTTTTTTCATTAATCATGCATTAATCATTAATCACTGCTGTTTTTGATTACTTTAATCATAATTTAATCGATTACTGCTAAAAAAGGCCAATAATCATGATTATTTTATGATTACTTTATGATTAGTTTTGACCAAAAAGCAAATCAAGGATCCAATGTGTTATTGGCTTTAGTACAAAATTCCATGATGATAGTTGACAAATTTATTACCCCAGACAATTGTCAACTTCACACCTGCTAATTGCTAACCTGGTGCAATAGGTGTCTGCCTGAGGGGTAATAGAAGCTTAAGGATTAAGTACATACAAAGGAGCTATTGTATCAATTGATGATTTGCATGAATGCAAAAAATAAGTAGTTTTACTCCAACATATTTGAAGGTGGGTATAAAAACAGTGAAGTTGTCAAAGTGTCAAAATATATAATATATCAAAATACAATAAAAAAATAAAATGTCAGTACATCTAAAGAAAACAAGAAGATATAATTAAATATAACTATGAAGACTTTAAAATAGTTGTCAGATATATCTAAACTTAAAATGGTACCATCTGAAAATGTATGCTATTAAAAGAGAAATAGAAATATAGGAAAGTTAGCATACAGTATAGACTCTTCTTTCTTTTAAATTAGATCACTATAATTATATTTGATATCTATTGTCGTTAAAAATTGTTAAAAAATAGGCACACATACAAACTTCTCTAAAAAATAGCTTATATATTATGTTAGATTTTAACAAATTTATTTTTATAAAAAAGGCTATTAAACAAAGATAGTTTATTGTTAAAGATAGAGAAAGCTCGCCTTTCAATTGCTTTCAATCGAAATAATCTGGATACATTTATTTTATATTTATTGACTGAATAACATGATCAACGGGTGATTTTCTGTCTGGGGGAGCTTTTGTCCGGGTGCAAAAATAACAGGAGAGCGATTGTCTGGGGTAGTAAAACAATGGGAGAGCTTTTGTCCGCCCCTATCAAAATGAATGGGGGAGCTTTTGTCCGGGGGAGCTTTTGTCCGGATTCCGGGAATTCCCAGTGGCAAGGGTAAATAAACTTGGTAAAGTAATAGTAATGTCAAAATTGATTTCATGAGAGTTTCAGTAAAATCATGTCAACCGTTTTACTTATAAAATGTTGGGTATGCACAAGTATTCATTTCACAGCTTGTAACAATGGTATCAAGGGTTATATGGAGAACATTTTATTTTTCCGGATAAATTTGAACCAGGACCAGTGAAAACCCGGTGCAAACACTGATATTTATTCATTTCTGGAAGTTTTGTTTAACTGTGTCTTAATATTCTCACCTTATCGCCAAGTGTTCTATGTTTTATTGTAATTAGACAAAAGTCACATAAAATCGATAAGAATGGCATCCAAGAAGGTACCTAAATTGTAGTGTTTTAGTCTCACACTGGTTAATACCATTGAAAAGTCTTATAGCCAAAATATACGTAAATGTTTCAAATAATCGATTAATAATCAATTACTTTAGTTGTGATTACCAATTATTAATCGATTACTGATCAGAAACCATTAATCATTAATTTAATCGATTACTGAAAAGGGAGTAATAATCATTAATTTAATCGATTACTTTTTCAAGTAATTGACCCCATGTCTGCCAAGGCGGGGATTGAACCCGGGACCTCTGGATTGACAGCTCAGTGTGTAACCACTGAGCTATCGCCGCTATATGAACATATAGAAATCTAACCTTCACTTCATACTGTCTTCTAGCTTTTCCAACGTTTATTGCCATCCACATGTTGACAAACATGCTTCCGACACCTGTGAGTAAAACATACCCATAGCCTTCTGGCACAACAGCGGAAAGTTTTGACATCCCAGTCATTTTGAATCTGAAATAATAGAATACAAAATTAAAGACATACAATATTGAGATACTGCAGCTCGTGACAACCACAGGCTCTTTAGACTCTTTGCTCCACCCTAGCTCTAGGAGTCCAAGGCTAATCACACACTCAGGCACCAAATGTTATAGGAGGAAAATAATGTACCCAATGTGGGACTTGAAACCGCGACCTGCTTGCAAGTCAGATGCTCTACCAACTGAGCTGATCGGGCTGTTAATATTACAGCCAATGTATAAATACAAGTACAACATACAGTACTGCTACACTGCCAACACTTGAATTTGGTAAAAAGTACCTTTCAAAATCAACAGCTTAAGATGTTTCTTCATGCTTCTATTTTGGGAGATTCAAGCGCAATATTTGGCCAAATTTTGAGAGAGTTATACTACTGTGTTTGAATAGCATTGTATTTTTTGGGAATTTCTTGCCTAAAATTTGGAAAAAAACAGCCCGTATACATCATAAATTACACTAAAACAAGAGCGATCATTCATCCATTTCTTCGCATGGCAACATGTTTGTTTACAGCAGACTGAGTAGTTTTGTCTGACTTCTAATATGACGAGTCAAGTAGGGATGAAACTGCAGTAAAAGGAAGGTTAGCGGGGGAGGATTGGCCGTTATATTGTTGTTTTGATACGATTACTGACTTTTCATTTGGAAAAAGCTGTCTGCGACTTTTCTGCCGGCGTCGCCATTACGTAAAGATGAACTGTCTAAAAAAAAACAATCAATTTCATTGGTCTGTGCAGAATAATGCACCGATCAGAAGTGCTGTAACAAACGGCTTTCTTGCACTTTGCACCGGTTCCTGTAATATTTTTACTACTGTGACGATTGCACGTTTGTTTTCGGATTCATACCCGAGAAATTTCGTACGCGACATGAATCTCACCCAAGCAATATTTTATGCGACATTTACCATTTTTTAGCAAGAATATCGCGGAATTGTGTCCTTGGCAGAACACTGGTGATGAGGTGATTTGTTGTGGCATATAACATGGATACAATTTCAATCTCCTGTGATTAGATACAGTCCAGACCAGAATACCAGTCAATATTCACATTCATGCATTATCTCGCATAACTTGCCATGGCATAAGAACATGCAAATCATAGACCTGGTATTGAGTTGATGAAAAATACCACACCCAAAATATGTAATAAAATAAACAAACTGAATCAGTGTATAAATTAACAAATACTTTTCATGATGTCATTTTTCATCACCATACAAAAGAATATTTCATCAGAATTATTTAAACCACTGAACCAATTTTTAGAAAACCGACCGGCGAAATGTTAAAATACGAAGCCTCTAAATTAACAAACACAGCGTTGTTTCGTGTAAATAATTACGCAGTCTTTGGTAAAATACTAAAATTTCTGACACAGGTCATAAAACTTAACATGACAATGCATAAAATGCTTTATAATACCTACTTTTCTTTTCAAGAGCTGATAATCTCCAAGGTCGGATTTTACCGGAAATAACGTGGCGGTGTCACATGCAAAATAATCTCTTGTGACTTTGACTAACTTCAGTATCGATTATCTCCCATCAACATCATCTTTGAAATAAACTCGTTCCCGTTGACTTGTGTGTACAAAGCCTTTGGTGCACTGCATCATGGGACGGGAACTAGTTTACTTTGAAAAGGGCAATCCGTCTTTTTTTTACTATGATACAAGTATGTATATCATATACTAAAGAAAAATAATCCATATAGGGTCTTTGACGATGATACGTTTGCATTACATTGCAGTTCATAAAATGGTCAACAAGACGAAATAAAAAAGACCAATTTAGTTATGGGACCCAGAACTAATTAAGATTTATGGTGAATTCGTTAATATTTATGGTTGATTCTATTTGATTGATGAAGGGTATGATATAACCATGTGCTTGTGAACCATATACATGAATTAATTTATTCATTTGTCAAATACGCATGATTGTCATTATATAATGTGTATTACTCATATCATGTAAATATTTTATACCCTTGGATTGGATTAAATATACAGACAATATCCTATAGGAAAAAAGCAACTTCATACAAAAAACATAAACCAATATATGCTTCTTGAAATTCGTCTACCTATAACGTTTTGTTATAGTTTTTCTTGTCATTATTAATTTGCTTGACTCGGACATTTTTTAACATTTTATATATCATATACTATATACACAAAATGACAAAAAGATATCCGAGTCAAGTAAATTAATAATGAAGTACAATTTATTTTAGTAGTATATTGTTCTGATGAGTCTAATGACGATAGTCTATATAGATCTATTGTGAAAACGATCATTGACTGAGAGAACGACAGATTTTATACAATGACTGAATAAGATCAACTAGCAGTTTATCTTTCTAATGAAGAGAGAAGTTTGATTCAGAAGAAGCCTTTATAGTTAGTAGTTAAATGTTTGTGCTGATTATTATTATATGATATATTATTTCTAAAGCAATGACTAGTAAATAGTCATAAATACGGAGTAATTTCCGCCTCTAACTTGTGTGAATAATTTACATTTTATATACACATTTAAGATTTTTACAGACAATTGATGAAGTTTTATACATCTGCTGTAATCTTGCGATATTCTGAGTCATGATTGCCAAATGCAGGTCTGAGTTTTTAAGACCTATATATACTCAGGATTGTCATAATTATCCAATTATTGCAGAACAGTATAAGTGTGACGTTTACAGTATGATGCATACAGTGTTTGTTATGTATGCAAATGTTAATCTATCTCATTTATTCATCTCTCAAGAAATGAGTGAATAAAAGTATTTTGACTTTGTATATACAGTGTTTGTGATAAATACAGTAAGTGTGTTGTATAAAGTAAGTATAATCGATGTATACAGTAAGTGTGATGTATACAGTAAGTGTCATGTATATAGTAAGTGTGATGTATACAGTAAGTGTCATGTATATAGTAAGTGTAATGTATACAGTAAGTTTGGTGTATACAGTAAGTGTGATGTATATAGTAAGTGTGATGTATATAGTAAGTGTGATGTATACAATAAGTTTGATGTATACAGTAAGTGTGATGTTTACAGTGGATATGATAACTATTGTAGTAAGGATAGTCTTTGGTCGAAACAACAAAACACTTAATACATCGAACTAATTTTTAGTCATGCAAGTCTTAATTATTAGTAACCACAAGGAAGTGTGATACTTTAGGAAAAGACAACCCAATCGTGCAGACATAACAGATATATCAACATGTTGATATACACATGTAGATTGAATAACACTGACAAGTTGTCATAAGTCATGTATGAATATCATTGAAATATAACAATAAAAACATTATTTTATGTACACATTTATTTGTTTATACTGCAACATGGAAAAAACCAACAAATGAATTTCATTATTTTACTACCAGAATCATTTTCAGCGTCGTCATTTAGAGAAACATCGGATGTGTTGTTTAGTGAAATATCATACATATAATTTACTTTATCATCCTCTGTATTTGAATTATAATCATCATTTATAAAATCATCAAATTCAACATTTAAACACCCTGAGCTGTGAGACTTCGAAATAATATGGCGTGATCTGGTTTCAGAAGGTAATTTTGTTGGCAGGGAAACGCTACTTTCAGTAACAATCAGATTTTGTTGTGAACTATCGCTAGCGATAGAGGAGTCATTTTCTATGTAGGAGAACCGTGATAAACACTCAGTCTCTGTTGGACACAGAGTGGAGATAATCTTGGTGTCGCTGAAATCTTTTAATGAATCTTCCGTCTCTTCTTGGTTCAGCTTATCTATAGTGGATGTAAACATCTCCCATACTTCTCTTTGGTTGGTACATGAACACAATTCACACGTTATGGTGTCTCTGTATTCACTTCTAATCTGAAATAGATGGAATGAAATATCCACATTGTTCACATCGAGCATTCGGAGGTTGGGAATAGGGGTCTTAAATTATTGTACCATAGACACCCAAAGCACCTTTTTGTCGCGACTCATGCTACATTAATCTATATTGCCTTTGTCACAAAATGATACATGCATATTCCCGGAGGAAGAAGTTGACATGTATGTGACATATGCACAGTACAACCTCTGTAGAGCAACACCCTATGGGAGCTGCAAATATTGGCCGTTGTTTAGAGGTTGTTGCTATAATGGAGGTTGAATTTATAGTACATGTAATATCAGCTTAGGGAAATTTTGAAGGTGTTGATTTAGAGAGGTTATTGCTCAACAGAGGGCCGCTCTGGAGAGGTTGTACTGTATGTCATTTGGAGAGGAACTTTGTTAAAATGCTGTTTACCGCTGATTATAACCTACTACAACATGTTTGCATCATAGTTACATGTGCAGTAAGACAAACCAGTTGGCTATGATTCGCAGCTTCGTAACTATTGGATTGTATTATTTAATGAGACGAGCTTATTAAAGTTAGAAAAGTCAAACTGAAACATAATGTATTAACTAGATCAAGTTAAAATAATACAACGAACATACATAGAATACATTTTCATAATTAAAGCGTTCATACTGAATTTATTAGTAAAAGCCTTAAGGCGCATATTTAATTGATCTCTGACTAGTAATCATTAACCCCTCACTGTGGTGTGTTCGAATCCCAAACCAGACTAATTCCACATGGGAGGAAGGTGTACAGCAAGCTTAGGAAAGGTCAGGGGATCTGCTTAGGTGTAAACCTCGGTCTTCCTCCATCGTTATTTAAAGCTGGGAAGTCACTTAATGACTCCGACAGTCCCTGCGACGTTAAACCGATGAGAAAGATGTAAGATGCATATACATGCATACAGTAGAAATAATATGACAGGTTTCATCAAAGACCTATAGTATCTTTGGTTGCATTACTAGTAAATGAACCTAAACAGTAAATGCTCATACCTCTATTATCTGATGATCCCTGAGGTAAGACAAAGACAATGCAGATAATGATATATAATATTGTATATCATAATCCATGCCAGTTCCACGGAACACAATATCAGCAATCACCAAATTCTCCGAACTAAGTCCCAAACAAACCAGGCTTGCGGCATGATCTTCAACGAAGGAGACAAATCTTCCCTCAGCAATAATACAATCATTAACGCCGTATTTGTTTTCAAGAAATGATTGTAATGTAGGCCCATCTGTCTAAAATAATACAAAATACAAATTGATGTGGACAAACTTGTTTTCTTACAAAATTTAAAAGATTAATTTTAGAATTATTCTCTATGAAGAAGATAATTGTACAGACCGCATTACATTAAGATGTCATTTTAGGGAAGTATTGATTCATAATAAATATATCATCTGGAAAACTGAATGTGTTGAAGATCTTACTCTGTGTGAATATTTAAATAATGAAATGAAACGATACACTTGTGTCACATTATGAATTTCATTTATAGATACAAATAAGCTCTATTTAATTACTCTTACCTGCATGATTTTGCAGAAGTCGTATTCATATATTGAAAGATTGGGTAGTTGTATAAATTTCGAGTGCGGCGATGTTGCTAAGGCGCAGCGTTATGACGTCTGTCGTCATAATACCCGCTTTGATGACGTAATCATTTCAACGTCGAATTCGTAATGATCGAACGTACAAATAAAAACATTGACCAAACCTGTTGTTATGTTCTTACTTTCTTTATTCTTAAAATGCATCGATGTAATTTCCATCGATAGAATCGTTAACCCATTCAGGACAAAATTTACATGAAAGAAAGCTACCAAGCAAGCTTACTGTGACAGGAGTTCAATAGCACTACCCAGATACACGATTGATGTCTTCCTCAAACGTAAAAGCTGGAAAGTCGCCGATTAACCTTTGGTTGTAGGCGCGACATTAAACCGCAATAAATTAAAATACAACAGCTGGCAGTGTATAATGCATTTATAATTCAGATATTGTACGAAATATATATAGACTAGTAATCCCCGTTTTGATAAGCATAGTTCATGCATTCACTTCATATACATGTATTTCATAGTTTGTTAAACAACTTTTCTGGTATGCACAGCATAATGACAGTACTTCTAGTCAATCTGCCAGTATTCATAATTAAGTTTGTATCCCCTTTACTTGGTGTTACTGTCGATTTTGAGAATTAGTGGAGGGTATCTTAATTGAATATTGTCTATTGGTGAGTACCAGATGGTGGTGATGTCTGGATGGTTTTGTTAATGGTTCCATATACATTGTATTGTGATGGTATAATGTCAACTAGCCCATAGTGTATCTTGTTGAATAGACTACTTTAAGACGAATGATCTGTCTTCTACGTACAAATTAAATTGGATTAGTATATCCAAGTTATGGACCTTGACATATAATATTTGCTATATTTTAGCTTGTTTACACTCTAGTAATAAGGAAAGATGAAAGCTGATTTTCAAAGTACTCCGATATACTTATGTTAAATTTTGATCGTTTTGCTCAGTCTTTTATAAGTAAATTCAGTCCAGCTCTACCAGACCGTTCATACGTAAGTCTAAGATGTTGAATAGATAGACCAGCTCTAGAAAATCTAGTTAATGGGATTTTTGTCAAAACTTATAATGCTTCGACACTGTTTCACTACAGATCACTTTGTTTGCAGCATCTGTGTATGACGACAAGTTTTTGTGTTCCTTTTCTATTTCTTTAACTGTAAAATACTATCTCATCAACACTGTCCACCGTTTATTTTGTTCCATCAGTTTCAGGTAATAGGGCACACAAGCCTTTGCAGTCGTTTGCGGCATTATATGCATTATAATCTCATTAACTAGATTTTTTTTGCTTTACGAATATCTCCCAGGAAATGCCCTTTCGAAATGCATGTAAGAATCTGAAAACCGGTAATATCTGGAAAAACAACATTGTATTTCTTGTAAGCCTTAATGAGAATCAAAAGTGTGTGCAACGAGAACTGGTGGTTGGGTAAAAGTTTGATCATTCGTTGAACTTGGTAAAGGTTGTTTGAGGTTTACTTGAAGAAACTGGAATGGACTTGCCATACCTTGTTCCTGCATGGTACTCCAAACCGGAGAGTGTCATTATGAAACCACTGTGTGGCGCTAAGTAGCAATTGAATGTCTCTTGGTTTTACTTTACAGATCTGAGAGCAGCTAGCTGAATCACATTACAATCAACCCCTATAATACATGAACAGATTTTTTTCAAATGTTAAATGAAGGATAGTAATGGAAACGATTGCTAGTACTAGAATAGCAATGTTCCTTTTGCTTGTCTATATTACGTATAAATTAATTTTTACCTCATTTCAAGAAAGTAGAACAAGTATCATGTATATAAAAAGTGCATACAATGTCATATCAAAATCGCATTGCGGTCTTCCAACAATTGCGTAACACACACACACACGCGCGCACGCACACACACTTGTTTAACTATCTTACCGAGGTTTTCCATTATAAACTGTACCTCACTTTGTATATTAGGGTTCGAACCCGTGATTCTCCGATGCAGTTTATGTGTAAGTTTAGAAGAAGGTACAACATATGAAACAGCAGTTTGTAGCTAGTATAATATTCAAAATTCACAGATGCAAGAAATTCCGCCTCATTAGGCCGAAGGTTCTTGAAAATCAAATTGGAAATGAAGAAAATATTGTGTTGTTTTTAATTGGAAACGACCGGCTTGAGTAAGTAAACTAAGATGTAAAGTGCTTTATTTAGATCCTAACCTGTTTTAGTTTTGGTCTGCACATAATTTGGAATTTAATGCATTATGGGAATGAGTTGATAAGGAATGAGTAGTCGTGGTGCAGTGGTAGCGCGTTCGCCTCCGCGTCAGAGAATCACGGGTTTGAACCCTACCAGATTCCAATGATGGAAAGGTTATTAGGCAAGACGTTTAAGATAAGAAAGTATCCACCGGATCTTATAGAATCAGCTAATAAAAATACAAATGTAGAAGCACTGACTTTGTCGATGGTTGTGGCTGTTGTTATTGTGACGGTTTAAAACTCTCCGTTTATTAAAAAAAGTGTTGATGCACCTAAAATTGTTAACTTAATACAACAACACGTCGATAAGTTCTATCTATGAAAGGAATACAATGGTCACTGAAACCAGGAATGACTTTTATATTGTCTACTAAGGTGTGGTTATTTATAAACATAAGATCAAGAATGTTCTGGGTAGTGTCGGTGATTCTTGTTGGTTCATGAATCAGATGTTAAAAACCGAACGAGTCTGCAAAAATCAAGGATTTTGGTGCTTTTATCAACATGGGTAGCACCAGCATCAACAATGAGAGACTGCCAGTTTACATCACCAAGGTTTAGGTCTCCACCAACTATGACGGTATTGTTTGAATTATCAATCAGAGAGGTGGTACGATTCATAAAATATAACTAAAGTCCCTATCTACCCTGAAGGCACTACAAACACAGAGACATTGTTTACCTTTCTGTTTATTTTGAGCTCCGAATAATTTCTGATTCAGATATCAACTTCAATGATGATTCGTCACAAAATCCAACGTGGACATCATGCGAAGGTGCAAAGGTGCGTACGTGTTACTGTATCCTATCCATGGTTTGTGTGTGACCGGACAACCAAAACAATGACTGTGCTTTCTAAAATTTGTTTAAAAGTTTTGAGAGCATATATTTACAGCTGTCTTGATGTCTGCACCCTAACTTTTTGCTGGACCAGTTCCTTGAAGCCATCAATGGTGTCCTGCGTAGGGTTGTCTCTGGGAGCTTATTCCACGGAATGACTTCACGGGGACGGAAGAAGACTGTTAGTGTTGGTAAAGGTTGATTTTGCAGTGATTTGTCAGGAATTTCATATTGTTTCTAGTAGAAGAGTTAGTTATACATCGGTAGACTACGTCATCCATCTGGTGTCTGATTGAGGCCGCTGGTAGGTTACTGTCTGGAACTGCTACTAGTTGATGAAGATGACGTCAAATGGATCAAAAGATCTTCTCTGCTCTAGAGTTGGTCAATTCAAGCGATGTATCATAGTATTGGACAGAATAAGTTTATAAGGTAATCGAGATGCATAACGTCATAATACACACAATGTTTGCATTTTGTAGCAGTCTTTGGTAGAATTGGATTCTATTAATGTAACCTCATATGCTAGGCATCGCAATTGCTTTTTGGTTTGATCGCACATAGCAGCCATAGTAGTTTGCGCCAGTGTTTCGTGTTTAGCCACGAACGATCCGGTACTTCGAACGAACCCGGAATTTTTCGTCGATGATTTATCGGAGTAAACAATAGACGATAGAACATTTATATTGGTTGGATAAATAAATTATTAGGCTACAAGATACGTACATACTTATTATATTTTCTCCGTCAGTAAATAAAATACAGGGGTAAAAACTCTTGCTTGGTAGTGTCGTCTGTACATAGGACTTGTTTCCCTTGTATTATATATATATATATATAGTATACAGCGAGCAAAATCAATGAGCCGTATCCCTGTGGGTAACTTACGTTGTACAGATTATGTAGCGTTCATTAACATGTATTGGCATCTCTAATGTTTCGTTGCAGTTAAGAGGTAAAAAATAGTTCCTTGCCCAGCATTCAAAGTGCGATGTTATAGTAACACAGGTTGATGTGAGTATCACGTGACCTGGGTGTTTACATTGCTTATAAGCTGGAGGTTGGAGCGTTAGGACGGACGGGCTGATAGGCGGATATTCGGAAGAATGATGATGGTTAATTAATGATTTTTACAATTAATTTGCTCTTTCAATTAGTGAATTTGTAAAATATCACTTGAGATGAATAACAATAGAATACTGTGTAAATTGAAGAATAAAAAAACGACAGATTTGTTTGTTAACAATAATATATTATGAATTTGGTAACAAAGTCTAATTATTTGTATAAAAGCATTAGGGATGGTTTAGACCGAGTCATTGTTTTTATCAACATGTACATGTATATATGAACAATTGCAAAATATTATTCATCTTTATATAGACACACTTTCAGACTTTCAGATATGCATTTACAACATGTGTATATAAAGTTAAACTTGGTATCACCAAAACTTGAAGCTTCACACGAATTCAAAGGTATTGCTTATGTGTTAGTTTCATACGATACAATCTTGAACTTTCGCCAGCCTAATGAATTCAGTTCAGTCACTTTATTAATACTGAAAACAAAATCGAACAAAGCTCATTGACAAACTGTTACAACAGAACACTGTTGATATCTCTTTTTAGATCTAAATCTGAATTTACCAATATTTTATGAAGTAATTGTTTCATTTGTTTGGATTTCGAGATTTATCAATGTTTTGCAATTTAAATCCACGTTCTCATCCACATCAGAGTCAAATGTCACTTTTGCAGTGTTTTCTACAATTTCATCATCTTTATTTATAGATTCAACTACCTTATCATCACTATTTTCACTATCATTGTCCGTAACACAGTCAGTTGTATGTATTGTTTCTTGAATAGTGTCTTCTCCTTGTTCAGAGATTATGTTTTCTTCATCTGATAGAGATGGTGATTTCAGTGGTTCTTCAGTGTCCAAATGTTCTCCAACAGAATCAGTTTTATCATTTACATTCGAGGGAAGGTCTTCTTTATTGTCTTCAAATTGAGTATCACCGTTATTGACAACATCGTTGCCTTCAGTATCGTGAACGTCCTGACCTTCGCCTGGTTTTATCAACACACTATCACAGTTTGTATCCTCAGTATTGGCAATATCAGAAGATTCTGTTGTTTCACCGTCCGCCTTTATTTCATTGTCCACATCATTTTGGACCTCCTTCTCCTCATACTGAGCTTCTTTGACATTGGAATCTTCTTCCCCGCTTGATGGATTTGGAGATTTTGATGGTTCATCCGAGTCTGGCGACTTTTTATAGAAATCTCGTTCACAAAATGCCCCTATACCTCTATGTGTCACATGAGGGTTCACATGCGGCTGAATAGGTTTGGCAAGACCAACCGGTTTTTTCCATAGTTTCACTTTCTCTTCTAGAATACATCTATCTTTCTCTGCCTTTTGTAATTTATCCGCGGCTTCCTGAAAGCAAAGAATGATTGCATTTTTGTTGGAAGGATAGATACAATTTCAATTTTGCCCGATCATAATTTCTTAAAGAATAAAAATATCATAGATTCACCCCGAGAAGTAAGGACAGTAGAATGATGGCACATGAAAATGACAAAAAAATAAGTTTCATTTAATTGAATGTACAAAATATTTTCTTGCACAACTGGCAATTTGCTGTAAAATGTGACATTATACAAACCGCTGCGCAATGTAGGACGGCAATGCAAAAAGTGGAATTTTTGTCTGACTTGAAGTGACCTTTTCAGTACATGATCTCTTGTTTATTAACACTGCCAAATTTGTGTAGAAAATTGCAAGTTCTCCCTGCATAAACTATAGTTCAGTCACGTTTCTTGGCTATCTGAGTGTAGTGACATAAAATACTACATCGATAAATAGACCTATAGATTTATTTAGCACCAAACAAACATCACAATGATAAAGTGTATATACGACATAGAACTTAAATGATGCGATGTGTGATATTAAAACAATACAAGCTGAAACTCGTACAATTTCATGCAATTAATAATTTATCCCCATCCTGAGGAACGGGTCGGACGTTGGTGGTTAACATTCTACTCATTAGCTCCATGGAGATCTTCAGATTTCCACTTCTTTCAATGACAATAAGTGTTTCGATGTTTATTATGCAATTTGTAGACACATTTTTCTTTATGTAAACTTTTATTGATTTCATAGAGATTTGTTGAAATCGGACATGTACATGGCATTTTTTTGTAACACATTTCCAGGGTTAGAAGTGCAGAGCTACTATATCACACAGTGAAGATTAGTTAGCAGATGTTAAAGTGATCTAAAATAATATAAATGTACATCTATGTATAAAGCTCATTTCACCATAGCAATATGTTCCAAAGCATTACAGTAATATGATACTATGCGTTATGTGTTGTAATCCCCATATATATTTGCAACGCCAAACACCCTGTCTAAATCAGGCAAAACATATCACACATATTCTATATAAAGCACATTGTTATTTATAGCTCATTTGAGTTGTTTTTGATATAAACTGCAATCAATGCCCAGCATACAAGTATATGCAAGTGCGACCTATAATATATATTATTTCTTACACAAGTTTCAAACGCCTGGCCGCCCAAATTGGCAGTGTTTTGACGATGTCTAGAAATATAATCATAAGTCGGATCTTGTTAGGTTTCTTCCAGAGACTTAAATTCTTGAAACATTTGTAGAAAGGATCAGACACGTCGATATTTTTGCCAAGCCTGGACTTCTATCACTTTCTAACAAATGCATGTTATGAATGCCTAAAAACTGCAGTCACAGCATAAATGAGACCGAAGCTGGAAAACTTATGTATAATTAATGTGCAACCATCGAGAATTGATTTTCAAAGGAATCAGCTTTTCATTGCCTTTGCAAAGAATACAATACATCTAGTTATAATATAACATTGCTTTAAGCCGAAGCAGTCGACATGTTGTCACCAACATCTGTCTTCGTGATCTTATCAACGTCCCATAACCTTTCATTGAAATATTAGTACTATCTGTAGTACATGATTACAGATGTGCACTACTGAAGAAAGCTTTCTTTAAACCCTATGATATTTAAATATTAAGACAAGAACTATATTTATAACAACAAGAAAGTGATAACAGAACAATATTATTTGAAATAATGCTAGTAAGACCAAGGGGTTTGTCACGAAAAAAAAATCCCCCCCAAAAAAACATTTTTCCATGTAACCCATATATATATAGTTCTATATATATATGGGTTACATGGAAAAAAAATTTGGATTTTTTTCGTGACAAACCCTTTGAGCAAGACAGGTCCATCCATATACACACATTGACAAACAAAATCAGAAAGGAAGGAAAACGTCGTGCGTTCGAATCTTGGCTCCACCTTCTAATTTTTCATGGACACTTCAATGTCCCCATCCCAACTATAGTGTAAAGTAATGTATTAAGAAAATCATAGGAAACGGACAATGTGTGTATCGTAGCTTTACACCGCACACGACAGAAACAGAGAAAACTATTCTATATAAGAGTAGGGCTACAAATGCCCGGTTCTCATGTATCTTTCCCCCTTCTCCCTGGGTCGGATCTGAAATGACCACAGCTGTCGAATGGATTGTTAAACAACAGATAAACAGAAGAAAGGGGGAACACTGTTACCAAACACTGACATTAATTGTATCTTATACTTGTCCAGACTACATTAGTTTCATGAACAGAGCATTTATAAACGTGACAAGACAGAGAGGTGATAGAGTTAGTAACACAACAGTATGAAACAAAATTGGTATGAAACCTTGCATTTACCTGCATTTTCTGGGCAGCAGCCTCTCTATCCATCTCTAGCTGATCAAGTTTGGCTTGTGCTTCAGCTAAAAGTCTTTCTTGTTCCAACCTGTCAGATTCTAACACAGCCTTTTGTTCCCTTTCAGCCTTCAGCATTTCTTCTTGCTGATGCTTCAACTTTTCTAATTCTTCACGTTTTTCAAATTCTTCCTCTAGTAACCTTTGAAATTAATGGTTGGTGTTCAATACAAAGGGGAATGTGTCTTGTTCATTGCAAAAACAACCATTTGGCCGTTGAAGGTTTATATACTTAAACGTGTATTAGTGTTATTTTATTCCAACATAATCTCGTACGATTCTTTTTTTGTCATTGAGGTCTTTCCGGTCATACACCGTTCTCATTTAGACATTGTGATTAAAATGTCATGTGTATTTTGAAAAAAAACATAGATTTCGTTTTGGATATTTACTCCTCTACATGTAATTAAAGGTGACAGTTTTGATTACTGATGGAATTTTGTATGGTTTAAATATACAACATGTAATTCTAAATGATGACATACTTAGCCTGTAGACTTCTAACAATTTCTTCATCTTTCTTCGCCTGTCTCTCCTCAGCAAGCAATCTCTCTAGCTCAAGTTTGATCTCTTCAAGTTGTCTAAGACGTTCTTGTTCTGCTTTACGAAGTGCCTCCTCCTCTTGCCACTTTGCCTCTGCTTCTTCTCTACGCTATACGAAAAATAAGACTAGCCATTGAGCACAATAAAGTTAACCACACTGTATTTCATCGGATTGTGAAGAACAGCAAGAAAACACAAGAAAACCTACTGACTGGCACAGACACCTGCAAACCAATTATTTAAGAATAGCGATTGTATTTTGAAAATACCGGCCCAAAAACAGCGCAGATTCATTACTGGCAGCAAAAATAGGAGTACTTAAACAATTTGAGCAAAGTAGGATGACGAACCTTTCTCTCTTCTTCTAACTCAGTAAGTCTAGCTTTGAGCATTTCTTCATCTTCAAGTCTTTTCTACAAAAAATACATGAATATTCCAACATAACATAATATAGAGCTGAATATAATTGTAGCTGGATAAATTTGTTAATTAACACAGAATAGAAACAAGAACGTATGAGGGAAATTAAACACGTTAAAACACTTAAACATCGTGGTACATTTAATTTACAACGACAAGCGAATACATGTGAGCACCAGAAGCAATCTAATGTCACCGTCCCCTATTCTTCTTCTTATTATTTCAAAGGACACATAGCTTAGCATAAGTCCTCTACATAAACTGAATGTCCATTTTTGTTCTAGGATCAGTTCAATTAAGTAATAATAATGCATGTATCTAGTGAACTAAGTAAATGTCTGTAACTTTAATTCAGAGTGAACATCTTCTTTTAAAAGTACATAAACTTTACAATTGAAAAAAAGCCTAGATATTGATGCCAAACTATAAACACTCAATGCAATAATTGTACTAAAATGTAGTTAACTGAATTATCTTCTAATGATCAGAAATTTACTTTGTTGGCTTCGTCTAATTCGTTCTGTCGTTGTAATAACAATGCAGCCTCTTCCTTCCGTTTCTGTTCTTCCTCGGCCGCAAGCCGGCGTCTTTCCGCTCGAGCAAGACGACGTTCTCTCACAGCCTCTTTCTGAATGTTGGGATCTTTTCCAACTCTACCCAGAGCCTGCTGAATTCCTGAACAACGCACAAGTAATTGATATACATTGCTCCGATGATGTTACTGATAAAAGCATCAATATCAAGTTGAAATATAGAAGATAATGAGTTGCCCGAGCAGGAAATAAGTAATGTTCATAGTAAAGAGGCATGAACTGAATAGTACCGTAACATTGCATCGTACAACAAACAGAGGAATTCGACCAACTTAAAGGTGAAAACGCAGATTACTGTTATACGTTTGACACAGTCCATGATGGCATTTAATCATTGCTATTTAAGGTTAACTTACCAGATACCCACTCGTTCTTAGTTTTAACGTCCGGAGCACTCAAATCATATGGTTTCTTTGTAGTTTCTAAAACAAATCTGTTTGATCTATGTGCTGGTCTGTCTGGAGGTACCTATATATATTAATCACACTTAGTTGCTTGGTATGATTTAATTAAAAACAATTAGTGTCGTTTCTCATATCAAATTTTTAAAGGGGCATACCCTGGGACTGATGTGTCTTGGTTTTCATACACCAAAATGCGTTTTTCACTTGTAAAACCAATTATTTTTATTGACGACAACGATATTTCCGATTCGTCTGAGAATTTAACTGAGCGTGCGCGCTGCCTTGTAAGCAGCAAAAACATGATACTTACCTATAACTGATCGATAGATAAGCTTTATGTGAAAATGACGAATACTTTCTGAGGCCGAAATCGACAGGCTTGGTAAATCTTGAAATGTGTATTTTGAGTAAACTAGCGGGATATTTCGTAAATATTTTACAGGGCTATCATTAATTGGCTTAGGCATTAACATAATACCAATTTGATTGCTATTTGAGACGCTTCAGTTCCAGGATATGCCCCTTTAAAAGCATAATTAAAATAACTGTTCGTTTTATATTTCTTTGTTAATTGATTTCAAGTATTTAGATATAATTGGAGAAGTAATAAATGGTTTTACAATAAAATCATCGACATTAAATGTTTGTAAATCATTATTAATGACCAAAAGCATACTTAAAGTATTATATCTATAATACTGTAATTGTTTTACGACATATTTGGAAAATTTTGCAAGAGAGACTGTCCTTCTATTCTTAATATTAATTTCATAGTTTATCCCACGATGACCCAGATTTTTCTTGATTAGATTAAATAAGTATTGTGTTTCGCAAAAAATCATCTCACGGTAAAACATTTTCATAATTATAAAGGAAACCGTATTAAGTTAACCCCCTTTGGATATGCTAAATTTGGTATTTATGGGTATGAAACCCTAATAATGATATATTTTACATTTTTGTTTGTAAATTGATTACATATTTTAACACCATCGTTGATAATTTCAGGGAAAGAGTCGGTTTTACAATAGCATAGCTTCTAACGTTTTCCGGATTGACGTTTTTTCCTGTGTAATGTATGATTTTGTAGAAAACAATGTCTTACCTCGATTTTACACTCTTTGTCAAATACTATGGACCCTTTAAGTATTTTCTCCTCTGGCCCCGCATAATATTTAAGTACTGTCGGGGTCAACACCATCCATCTTTCCTTCCAGCTTTTCACTTTAAAACCCCTTTTCCAAATCATTCCTAAATATTTAAACACATTATGGAATATTTATAATTAAACGACGTGTTGAATTCTTCTAACTAGATACTCTCTCATAGAATTTCTTGATAACTGTACTCGCTACATTAGTTTAAAAACTCTAATCAAATTTGATCTACTGTCCTTGGCATCCCAAAACTAACAATAGCGAAATCGTAAACAGCAGAATTTGTCAACACTAAATATTCTATGCATTAGTTACTACGAGTAATAGTGTTGTTGATGGTGTTATTGCTACCACAGCTATCAGGTTTTTTTCAGTATTTTGAGCATATGACCCATACCCTTGGGATTGGGAATTTTCGCGTTTTATTAAAATCAAAATTGGGAAAAAATGTATAACTACAATCTGACAATGTTTAACTTATTCTCCTTATTCTTCCATAAGACAGAAGTAGAATAAGGTATTTACTACCAATAGTAATGTTAATGAACCTATATAATTAATATACGGGGGGGGGGGGGGGAATTTAATGAAAATCTAGCGCGCGAATATGGATGCATCATTTTGAAAAACCATGTACGTAATAATTATATGTAAGTAAGTACGAAAAGGCTGAGCACTCCAAACAAACTTATTTTTATTTTCAGCCTTATATAAATTCCAAACATTCTGTACATACGTACTGTTTTTTTTTTATTTAGTTGAGATAAGATGTCTCTGGAGAATTTGACATCATGTGTGCTATATAGTATTGTTCTACCTTGTACGATCACTTGTATTTATTAATATCATAACAATGCGGTAGACGTGAAGCGGAATCTTAAGTGTATGAAACATGAAAATCTGTCGCCAACAATAGGCATAGACATGCACAAGCAGTAAATAATGAGAGACTTTTTAAAACTATCATTATTGATGAACTCACCTTTGTCCAGTACATTCAAAATATATTTATCATATAGTTGATCTAGTGCTTGTGTAATAGCTTTGTTGGATAAACCCGTCACATAGTCCTTCTCAAATACGTTGAGAAAATCAACAAAGGCTAGAGATGCGTCCTTATGGTCTGACATAAACATATCAACCATTGGTTCCTTGTTTCTTTGTCCACTGACGTAAATAAATTCACGTATCAACAGGGCAGCCTCTTCGGGATCCAACCTTACGGGTATTTCCGGTTGTCCATCTTGATCGGCGTCAGACAGGAAGTTGAACATGCGCCATAAAATCATGCAATGGTTAGACGTGAATGAATTACATTTGTGATTTCTGTCAAAGTTACATAGAGCCCAACACGTTTTGATGACGTCATTGAGGCGCGGTCCAAGACATGTTACATCGGAATGGTCCTGTTTACCAATAAGTTCAGAATTCACTTTTTCAAAATACGATTGGAAATCCATACTGATTGATGTACTGTCTTTGAATATTTCTTCAGCCTTTTCGAATCCCATCTTCATACCGACAGATGAAGTTATTACCTGAAATCAGGATTAAGAATGTTTATTTTGTTTGTTTGACATAGCTCAACAAATGCCCCCCCCCCCCCGCTTGTGTGGTCGAGTGATTAAGGTCGCTGACTTTAAATCACTGTAACCTATCACTGATAGAGGGTCGTGGGTTCGGGCCCAGCTACCGACCATGTCTCTTTATGTAAGAAATTAAGCAGTTGCTTACAGAAGATGGGAGTCTAGTACTGTTTCTTCCCATGAACGATGGTTAGGTGAACTGTCTGCCTTATATGACTCTTGGCTGTTGAAAAAGTGCGTAAACTCAAACAAATGCCAGGTAGAGGGAAATGTCGATATTAAGACCACCCTTTGGTACACGAATAAAGAGATCTCAATAGTATTGCGGTCTAATTACCATGTTCATACAGGAGAAATACAGACAAGCAGTCCGGGAACGAGCGGTCGTTAAAATGAGATGACCGTAGTACTTAGGTGGTAGCTAAGTGATATTTTACTGTTTACAGAGAAATTGCATGACTGTGTAAATACAGAAATAAGTGTGTGAAATCATTGTGGGATACATGCATGAATCATTATCTTCAAATACGACCCGGTTGTTATATGTCTCTGCAGCGATAAGCTTGATTACCGATGTAATACTCTGTATGAAGCTTTTGTGTTGCTGGCGTCACACTGTCCCGAAGTTGACAGCAGATGTCCACACGAACGTGGTATTTTGAACTTCGCGCGAAATTGGCCCCGATCCTAGTCAACAGCCAAATCAACAGCCGAATCAAGTACGATGCCTTACGAAGATCACACGATGGCACCCGAACCACACTCGAAGGCAGAACGAAGATGTGAATTTTTATTTAGATGTTTGCCCGCAGGACACACGAAGGTTACACGATGGCTACACGACGTCGTATTGAGAGTACGATGCCTTCAAACAAGGTCACGAAGGCGTCATGTGACCTCCCGATGGTATAAATTACAAATTTACTTTATTCAAACTAAAGACAATTTAATTAACATGCCACCCAAGGCATAGAGAATCAGGGGTAGAAGGCTGTCAAGTAAATGCAGAGTTCAGAAGAGGAAAGCAGAGGCAACTGGGTAGACTTCACTGAGCCTCCAACCACAGAGAGGGGCATAAATCAATGCAAAGACACTTGTACTGCGTCGACCAGGGCCATGAGGACAATGAGAAGAAGCCTTTGTAGTGTATGTAGACAGACCCACTGTTCCAAGGACTAGTGACCACCACATGAGCCATCCAGAGCACCACAGCAGTGTGGAAATTGTCATCTCTTCTCAAACTACTCAGCAATGGCGGTCAATATATCAGTTGTAGAAGGACACTGGATCACATCAGCAGCAAACTCGGCTTCACATACTTCATATGTTGTAGGGTGATAGCCAGGTTGAAACCGGGAGAGAGAGACTTTCTGTACCATGTGTTCTTCTCTTCTATACGACCTACCCTAAAACAAGTACACTATCTAATACGAGTGTCACCCTCTAAATGTTTACGAAGAACCCATTGATGTTTTACGTGGGTTTAATCCAGGGATTCTGAAATAAAATTTAATCAAACAATAACTGTCAATAATAAATGGTATGTAGATCACAATGCAAAAGTTACCTTGATTTTCACTATGTAGATAAGATTTACTACCCTGTGCGTATACATTGCGATTGCGTGCTAAAAAAGTGAACTATAGGTTGGGTCATATATTATTAAGATAGATATGACCATACTTTTCCGGACTGAAAGAATGTTAGTATTGGTGATGATAATGATGAAATGATTTTGTACTTGTGGTCATGATAAGAATACTAATAAATAAGTAATAATAACGTAATAAAAAAAACTATCACATAAGGAAGGCAAATAACAAAAAGAAATAAGAAGTTTCCTTAAGAGGAGGTACTGGGCCTGTCAGAGTTGTTCATCAGTATTCTAAGGTATATATCAAAAGGTTGTCTCATCATCAACGTATGCCATTCTGCAGGAAGTGAATGATGGATAAATGTGATTGAAGCTTGGAGAGTAACACATGCCTCTGTTGTGTAGAGTTGCTCAGGCCTATGACCGGCCTTTTATATATTCTCGTTACTATATAACACTTGTGAAACGCTTGAGCAACTCAAATTCGGCTGTCTTCGTCGTCACCGTGGTTCCATCTCGATGTCATCGTACTATAATACGATGGCTACACGACGGCATTGAGAGGGCTTATTGCAGGCGTCACACTGTCCCGAAGTAGACACTAGATGGACACACGATTAAGGAAATGTTCAAATTCGGGTGTGATCGTGATAATATCGGGCCATTCGTGAGGGCATCTTAAGCCATCGTATGACCGCCGGTTGAGTTTCTCAGGCTTCGGCACAAACTTCGTGAGCGGTGACAAATTCTTTGGCATGCCAAAAAATTGCCGAAGGTCCACGCGAAGAATCATGTTCGTGTTGAATTCGTGTGTTCATTTTGCCCTTCATATTGCCATCGTGAGGGCATCTTGTTTAATCGTGTCATCATCGTATTTTCTTCGTGTAATCATCGGTGCCATCGGACATTTTTGCAATACGAAGACAATACGAACGAAACAAGATGCCGTCCGATAGTCTTAAGAAGGCAACACGACTACGTGAAGCCCTCTCAATGCCGTCGTGAAGCAATCGTATTATAGTACGATGACATCGAGATGGATCCACGGTGACGACTAAGACAGTCGCGTTTGAGTTGCTCAAGCGTTTCACAAGTGTTATGTTAACGAGAATATATAAAAGGCCGATCATAGAGCACCTTCCTCAGTCAGTCCTGAGCAACTCTACAGAACAGAGGCATGTGTTACTCTCAAAGCTTCAGTCACATTTATCCTGCAGAATGGCATACTTTGATGACGAGACAACCTTTTGATATATACCTTAGAAAACATGACAGGCCCAGTACCTCCTCTTGAATGAATATTTTCTTATTTCTTTTTGTCATTTCTTGCTATTTGCCTTCCTCAATATTGTTTGATATAATTTATTTCATATTCTGAACTTGTGGCCAAGCACTTGCCATTTTACTTCCATAGCGTACAGACGAGTCAGAATCCCTGGATTAAACCCATGTAATACATCACTGGGTTCTTCGTAAACATGTAGAGGGTGACACTCGTACATTGTACTTATTTTAGGGTAGAAGGTCATATAGAAGTGAAGAACACATGGTACAGAAAGTCTCTCCCTCCCGGTTTCAACCTGTCGATCACCATACAACATAATGAAGTATGTGAAGCCGAGTTTGCTGCTGAGGTGATCAATTGTCCTACTACAACTGAAAAGTTGACCGCCATTGCTGAGTAGTTTGAGAAGAGATGACAATTTCCACACTGCTGTGGTGCTCTGGATGGCTCATGTGGTGGTTACCTATCCTTGGCATAGTGGGTCTATCTACATACACTACAAGGGTTTCTTCTCATTGTTCTCGTGGCCCTGGTCGACGCAGAATACAAGTGTCTTTGCATTGATTTTATGCCCCTCTTTTTGGTTGGAGGCTCAGTGAAGTCTACCCAGTTGCCTCTGCTTTCCTCTTCTGAACTTCATTTACTGGGTAGCCTCTTTCCCCTGTTTCTCTATACCTTAGGTATTGACTTTAATTTAAATAAAGAAATTTGTAATTTATACCATCGGGAGGTCACATGATGCCTTCGTGACCTTGTTTGAAGGCATCATACTCTCAATACGACGTCGTGTAGCCATCGTGTAACCTTCGTGTGTCCTGCGGGTAAACATCTAAATAATAATTCACATCTTCGTTCTGCCTTCGTGTGTGGTTCGGGTGCCATCGTGTGATCTTCGTAAGACATCGTACTTGATTCGGCTGTTGATTTGGCTGTTGACTAGGATCGTAGCCATGTTCGCGCGAAGTTCAAAATTCCATATTCGTGTGGCCATCGGCTGTCAATTTCGGGACAGTGTGACGCCTGCATATACGATATGTTTATAATGTATGAAATTGATTGTATTCAACACATAAAGGAAACACACCACAAAATCTTTATTCTTTTCGTTTGAAAGCTTGTTTTTTATAATCATTGTAATAATCTGTATAAAGCTTAAAATTGTTTACGACAAGTTTATAATGGAGTATGAAACTGCTTGTATTCAACGCGTTAAGGAAATACTCCACAAAATACCTTTTTTCTTTTTTTTGAAATCTGTATAATATTCCTGTTATTAAATAAGTTTGCGACCATGTTATAGCCGAGTGTCTGTCAATAAAATGTATGCACATATCGCGCATCAACTTACATCATTCATGCTACAATGACGATCGAGTTACCTACGTTTACAAGTCTACACGTTACCAAGTTTATGTCAATTTTCTCAGTTCATACAATTATCAAAGCACGAATATTTACGTATACGGTTCAACCTCTCTAGAGCGGCCTTCTCTTGAGCAACAACCTCCTTGGAAAACAGCATGATTTTCCCCACTGCATGATTTAACTATCAATTTAAACTCTCTAGAGCAACAACCTCTCAACAACAACATAATTTTGCTATTCCAAAAGGGTGTTGTTTTGAAGAGGGTTCACTGTAGTATACAAATACAAGTGTATAAAATAAGTACCATAAAACCTCTTAAAACTGGACCCCTTCCGGACTTGGCAAAACGTTTTCAGAGAATTCCCATTAACCCAGAACTTTTGATACATTTGGTAAAAACGGGATTTGAAAAAGTGTCCGATTTTCAGGGATTTTTCTGTAACTTAATAACACATGTAATTAGTAAATGTGTCCAAAACGTATAATAACATTTTAGCAAACATTAAACACACACATTATGTATTCCAAAAAGAAAAAGGAATATCAACACATAATTATATTATGCAGATATATTTAACTTTACAATAGATATTACAAGGGGGAACGCATGTAATCATGGTAAACTGGTTCCCGTTCAATGTTGCAGTGCACCAAAGGCTTTGTACAGACAAGTCAACGGGAACCAGTTTAGTAATCACGGATTATCAGTCGGAACACTTCGGTGATTCCGTAAGTACATCGTAGACGTAGTCTGCCGAGATGCGCCGTCACATTTGCATGTGACATAGGCATGTCTTCGCTCAACATTTTAAGCTAGCGTCCTTAAAATCTAGTAACATTTCGTAATCAAAGCACTGAGAATACTGTCAGAAGCGAAAGTTAAAATGTTATTGATAATATTTGGTAGATTTGCGTTAGATAATACCAAAAAATCTCAATCAACTCTAGGCCACAATGTTACAACCTCAAATGTATTTATTGTTTGGACTAATAATTTCCTCAAAAGAGTCAGTTTTGGCTCAGTGTAATATAGACGTTTTGGTAATAGTAATAGTTTTACAGTTTGAAATGCCATAACAATGTAATAATTCAAAATGAACATAATCCTGCAATATATCCAATTTGAATCATAACAGCAATCAGTAGAGTTATACAACCAGTGGTACTATTTTCAACGCGAATGTATGGAATAGAGGCGTCACGATTTTGTTAATACAAAACTGGGTGTATCACTATAGAAGCTCTCGATTCGCTTTCGCTTCTAAAAACAGTGTCACTAACGATAGCAGTAGTACCAATTTTACGACCATGTATACATTGACTTATCTCTAATGGTAGGTTACAAGCGCATCATCATCACAAAGAGATTTAAGGATTATATGATAAAACAATTAGTATATGACCAATCACATAAGGGCATCTTTACTGTAGACAAGAGGTTGCATTGACTTTATCACCGTAATACAAAGCAAATTTACACTTAAGATGCTCGTAGGGTAAGGAAACATATGTTAAGGATACAAAAGTTAAGTCCATTTTTAAAGTATATTTGGATCTGAATGTGTGATGTAAGATTGAACATTAGAATTATAGTAGATGTACGTGCAGTAGTAATATACTTACATGGGAAAAGATCATTCAAACGTAGGCCTATTCAACAGCATGTATTTAGAGAAATATTTCCGTTCCAGGGATATCAGTTTATTCATTTATTATTTATTTATTTATTTCATCGGATGTAACGCCATTTTCATCATTATTTCAGTTATCAACATCTTTAAGGAAGTACAATGTACATACCTATTCCGGCGGTATAATTACGATAATCAAATAAAGACTGGTTTGTTATGTACGTGATAAACAACTTGAGATGTTGCCTGTGAGAAGTTAATTACGCACAGTGTGCCGAATTTCCAAACTTCCATCTCATAAACCTATAGGTTCTTCGAAGAACCCAAATGAGTACATTTACCATCGTGCTACACAAAGAAATCGTAATCAAAGTAAATTTGGATAGATAACATCAATGTATAGTGACTGTGAGAATAATACACAGTCTGAGATATCGATGTAGTGACTGTGAGAATAATACAGTCTGAGATATCAATGTAGTATCTGTGAGATTAATACAAAGTCTGAGATATCAATGTAGTGTCTGTGAGAATAGTAGATGTTAATGTATTGTCTTAGATGTCAATGTATTGTCTTAGATTGCAATATAGAGATGTTGATGTATTGTCTTAGATGTCAATGTATTGTCTTAGATGTCAGTACAGAGAGGTCAATGTATTGTCTTAGATGTCAATATAGAGATGTTAATGTATTGTCTTAGATGTCAATGTATTGTCTTAGATGTCAATGTATTGTCTTAGATGTCAATATAAAGATGTTAATGTAATGTCTTAGATGTCAATATAGAGATGTTGATATATAGTCTTAGATGGCAATATAGAGATGTCAATGTAGTGTCTTAGATGTCAATGTATTGTCTTAGATGTCAATATAGAGAGGTCAATGTAGTGTCTTAGGTGTCAATATAAAGATTTCAATGTGTTGTCTTAAATGTCAATGTATTGTCTTAGATGTCAAAGTAGTGTCTTAGATGTCAAAGTAGTGTCTTAGATGTCAATATAGAGATGTCAATGTAGTGGTCCTAGATGTCAATGTAGTGTCTTAGATGTCAATGTAGTGTCTTAGATGTCAATGTAGTGCCTTATATGTCAATGTAGTGTCCTAGATGTCAATGTAGTGTCTTAGATGTCAATAAAGTATCTTAGATGTCAATGTAGTGTCCTGGATGTCAATGAAGTATCTTATGTGTCAATGTAGTGTCTTAGATATCAATATAGCGTCTTAGATGTCAATGTAGTGTCTTATATGTCAATTTAGAGATGTCAATGTAGTTTCTTAGATGTCAATATAGAGATGTCAATGTAGTGCCCTAGATGTCAATGTAGAGATGTCACTGTTGTGTCTTAGATGTCAATGTAGAGATGCCAATGTATTGTCTTAGATGTCATTGTAGTGTCTTATATATCAATGTAGTGGTCTTAGAAGTCAATATAGTGTCTTAGATGTAAATGTAGAGATGTTATTGTAATGTCATAGATGCCAATGTAGTGTCTTAGATGATAACGTAGTATCTGGGAGATTCACACAGTGTACGAGAGATAAAGACGATTTCTGAAAGATATAGTTAGTGATCGTGAGCCACAAACAATTCTGGGTGGTACTGTTGTACCGAATAAATAGTTAAATGAATCAGTTAATAGCCATTGATTAACACACGTGTACCAGTTATACGTAAATTAGTAAAAGTCAATGTTAGAATTATTATGTAATGATCCGAAAAATAGACATTGTGAATATACAAATAATCGATCAATCCGCCGATAACAATGTTAACACTGTTTTATTTATACATTTTACCACGATATACCGTTATAACGCAAGCTAGTTCATTTTTCACTTGACAAATTACAATGCTGTCCACTTTTATATTAGATGAGTCATTCTAGATAAACAACAATAATGTTTATTTGTTTGTCGGTTATTTATAAACTGCACTTAATCATTACAATACAAGGCAAAGACGCTGTCTAGCTTTATGACTTTTTATGGTGGTAACTCTATCTTCACAGACTTAGATAAATCATGTATCAACCTGTGTAACATTCTGAACAAACCAGATAACAAAATTAAGATCGTTTAAATTTACGATATAAACATTCAAGGGCATGTTTGTCTGTGTTTAGTTACAACTTTATTCAAGTTGCACTTATATTTAAGTCAATTTGAACAAATCAATATCATCGATTACTTCCGGGATAACTGATCATATACATATAGTGGTCTCATTCCAATACCGTTATTTGAAGCCAATTGCACGAATAATGAATCTATGCCCATATTCCAGCTCGCCGCTACTTAAAATTTGTATGTAGAATAAAGTTAGAAATAAGATATGAAATAAGTACCGTACCTTTAACTGTGAAACATGGACAGAGCCAGTATTCTGTACGTCCAGGACGTGAAATGCGTGCCATAGTGCCTTCTTACACTCTTGTTGAAAATTATCCATCGTTTCGTCCGTAGTAGGTCGCAATTCACCGGTCAACGGTCTCAGACCGTGACTTGATCGTTTAACACTTCCGTGAAAGCCGTGTAGCATTTTAATGATAAGATTGCAAATCCTTGGTCCACTTTTTTTGTCCGGGTACTTAAGACTCCAAATCTTACACCGCTCGCCAGAAACTAGAGGTACTTCTGTTCAACTGAAATCAAATTTCAGACAATCTAGACCCATAATCAGTATAAACGAAATAAACACCGGAAATTTCGACTACGTATGTAAAGTGGTAATTTATAACACTTAAATGTTTTTCAAGTTTCTCAATGGTATACGCTTCGGTATATTATACACACTATTAATAGCATACGATAAATTAAATGCATTAGTGCGACAATAATCAATGGAGTTTAATATTTAGTTATACACAGAATAAGTTTATCTATAATTTTGTAAAAAATCAACCTAACTTTGCACAACGAACACTTATCTCCCGTTTTATTAAAGGGGCATAACTCTCAACTAATAACATCGATAAACTGGTTCCCGTTGACTTGTGTGTGCAAAGTGCACTGCACCATGGAACGTGAACCAGTTTATAACATCGATGTTATTAAACTTGAGATCGGTCTCCGAACTCAAATATCATTCTTTAAATGTTTTTAAGTTAATTATGACCAGACAGTAATGATTATTATTGATACATTAGTCGGTCAGCACAATTGATTTTCACATACATTTGTATATTTAAACATTGATCAACTAAATATCATTAATCACGGAATTGAGATTTGAGCTTGGAGACTGTTCTCAAGTATCATAACCTCTGGCTCTGGATGAAAAATACATTAAACATTACTGTAAGATTTAGCATCATTTTCAAGTGCCAACTTTATTGATATTTGATGAATGTACGTGGAGGATATATAATACTACTAAATTATAACATAAGTTCTGCATTATATCTATCGTACGACTAATATACGTATATGACTTAAACATTGATATAGTACGTAAATATAACAGTTATATTCTTAAAAATCATATCATTTGGTTTCATCATAAGTGCTATAGACAGAACATGATATCACGGTTAAAATAATAAATATTGTGTCTGAAGTTAAGCCCCTTTAATGCTCGTTTATAACTTAATAATAGTAAATCGATAGCAAGGGGAGCTAATTCAGAGGGTGTACGATGTAAAATTTCTTGATTATTATTAGAACATAGCTAGAGTACTACATAGCAAATTGTTTGGGACACATATATATACATATACATGTATAATATATACTTTCAGATATATATAAAAGGGAAAGGTTTGTTCATTATAGTGTCACCCCTATTGAAAGGGCCAGCCAAGTTGGCTTATGAGACACCTATCTTATGTTCACGCAGTACCTCCCGAATCCCTTTTCCCTTTTGCCGGCTGAGATGGGCCTACGGTAACCATTTTTTAACTAGCTGGCGGCTCACCAACCGACCGCATCAGTTCTAATCCAGTCACCACTGGGGTTCGAACCTTCGATCTCCCGCTCCGAAGGCGGACACCCTAACCACTTGGCCACGGTTGCGGTATATAATTGGTCATATACATTACATTGAACTGAAGATGAACTTAAAGGGGCCACTTTGGTTGAGTGTTTATGGTGTCTGAGTAGAAATCGCTAGCCGCTCATCGCTGTGAGTTCGAACCTCATCCGGGGCAAGACCAATTTCGCATGCGAGGGCGCTGACCAGTTAGCTTACGGAAGATCGGTGGTAGTACCCAGGTGTACGTCTGACGGTGTCTTCATCCACTATGTAAGCTAGGAAAGTTGACACATGAACCTGGGTACATTGTTGCGACATTAAGCCCTATAGGGAAAATAATGATTACTTTACTCATCTCGATCGTTTACTATATTAGAGGTCACTAGGGCCGTGTTTTATTGTTTTATTGTAACCAGACTGTGACCTAATTAAACAATAAGTATCATATTGTAAACATAAACAATACATGTAATAGCAAATCTATATCAGTTACGGTTTCGTGTTGGACAATCATCAAAAAGTAGGTCCAACATAAAATAGCACATACTTGTATAAAACTAATATTTATAATCATCTTGAAATTAATAGACTAATACAGTCGTGTTAACGAGTGATCGTAAACTTCAAAACAAAAATCAAGTTAAACAAAATTACCGGCTACTTATAATGTTAATATATAATATTACGCTATTTGAGTCTGTAAACAAAAACAAAACTAGAAACATGATTAAAGAAGTGAACTTACTTTTGTTGAGAAGAATATGGGAGATAAAAATCATATATCTAAAGTTGTTGAAAACAGTCTAACATAACACACTTCGATTTTAAACCCCATTTTTTATCACAAACTTATTGATCGACAGATGCGTATAAACTTCCTCCTATCTGTAAACGAACGAGACATAAAATACAACCGGCCTCGCACTGTACATTAAGTACTTCAAATTACACCGCTTTATCAAATGGTTTTGCTTATTACAGTAAAACACGGTTACCATGAACTCGGATGTAGCATATAATCGGATACAATGAAGTTCTAAGTCATATACCCCACTCCCGAGAACTCTGGTATTTATTTCATCATCGTGGATATCATGAAATATGTATAATTATGTGCACATACGAAGTAATATTCGAGTCCCCTGGTATTCACTATAACTGAGATGTACTGTACAAAGTAAGATTTAAACTTGTTTTGTCTTGATTTGGAATAATAGAAAGAAAATTGATTTTTAAATACTCAAATAAATTTATTGAATTGTCCTTTAATTATTGCAGATAGACATAATTAAAATCCGGCTTAAGATTTAGAAACATGATAATCTTTTGCAACTAAAAGTGTTAGTGATAGTTTTGCTCTTGTCAACGGCAGATATTACTTATCCCTGACGTTTAGCGAGTGACAAGTTCAATACCAGGTCCGACGATGCAATTCAACAAAATAGTATTGTCATACAGTGCTGAGTGGTGTCGGCTTATCTTTGACAGAAGGTTAGCATGACTGCCATAGTCCAAGAAGTCACCTGATTCTACCTGAGAATGTGCGGCGGTAAAACCATTTAAACGTCCCCTATGAGGAGATTTGAACGGTCAAGTGTATGCTAGATTGCCAGTGGTGCCTTTGTATTTTACAATGCGGTTTTGTCGTTATTTGAAGGTAAAGCACTGATTCTTTTTGTACGCTTCTCAATTAAATTGACGAATTAATTTTTTTCTGTATGTCAGTATTTGTAAAGAATGTAACACAAGTCCATAAATGTTCTAAAAACATAATTTCTATCCGGGTATCTCATTTACAGAACGATTGTTACCTGCAATGAACGATTAAGTTTCCCGTTACATTAGCCTCCTTGTATCAGTGATGTACTAACATCCTTTAGCGATAGTTAACTTATCATACATGACGTATGTTGACGAAATACACGAGTTAGAATGTTGGACCACTTGTCCGTGAGAACGTATCGACTTTAAGTGGCTTCTGAGCGCTTATAAGTGATACGAACGCTTGTAATATGAGTATAATTAACCGGTTTTGAGATTGTCAAATTAATTGTACCAGGAAGTAATAAAAAGAGGAACAAAGCCGGAGGTACTGATCAATGAAAGTAACTTTTCGTCCCCCATCTATCTCTATTATTTTCGTCCTCCAGCTATCTCTATTAACAGCAACAAAAAACATTGAATGTATAATACCAGTTTCAGTTTTCAGTTTCACTTTATTCACAAAATTGAATGTATAATACCAAGTAAATCATCAAAGGTTTTTCACTGTGGTTATATGTTGCACCATCAGCCAATGTCATTTGGTGACTTGTACAGCTTTAACAGAAGAGAAAGGGAACCAGACATACTCCTGAGTGGAACCACTTCAAGCCTTTGAGCTAGCTTGAGAGGCAAACGTTTATTAGTTAGAGACCTTACCCACTCACCCACAGATTGAGTTAAGTGACGTCAAATATTTTGAGTTTTAATTTTATAGCTCATTACCAAATAAATTATATACTTTGGCTATACATGGTTACAATATTCAACATATTGATAGAAAAGGTTATAAGAAAAATACAACGAAAAGCTGGTAAATTCGATCATACACATGGCAAAAACAAAAGAGATTGAAAAAGCAGTACTCCTTGTAAACAATTATTGGCGATGATGTAGAATATCAAATTAATACAATGCAAATAAATAAATTTAAAAAAAAACAATTTGTCGTAAAGTTCGTTAACATCATTGTAGTAGCAAAATTATTAAATAGGCGTTATCATTTAGGGCACATTTATAAAATATCAAAGTTTATTTAAGATTATGTATTGTTAGTTAATATATGATGTCAGATAAAAACTCACGATAATCAGGTAACATATCAAATAATATTGGTCTAAATGTAAACTTCCTACACTGATATATTTGATATATGATTAAATACACACACTTCCTGGTCAGTACGATATCTTAAGTTGTTTGCTTACCGTAACGTACTTAGTACAAAATACGATCAAAACATCGATGTGTCTAAACCATTCACGTTACACCGGAATCTGCTTTTCAGGAAGTAAGAGGTGACCGCATTCACAATGAATGGCGTAATTAACCACAAACACAACAGTTAGATAAAGAATATGTTAGATGATCAAAATATTGCTTGCTGAAAGAAAACAGGATGACAATTTTCTAGCTGTTTGCGAGTATATAGCGTAGTGTCTATTACTAGTTTGGCTAATCCTAGCCATTCGAT
Source organism: Lutraria lutraria (assembly GCA_964023205.1). Taxonomy (NCBI): domain Eukaryota; kingdom Metazoa; phylum Mollusca; class Bivalvia; order Venerida; family Mactridae; genus Lutraria; species Lutraria lutraria. The sequence goes on from OZ026837.1 coordinate 22,241,760, forward strand.
TGGCTAATGATGATGACTGAATCTATTAATAGTTGACAGGTAAGTAAATCATGAAGGCAGTGCCTAGATAAGTTGTTGTGTGGCTATTTGAAGCTAAATGTGGTTTTATGATAGTGCTCAGATTTATGGTGAATTCGTTAACATTTAGGGTTGATTCTATTTGATTGATGTAGAGTATGATATAACCACGTGCTTGTGAACTACATGTATATATATACAAAAACGTACATGAATTTATTCATTTGTCAAATATTCATGATTGTCATTATAATGTGTATTACTCATATCATGTAAATATTTTATATCCTTGGATTGAATTAAATATACTGACAAAATCCTTTATGAAAAAGCAACTTCATACAAAAAACATAAACCAATATGCTTCTTGTAATTCGTCTACCTATAACGTTTTGTTATAGTTTTTCTTGTTTTCCCAAAGCTGGCCTTTGTTCACAGGTTTGACTGTATTGTTGAAAGCCTCTGTTAAGCTTATATAAAGTGGATTAAAATCGCTTTGCCTACCGTAATTAAAATCTAGGTTCGGGGAAGGAGGGGGGAGGGGGTAAGGTAGGTTGGGTACTCAGAAACAAACATATTTTACGCCTTTACTGATAGCCCCACTGTTAGAATAGAGACGACTAGGAAGTCTGATGAAGAATGTACACACTGACATTTATAGCAAATGCATTCATTTACATGATAACACGTAATATCATACATTTTGTACTTCGCATTCCGTCACCGCAAGTATAAGTAAACATTTCATATATAGAAGAAAAAAGATAAAATAAGAAAATTCTTAAGTGTTAGGTATCAGCTCCGTGCACGTGATCTTTTGTTAGCTAAATATTTGTGAAACATACAAACTATCTGAAACTCCCAGCGAGATAAAATTGAATATACGCAACTTGAAAACAAGTGGTTAGACGTAAACAAGTTCTAGGTTTCCAGCAACCAGACTAGCTGACGCTAGACTCTTTTAGGACTCTGCCAATACTTTTGTCTGGTCGACATTTTCTTTTTCACATGAACCATATCTGCTGATTATTTAAAATAAACATCTTCAGACCTACCAACCTTATATTTTAGTGCATTGTTAGCGGAAACCAGATATTTTGGCCTTACAATGTGCACAATCATATACAAAATGTATATGCAATGAAGTTAATCGACTCTCGGCTCGCCTTCAAAAAGTCTCCGGGACGCTTTTTCAGTGTCCCAAACCCAACTACCAAACCAAGGCATGTATTTTACTGTGCCCAGAAAATCTCAGGGAAAGGGCGAGGCATATATCAGTGCTCTGCACCGGGCACGATAAAAAAACAAGAAATATATTCGAAATAAGGGCAGGGATATTAATGCCCGGTTCTACTGTATCTTCTCTCCCCCCTCTTTCTCTCTGGGACGGCCCTGAAATGAGCACAGCTGTAGAATGGGCTGTCTGTTTAACACTAGGTACGGTATATGAATTCAAACATGTTCCACATACATGTATATAATAACATCATCTCCCTTAAGCTAAACTCAGTGCACAATGAACAAACAGATTAAACTAATACAATAATGTAGTATAAGTCATTTCAACCATAGATGTGACTTGTTTAATTCTTCACAAATCTCCACGCTCTGATTCAGTTAATGATCAGTGTGTACGAGGGTTGTCCATTAAGTATGTAGACTTTTCTCGTAACTCTGAAGTCCTTTATGTTAACTGAATGATTATATAACTTTGCATAGACAAACTGCTATTCATATTCTATTTCGTGGTTTTGCAATTTTAGACGATGTTTCGCTTTGAAGTGCATATATTAATGTTTCCATACATTATATATAAACTACACTGAACCCTATTTTAGAATTGACTTCATTTTTCAATTGATTTTATTTAAAAATGACAAAATTTAATATTGATAACCTATCACTGATTGCTTTTGGTTTTGCCTGTTTGTTATAAATAGTTTGGTAATCCAGCGCAATACAAGAAATACAAATACAAATATAGTTTAATTTTTTCCCCAAAAAATGTCACCACATGCGTTTCTTTTGCGATTCAGTGTACGTTATTTAAAATTGTGACGGCATTGACAAATGAATTTCAATTTGAAAATTTCAAATACAAAATCATTCACAGTTAAGCCTGTAGGTAAAAAGCACATTTGAATAAACAAAAAAGGTTTACAGTTTGCGGTAATTTTTATTCTTAGTTTAAAATAAATTGTAAATATTGGTGTTAGATATAAAGCGACTGGTCTTCACTGTTGTGTGGTTTATATTCACTGGTGGCTTTTAACACAAGAATGTATACTCAACACGATCTGTATAAATTATTTTGCTCTATGGAAAGCCGAGTTAATACAAAATACGCTATCACATATAAAAAAACATGCATTAACATAAAAACTATGTTTTCTCATATCAAAACAAATAATCATAATCAAGTATACAAAAAGACAAAAATGAAATTAGCCGTTAGTACTTCACTTATAATTTCTCTAAATTGGAATAAAGCAACATAATTCTATTTGTTTGCAAATGAATTTTAAATCCAGTGTGTAAAATGTAAAGACTTTACAAATAATACTATACATATAAATCTACAGTGTTTCTCTTGTCTCACACGCATGCTAATATATAATAATGTATTATAATATTATTGTATCATCAATATGTACATTAACCGTATACTGTTTATTTTCATGTACCGCGCAGCCTCTCCTAAGCAAGACCCTTTGGTAGTAGAACAATTATATTGTTGTTGAGGGTTATTTGCTCTAGAGAGGTTAAATCATGCTGTTGTTGAAGAGAGGTTGTTGCACAAGAGAGGGCTGCCCTGGAGAGGTTGTACTTCAAATAAATGCACTTTTAATGCTGCATAAGACTTAATAAAAGTATGTTTTGTTCTGTTCTGTAAATATTAAGCCACTGTTGAAGATAAGTATAAAATATTTAAACTCAAACATGTACGTAGACAATTTTATGATTTACCGTCTTTTGTGTTCCTATCTTATACACTTCGTTTATCAATAACTTCATACTATGTTGACACTGCATGTTCATATCATATATTAGTAATACCGACAAGATTACAAACGTTCGAGAAAACTTAGATAAAACAAACATTACATGACTGTATTTTTACTAAATGTCAGATAAACAAACCATATTTACCGAATCATATCTCGGTTTATGTAAAACATACATTTACACAATCATGAAATAGTCCTCTATGCCATTCGTGTCCATATTAATGATCTTAACCTGTTTAAATAGATGCATCTACAGTGAAACCTCACTAGGGGACCTCATCAGTATTACACAACATCAGTAAAACGATCACCTCATTACAACGAACACTTCAGATCGCTTTTCAGTATTATGAATAATTGATGATGATCACTCGGTAGACCACAGCATTCGCTCATCCGCAAAGTTTGAATTTTCAATTTATGTCAATTTATAGCAAAGCTACAAGAGGAAAAGTACAACGAGTCGTTCACATAGCGGGTGCCGATAGATGGCGTTTTAACGTCGTTAAAATGCTAGGTTACCGACGTCAAACTGTAAAAAGAACAAAATTTTCGTAAGCGCAGCTACTTCGGGTATACTTCCTCCAAATTTCATGTCATTCGAACAAATTTGCTTTTTTGCCGAGCAACACCGCGAACTACCTTAATTACGCGAGACTGCGGTGATCGGTGGTCGATTGGTAACGCGCTGGACTACTAAACGAAAGGTTGTGGGTTCGATTATCGGTCCCGCCTTTCAAATTTCTCAGAGATGTTATTAAAGTGTCCTATCCCAGCTACCGAGTCAAGTACTGTCAGGGTTTTTTCTCGGTATTTTAGGAATATGACCCATACCCTTAGGATTGGGAATTTTTGCGGTGTTTTAATCGAAATTGGGAAAAATGTATAACTACAATTTTTGCAATGTTCAACTTATTCTCTCATAGAACAGTAGTAAAATAAGGTATTTACTACCAATAGTCATATTAATGAACTTATAAAATTATTCAAAAAAAAATTATTGGGAATTTTGGTCTGTGAATTGGGAAAAAAGATACTATTTTCCATTGGGAATATGACCGAATTTCGGCTATAAAATCGCCCTAAAAATCCCTGACTGTGTCCAGAAAATCACAGGAAAAAGGGCGAGACGTGTATCAATGCTTTACACCAGACACAATAAAGAACCAGGAAACACTATCCGAAAAGAGTAGGGGTATAAATGCCTGCATCATTCTCCTGTATGTTTTCAAGCTCCCCTCTATCTGGGGCGGCTCTGGAATGATCATAACTGCCGAATGGGACATTAATTGAAAGCTAAATGAATAAAGACAGATAAATGTTTATCATACTGCCTAAATATTGAGACCAATTTCGTCGGTGATAAAAAATTGTCTTAGTAGCAAAGTTAAACTGTATTTCATTAAAGCCTTTTGTATATCACGTACTCAAATCTTTATTTAATGGATGTAATTATTCATAGGTCAAACAGAATGACTGCTTTTTGAACACCGTCCAAACTTACGGTGTATTATGTTAAGACTGAGTCAGATCCACCAAATACACACGATGTAAGTCCATGAATGACATGAATGTATAAAATTATAAATTGTTGATAATTCATATCTTAATTGTTATCACGCGAGAATACGAGAATCATGCAATATTGACTTATTGAATGTTTAATTCGGTGATTGTTTGAATGATAGAATTAATGAAAGATGGATGCAAGGACGGGCGGAATGAGTGACGGACGGGTAGACAGCAGAACAGACGGACGGACTGGGTGATTGCTTGATTGATTGATTGCTTGCTTGATTGATTGATTGATTGATTGAGTGAGTGAGTGAGTGAGTGAGTGAGTGAGTGAGTGTTTTATAGACGTAAAATATACTGCAGACGAAATCTTAATTTCACCAAGAGAGTACAACGAAAACTCACTCAGCGATCACTCTGGTATTAGAACCATTTTATTACAACAACCAATTATTTCTGACAGGTTTTAATTGATTCATCTATATTCTAACATGATTTAAAACTACATCAAGGTTCACTGAGTTAGAACGTTTACCATACTCTTATACTGAAGCTACGATATTCAAATTCACGTTTAAACATTTATTTTCTCCGTGTGTCCAGCATGCTTACAGTGGATTGGTGGGTCTACCCAGATGTACGCCCAGTGCCTACCTCCACATTTAAAGCTGCATGGAAAACTCGAAAATGTCCCTGCTAGTTGGTGCGAGGTTGAACCCTAGTGAAGAATATCACACATTCATTTTTTTACACTACAAGCATGTAGCAAAAAGAGGCAAACAAATTCAATAACTTGCTTAGGAGGAAACTTAATAATATCTATTTTAAGGAAGATATTACAATTTAGGCGAATGAAATTAATCTAAATATGATTGTCATAAAGCTGTCGAACGATGATCAGGTGAGCGATGTGTTAATTTATAAAATGTACTGAACGACCACATTCGTAACAAATAAAATAATCAGAGTACTGAGAGAACTGTCAAGGACGAAGTTAAATCCATCCATAAAGAAGTAAAGGCCCGTCCCTGTCGAGAACTTGATGAACAGTTCACGAAATGATCCCTCGGGTATTTGAAATTAAGATAAACAATAAAAAAATAAAAAGGGTTAACCACAAAAGGCAGAAAATGACAGAATACTAGAAAGATCACCCATCATTAAAAATGGTTCAAGCTAAATCATAAACAGGTATTAAGTAAAGCCATAAACTATGGTGGCTGATTTCTGCCGTTTTATGTCGTCGTGTCTTCGTCCACAAAAGCCAGAATACGAGGACCCGACCACACGATCAACTGCTCACTTATTATGTCTTCGCCTTCGACTTTTGAGGGCGAAAACCCGAAGACACGATATATTGTAGGCGAAATAATGATATTTTAATAGGCGAACATAGGAAATATTCTTTCAGTGTAGAGTTTTCGTGTCGGTGGGTATGAAACCTTCGTATTGGCGCCCTATATATGTCGTGTCTTCGTGTCTTCGCCTCAAAAGGCGAAAAGCAAATATACAATAACTGGTTATTTCATCGTGTCGTCGTTCTTTGGGGGCGAAGACAGGAAGACATGACATGACAGAAATCAGCCACCAAAATACACTCTTATAAAACAAACAAACCGAATAATATATTTTATTTTATCTAATACGGATAAAACTTTTCAAAGTAAACCTGGGATACAATTTACACATGTATCTAAATCATTTTATTACAAAGCACGTACTAAGTGAATTTAGTGCTCGTACCACTTTCTTAACCAATCAATGACAAGGACTTCTTTGGCTTTCGATATCTTAATCATCGAGAACATAAAACCGTTGTTCCAACTTGTTACTTACAAAGAACGATTTAGTACACACTGCGTTTGCGGAGCACTAAGACGATTAAAGCGCTACCGCTCCTTTTAACTTTCTTTACTAAAAACACACAAACATGCACTCTAACTTATACTTATTAGTCATCTGTATAATTCACGCACATGATTTCACAATACAGGATATTTATCATTATATATCAAAGTTAACCGAAGAGCTTGGTAAAAGATAAAGATCTATGTACAAACACGGATACATTTAGTTACAACGTCAGAACAATAGTTACACCGAGATATTTAGAGTTTTAAAATGATATGTAAGAGATAACTGTAAATGTTTTCGACTTTCAAGTCAACCCGGTTTCAAGTTTATTTATTTGGTTTTAAACAATTTTTTTTTCAGTTATATACGACAGCCAATTCACCTAAGAATTTTTTTCCTGAACGGGTTTTTAAACCCGTACTAACTTATCCTTCCACAAGAAACCGTCATCTTCTCCATATGTGGAGGAAAATCGACCCACCTGATCCTATTTTTTTCTGTCAACCTAAGACTTTTCTTCATTTGTTTTACTTGCGACAATTTAAATTTCTTTATTATATCTCGCCACCTTATGATTAAAAGGGTCTGTCTGAATGAAAAGTATGAAAGGTGCAGATAGGCCCTTTTGATTTTAATGTCGCGAATTATAAACTTGATCTCTGATCTAATAAACGATCTTACGACTGTTTTTGGTGATGCTGGTGGAAGTCTAGTACAAGTTTACTGTCCATTTAAATAATGCATATCAACATATCACTAATATGTACTACATTCAATCCGGTGTCAGCGGCCACCTCGGAAAAAGGCCACGGATTAAGGACATTCTTTTAAAAACCATCATTGATTATTTAGAACAAAATTACCTCCGAATATAGGCCACCTGTCAATAAAGGCCATATTATGTCTTTCCCAAGAGTGGCCTTTGTTCACAGGTTTGACTGTATTTAAAAAAATGTCAAGTTGATATACTCGTACTTCTGAATTTGCAACATTAAAAAAATTATTGCACAAATCAGCAATGACACTTTAAAAGAATTGCCAAGAAAATATACAAACCATAAACCATTTGTTGTACATTCCAAAGGCACAATTTAAAGTCACAGTCGCTGAATACAGTAAAATAGTACTATATGTTTACATGTTATATTTTACATACAAGTTATCCGTAAGATATCTATATTGTAAGTGTATACACAATTAAACAAATTCGAATGTAATTTACAAATGATAGATTTAAACAAACATCCGTTAGTTATTGATACTATCTGTAGTATAGTTTTCATCACGGATGTAGTTAGTCAATGGTGTATTTATATGGTTAAGGTGGCTGCTACCCAATATACGGATATTGTGAATTCAACCACAACAACGGGTCACTGTCACATTTTCTCAAATAAAAGCCCCCTATCTGTACTAATAAAACAGTACCCGTATTTGTATCAGGCGCGGATCCTAGAAGTATTCAAACAAGAAAAAGACACATGGCAGAAAATATACTAGTAGCACATGATTGGTTACTCGGAATTAATTAACTTGAAGCGGCTTCGCGACCAAGAATCACTGCCCAACTAAAAACTATCACATGACCTCATCACGGGCGTCTACTGTATAAAATATATAGATGTTCTTTCGCGCCACAGGCCACATAACGGATGGTGAATCGTAATGAATTATTGTATCTATATCAGTTGAACGGTGTCGTATTTAGTGAATTTTAACCATTTAAGGTATAAAGCTGGGTTAAGTTGCATGTATTTCATAGTAAATGGTATTCATTACAATTTTACCAACACAAGTCATTTACTACTCCGTGCGTGACGTTCTTGTTGATAATTTTACAGACACAACAACCAGCCATTTTGGTTCAAATCTGGTAGAGTGCGTAATACTTGTTACTGATCAAGAATTTCAATTCATCGACTTGTAATTAACTCATGCGTAAAACTATGAATAGGATAAACATCCAAATGAACGAGTATAATAAACTACTGCAATTAAATAACGTACGTCTGTTTATAAATACGAGTATACTTACATAGCGAAATATCAATCCACACACAGTATATTCCACTTTAAAGAATGTTTCTATATCATCGCCAAACTTGGATGTAACTCATCGTTAATAATTTCCGGGTTAGTTTGGGGTAAGCGTCTTAAAAGAACGATACGTAACGAGCCGAAACAAAAGAATGTTGTAATAAACACATAAACCACATACACACTATCTCAATTGATGCATAAAAAGTGTAAAAGTCCTAAACATATACAACACGTGTATACATGTATTTTATATTCGAATGCACGTACTGGCTTGATAGCCATTGACAGTGTACTGAGGAATCATTAATCTTCGTTGGGGATTTAATTTCGAGGATTTCGTGGATTTCGCGGGGTCGGCTCATCCACGAAATCAAATCCCCACGAATTAAAATGCAGAGATAAGGCATTATTTTCGAAACTCGAAGTCCTCGAATTTATGCCCCCATGAAATAGCCATTTTAGTAAAAACCACGAAAATTGAGCCCGACGAAAATAAATGAAAATACAGTATATTTAGTTGTCCCGGGAGTTCAAAATTTAGACTTAACATTAAAGTGGCCATATATTACGATGCTAATCCCCCTTAAATTAATACCGCCATGTATGAAGTAAGATAGTGTAGGATTAATGTTTTTATAAGGAATAAACTTGAGAATACGAAACAAGCCACATTTAAATTCAAAAGCAATATAAAGTGGCCCATCTACGTTCAATAATATTGTCAGTATTATTGATTCAATCAGTATTATTGACGACTACCGTTTTGCCCTCAACATTTCGTTATTTTCTACTAGGCTTTCATAAGAATAACATAAAATATTGATCAATATATTGATGAGCATAAAACACACATCAATAATATTGACAATACTTCAATAATTATCTGAAATTTCTGATCCTCATCAATATGTTGATGGGTTCTTCAATATTGCCCACTCACGTCAATATTTACGTCAATAAATTTGACAATATTATTGAACGTGGGTGGGCCCTGAAGAGAATGCCTTACAACATGATCAAGACTAGAATATATTTATACAAAACATACTTATCGCTATTTATTGCTGAATTAGAAAAAAACATTCTTAATATATCCCAAATAGTTTCACAAAATTGTGTTTGCAAAATGTTCAAGTACTGGTTAGAATACAATCCAGGAAAACTGGTTAAATGAACCGACCGCCGTTTACACATCCGAAATATCTTTTCGAAAAAGTAAAATCCTCTAAAATCACAGAAACAAAGCATCTGTACGGTCGACACGAAATCAGATTCAATGTCCATCTATCATAAAAAATATACATATAAACCTCACGTGATTTTGATAAAGTAAGAAGTTAAAACACTATATAATAACTCGTGTGAAATGGTTCGAACATAAACCAATGTCGGTATTAAAAGCATTTAAATATTATGCAAACATTAACAATGCCGCATACCTACCTTTGCATCAACAACTACAACATTTAAGGGAGACAATCGAAATTAAAGTATTGAAACACTTCCAAATGGTTATCGCCTATTTGTTGTATCTGTGATTTAATACATGATTTTTACTTCAGGGAAGTGCCCTCATTGATACAACGAGTCATAAGTATATTCGCTAGACAACCGGGTTTATGACGGCGAAACCTGTGGTTATCACTGTCTGGAACTATTTTATCTCGAAGAAACCTGTAACTAGAACTCATTTTCGAGTCCCAATTACATTCTCGAGAACTGATGGTTCAAACAACACATACTCGAACTCTCGACACCTCGAACCTGTTATCTAGTCTCTTTATAATAAAATTCATCGTAGATCCATAGCTTTGTATACATGATATATGGAATACGGAAATATTATAATCTTGAACATATACGTATTCAATTAATTTAATCATCAACGTACTCAATTTGTATTTTCCATTTATCTTTATATTGTTGTTTAACGGCCCAGTCATTTCAGAACAGTTCCATGGGACACAGACACTTGTTTAGAAAAAATAACCCCGCCCACCACGTTCGCTATTATGACTACCAATGCATATAAATACTAGAAGATAACTAGAAATTATGACGCTAGTGCAATATATTTGTTTGAAAAACCCAAAAAATATGTTCTACTTTCGTTTGGACCTTGTTATCTTCTAGTATTTATATGCATTGGTAGTCATAAGAGCGAACGTGGTGGGCGGGGTAATTTTTTCTAAACAGGTGTCTGTGCCATGGGATAGAGAAGAGACAATACTTTTAGTTCGTATTAAAAAAGATGATGCGTAAAACGTTTCATTGAATGCATGTTTCCTTACATTTCAAAATGCATGCTTTATCTCTTTCTAGCATTCGTACAGTGTGTACTGCAGATAAAATGGGTTAAGTTTCATAAAAATGTAGCGATAATAACCTTGAAATACCTACACAAATCATGCACATGCAAATTAAACGTAGGAACTATCAAATTACATTTATATAAACAAGGGATAAACTTGAGTTGTTTTATTCTAAAACTGTGCTTACATGATTTGTTCAATGTTTTAACTTGGCTGATTTTCAATAAAAGGTATTTATAAATTCAGATCATATTAAATTTATGTTGACCTTATTTACGTGCATGATAAATTTTTAAACAGTAGGTCACAGTAATTACATCTTAGACTTTACTGTGCTGTATCAATAATGATTTTTCTGAACCAGTAACCTCGACTTTATTCAATTATGTCATTTCTTTTTGAACGCAAATGCAAGACGATAGTGTCCTTACCTTTTTATTATGGTTACTATTTACTTTCCAGCGTACATGTAGATTTGTACTTCAAAGATAGGCTTTAACAGATAATATCAGATAAATGTGATAAATTTTGACAAATTTACAGATTAATTAAGTGTTTGCGTTTACAAGATGTTCAAACTTGTGTTATGTCACTGTTCTATATCTAACAAAACATGCGTGATATTCGATTCTTGAACATAAAACAATAATGTCTAGTATAATTTTTAGAAGTGAAGTTTATACAAAGAAGTTTGAAAAAAAGAAGTTTTCATAACTTTTGTAATTACAATGATATTACGATTGATCTGATATCTGAGACTCTTAACGCATTGATTCAACTAATGCCTCTAGAAATGGGTTATATCAAATAAAAAATGACTTTTCTAACTTTTATATCCGCCAAGGGGTGGTCGGTATTCGAGTGGTAACGCCCTGAACTACTAAACGAGAGTTCGTGGGATCCAATCTCGGCTGCGCGTTTCGAATTTCCCAGGGACGCTTTTTCATTGTCCCCATCCCATCTACCGAGCCAAGTACTTTGTCTAGAAAATAACAGGAAATGCGTTAGGCGTGTATCGGTGCTTTACATCGGACATGATAGAGAACCAGGAAAATATTCCAAAAGAGTAGGGATATAAATGCTCTGTTCTCCCCTATTTTCTCTCACATCCTCTGGGGCAGCTCTGAAATGTCGACCATAGCTATCGAATGGGCGGTTAAAAATAGATAAATAATATATATATACATGTACGTAACATATCTGTCCTAACGAATTATGGTTTGCAGTGACGCAACCGGTTCATTAAAAAATCTCCCGTCGCAGAATGCTTAGCGATTTTGACAATGTTTTCTGTCTTTCGTTCAAAACTTTGGTCGCGAAGCTACAAACCCGCACTTTGAAGGATGACCATATAGTATTTAGTGAGTTAAAGAATTCAAATGGATACAACCTAGTGTGCATTGTATTAGTTGATACATCTGATATTAGTCTTGATGGCATTAGTAAGTCACACGCCTGGCACAATGGATTGAACACCGTCTCGTGTATCTTGGGGTGTGCGGTGTAGTTTATGTGCTTGGCTCTTACCTTCTGCAATACCAATATCATATCTATCAACACGACGCTTGTACTTGTGCCAAATAATTAAATAACACGATTATACGTATACTTTCAGAACGATGACCGAGATAACTATACAAGATATGGATGGGGTTGCAATACATACAATGGAAGTGAGCGGCTTTATTCACCCGCCATTCTTCAAGAGTGGAATTGAAATAAAGAGCATTTTCGACAATGTACCAAACTTAGAATTTCGGGATAACGATGTACTGCTTCTCACATACCAGAAGACTGGTAGGTTGAACGAGACACAATAAGAATGGAAATACATGTAGATCCAGTATTTTTCGACATACAATGTACATTGGAATTTTGACCTTAAAAAAAGTTAAAATACAAATATTTCGATTGTTAAAATAGAAAAACGTAAAGTATTAGTTTTGAAACTATTTCTTAAATGATTTAATCATATTGTCTAAATTAGATTGCCGGGTTAACATATATAGATAGTTAATTAAACGATTTGAAGTAGAAATAAATATATGCGGGCATTCCTTTGCTCAGTTGGAAAAGGTGAAAAGTTTGCAATTGAAACTCTGAAAGCGCATAACACAAACGCATAACCAATTGTTGCAAAACAAACATATACGATGCTATATGCTTTATGCTCGACTTGTAGGAACCAATTGGATGTATGAGATGTTAAATATGGTGTTAAATCAATCCAGCGAAAGAATAAAATCTAACAAGTTACTGACAATGATCGAAGCTAATACTGCTGAAGCGATGGATGCGATACCCTCTCCACGTGTGATGAACTCGCACTATCCTTACAGGTAATTGGGTTGATTTCATAGATGTATCGAAGCTGAGATTAAGTGTATTGAATTCTACCAAACTGACTCGGAAGGAAAAAGTAGCCTCGCGTTGTTCGGTTTGTCACGAGCATCGCCGCGCTGAAAGTCCTGTTGAATTATCGCCTCGCACATAAAAAATCCAACTAATCACTTACTTACCATAAACCTTTTTAGTTATATTGATCGAAATATTGATAAAAATATTGAACGTTGCAAACAAGGGGTACCAAGATTTCTAAAAATAAACGTACCCCACTAGTTATTAACAAATTGATTGCTGTGTCGGCTGTAACTGATTTTGAACTTGTTTAAAATTAACAGACTTAATACAAATATTAATTTTGCGTAACACAACCACGCGGAGATTTCATGTAAGATATTTTTTTGTTTTACTTCTGTTTTCGACATTATTCATGACATGGTAATATTAGGCCTTAGACCTAGCAAGTTTTCCTGGACTTCCGTAAGTCAAGTTAGAATCAACATCTTCACTTAAAATATCAGAGACTGAGGAAGAATGGACATTAAAGTAATGCCTTTATCACCACAGAGAACATGTGTAGTACAAAGGGTTCGAACTCACGAAAACAACTTTCACCGACCTAACGCCCCATCAATTGAGCTGATCGGGGTAGGGGTGGGATTGAAAGCATTTTGGAACATGTTTGATGTCATCTCGGTAATTCTATCCTTGCTATAGAATTACATAAGTATGATTATGATTATATCACAGATATCTGCCTGTAAATGGACTTCGAAGTAAACAAATAAAGACAATCTTGTGTTTACGAAACCCCAAAGACGTCGCTGTATCGCTCTACAATCATACGACGGGGATGACCTTTTATAAGTACAATGGAAAATGGAGCGACTGGCTTCCGCTATATACGAAAGGCAAACGTAAGTACATAGTCATCTGTAAAAACTTAGTGTAAGCCTGCTATCAAAAAGTGAGTGCAGGAGAGAAAGAACGAGGCCTCTTTGTATACTGTTATTTATTTTCGACTTTGATCAATGTTGATTTTTCTACCATCAGCTTCCAGTATATTTAAATGTAAGTCACTATTGCAAATATATTTTGTGGATAATAGCGATACTGATTAGCTCTTATATTGATCCCCATCAGTCTGGATTAATGCTATATATATATTGATACTCCCGTCCTATTTCTTTTTTAGAGAATCTCAGTCTGTAAATGACCCTTTCTTGGAATTAAGGGTTCCCTTCACATTTGATCTTATTTCATTGTAAACAAACATTGTGTTATATACGTTTGAGCGTATTCTCTTCTGACATGTTTTTCATATTTCTTGTTGAGCATTACTTTAATAGAATCCTCTAATACCAGTAAGAAGCTTGGCGACTGCCATGACTGCCAAGAACTTGTCAATTGTTATAAATCGTACCTTTGGCCATTTTTAGTTGAATACGGACCATACACAGAATATCTTAAAGGTTTTGAAAACGCTGTAAAAGAAGGCGTCGGATTTCCACTACACATTATGTTCTTTGAAGATCTAAAATCGGTAAGAAGTAAGGAAGACAACTGACGACGGCTTTGGATATAAATTTCATTTTTTTAACAATACTAAAAATATTATTAGTCAACATGTTTGTAAAACGTTATGTTTGTTATATGTAGAAAATATAGACAAAAGGGGATTCTTAGAAAAAAATCCCCCATTAGGCCATCTGTCAGAAAGTTACAGGGGATTAAACACAACCTCTTCACACTTATAGCAGTCGTGTTAATGCAAATGTCAGAAGGGAACTGTGCCGTACATTAAATGACTAAATGTCAGATAGGGAAACTATTAAACTAAGTATAGTCTGTTCCGTTGATTGTTATTTCATTGTGGTACCTTAATTACAAAACCGAAGAATGTATGAATGAATTCGAATTTAGATGCAACAACACGAACCTCTCTTCGCCTCTGGAATGCTTCTTCTCCATGTCAGCCTTGTGGTTAACAAGGCCACCAAGTTTGCATAGAGAGCTGCTTTTGAAGCAAGCAATGCATTAAATGCAGCCACATACAATGTACGGCGCACCAAACAGCTCCTGGTTCAGAGGTAGATCCTACCTTTATTTGATGTTCAGCAAATTTCTCTTCTGTTGCCGTGTAACATTTCTTAGCATCGCCGGGTATAAAAGTCTCACTTTCGCATTTAGTGTCAGTCGGAGACAATCCGATTTGGAACGTACTTTTAACGGAATATTGTTCCAAATTTTGGGAGATATAAATGAGAAGGATTTGTTTACGTTCTTTGTTTTATGTTAATGTGTTACTAAGTTATTGTTTGTAATTCGTAAATTATCATGTGATGTTATTAGAACATGTTAAAATTTCACCAATATACCAAGAACAAAAAGTATGCTGTGATTGGAAAATTAACAATTACAGGTGATATTGACATCTATTTTTAGTTGTTAACCATTTTAGAGATCTTAATAATTGGTATAAAGATCTTTGTTTACAAATAACTTTCGCCACGCAAAACTCTCCCCTTCCCTCGGGACCACAGTTTTGACTGTTCCAGAAATGCCCATGAAATAATTGTATATTACCTGGGGGTGTAAATTTAACAGTCATCACCACTCATTGAATAAATACTTTGTTTTGTAATCAAAACATAATTAATAATTTCCTTAAAATAATTGTATTTAATTGATTACTTTTATAAAATGCAAGTAATTATAAAAGAATTGAAACATTTCCATTTTGATTGTTATTAATTAATAAACTTTCTAAATAACTGAACCAAGGTCTGCTTCTTGTTCATGGTTTAAAATAAAAACACACATATTTAAAAACGAGGTTTATTTCAGAATGGACTCGAATAATTGGATAAACTTCTTAAGTTCATGAATATTGATCTTGACGAAGATCTGAAGAGATCCATTGTAGACATGTGTACCTTTGAGAAGATGTCAACCAAAGAGATCAGTCCTGCGGCTAAAAAATACATGAAAGATGGATACAATTTCTTTCGCAAAGGTATTTTGTATCAGGATATTAAAGTGATAAGTCATGTTTTTAAAATTAGCCCCCACCCCAACTGAAAGTGAAAGTAAAATACGAGTATATATAAATGTCTGTTTTCTTTATTTCTGTGAATTAAGGTTGAAGAATGTAACGTTGAATTTAATAATTTGTCCTAATGAATGACTGACAAAAATGAAATACAACGTGTATACCTATTGTAATCATTCCATTTGACGTTATCAATTGCAGGTGAAGTTGGAAATTGGAAAGAATGGTTCACAGTCACTCAGAACGAACAATTTGATGATTTTTGGAATAAGGAGATGGAAGGTCGTGATATGTTTAAATTCAAATACACAATATAGTACACATTACAAAGTCAAACTAAGACATGATCAGAACAGTGGAAAAAAAATGCTAATATAACAAATATGTCAAATACGCGTGTATAAAGGTACTGTCATAGTAACTGTTTAATTAGTTACATGTATATATTAACCGTATGCAACTTGTTCAAATTCTCTTGAAGTTTGAAGAACATGGTATTATTTCTTGCCGCGCATTTATCAACAAGATTTAGAGATTACCTCAATAGGGCTAAAAATCTTCGAGATGAGAACATTGCTGATTTTGCTCCATAATCTAGAAATCGTTGTGTAATAACTTGTGTAGATTATATACTGGTATCTAAATGATTACATTATTACACTTTATGTATCGAAATTGTGTATCATTAAGTGGGACATATATTTGACGTAAATAAAGTTAACCGTGATATTCGCATTAATACAGTGGAAATAAGGATATTTACTTCCTTTTTTGTGTGTTATCCTTGTATTTTAACGTTTGTGACATGGTTTCAATTGTTTACTTATATTATTTACCTTTAATAATTAATTTTACCATGTCAATTTGTATATTCAGTTATATATTTTTGTTTGAACACTGTAACTCTATATGCTCATTTTGTGTAATATATTTCTTATGTACCATGTTTTTAGAAATAGTTAAGATATGAATAATAATAATACGCAAGCGACTTGTGGGCATCTGTTTGTGATCCAAATGCACAAAATGGCGACCAGGATTGACGTTTCGGATGTTATATTTGGTCACGAGAGAAGTTCAATTCCAGTTTTCAAGCAACACCGAGTGACTGCGTCGTACTTTTTTCCATCAAATTGTCCACCAACAGACAATATCGATACATGTGCGTACTCGAAAAAACCATAGCTAGCTAACTGAATTTCGATATTTTACACAAATGCCTGTAGTCTTCACATGTTTGGAAACATTTGCCTTGTTGACATTGTCTGACATGCAATATTGGTGCTCACATCGAAGAACGGAAGTTCCTCAAAACATTTTTGCCGAAGAATAAATTACACTCTCGTCGGTGTTGATGCTCCGTCCTCGGAGGCGGTCTCGGAAGGCCAAACGGTCATGAAAAATAAACGCTCATTTTTTCCTACAAAAAATTAATTTTTAAGACGTGGCAAATGTCAGTCAAGCAATTAAACCATTGCTTTTGCTCTAGCAGGGCACTATAATTAAAGTATCACTGGTATTAGTCATCCACATCATACAAACAACTGAGTTATTGGATAAGAATACACGGCCTATTATCACGTGGTATATTATTGATACCACAGGGTCTGGAAAAATGGCGGCGCCCGAGAGTTTGTCCATAGACAATGCAGAGAAATCCGAAAAAAATAATCATGAAAAAGTCTGTCCACTTCAAATTTCTCTACAGGGTATATGGATAAATTACGACAGTAACAAGGCTAATCTTGGTACCGATGGATTCAGAAATTGTTGGCTGAAACATGGGCTACATGAAACACTCGAAACATTTAAACTTTCGACGAAAAATACGACTTACCTTCGAACTCCTGGACGTCACCATTGTTCTCTACCCTGTGGTATCAAAACAATATATCACGTGATTATAGACCTTATAAGAATAATTACTTGTGTTATTTTTTATTATTTAGATCGAGTATTAACAAAATTCCAGCAAACTTTTGGGTTAGATGTTCTCTTGTAACTATAGTTTCCTAGGATGTTTAATTACATCGGAAGGGGTTATAAGTTTGCTCTCCGTTAGTCCGTCCGTCTGTCCACCCAAAAACTGGACCCCGCGATAATTTAAGCACATTCCAGCAAGGTACACGAAACTTGATATATGAACTGGCTGCAATGTGGAGATTATAATGCACGTCATTTTTTTTCATTTGGTCAAAATTGTGGTTGCGGTGGTATCGGAAACAGTAAAAAATAATTTAAACTACAATGTCCAACAATAATAATGAAACTTTAAAATATAGAAACCCTCAATGACATATTGAAGTTATTGTTGGACATTGTAAATGCAGTTTAAATTAATTTTGATACTATGATACATTATTTTGGACACTGAAGTTAACACGCTTATAAGTTCAGGTGAGAATTACAGATTACTTAAATTGTTAATCATCAAATATAATTTTACTGTTGCAGAAATGTGCATGTAATCATAAACTGTTGATAAAACCTCATTTCAGTTAAATAAATGTACTTTCAGTAATTATTGATTAACGCCACCTTTTTAGGATGCATAGCAAAAATGTCAGGCGGCCATTTTGTCACAAATTTGTGCTTTGACGAATTACCTTAAAATTGACAAATGTTTAAGTCCCTGCTGAGTAGGCCTACGTGTGTTCTTTAAACAATACTGTAGAGGGGACAACAATTATGTAATCAAATCGTGAAAAGCGCACATGCAGTTAAACTTGGCCTTCCACGCTAGTACAGCATCCCTGCTACAGATAACTCTGTGGTACGTATTCATACAATATACAAAAAGACAATACAAGTTGTGTCCCTTACATAACTAGTACTAATACATGACATAGATCTACTTAATATTTATTAAGTTTAAATTGAAACCCTATTAAGTTTAAGAAAGTACGATTCATACAACAATATTCAGGACAGGCGCCAAAAAATAATTGTATTATACGTCTCTAAACAGAATTAACGTCCCTAACTTTACGTCTCTAAACAGAACGTCCCTAACTCAAATTCAAAATTTAAACAGGGTGATTAGAATGGCAGTTGTATAATACATGAGACCAAAATACACACATCCCTGTGTAAATTGGTCCCAGATAACACATAATGGTATTGAAAACAGAAAATGTATGAATCCATTCTATCAAAATAACTCGGTTAAATTTTGTCACTAAAAAATATTTATTCAATCAAGCCGACCATTGCGAATCACTTCCGTTTTTTTTTATTAGAAACAGAAAGTTCACAAAATGTCTGTCGAAACTGTTCCAAAAGACTTGAGAAACTTAAGAGCGTGTCTGCTTTGCTCATTAGTAAAAGTAAGTTATATCTTATTCACTTTCTTACTGATCAACATCGTCATTTGACGATCCATTCTTGATTTTCATTGTGGGTGGGGTATGGTATAGACTTCTAAAATTTCATACTCCCGACCAGTCAATACTGACTATTACTGTAGATTATTGATATTAGCAGCTGATACTTATGTAGCGGAATAACTTAATATACCAGTTTCAAAGCAAATTTTTGGTTTCAACAGAGACGTATAATACAAATTTACGTCTCTGGTTTCAACGATTAGTTTTTAGGAAAAAATGTAGTGTATTCAATAACTTATAAGCTTTGGTTAACTGACGAATTATCAGATACTATATTGCATAATAATTCTTCGATGAATTCCTTGAAGCAAAGAAAGTTTGACTAAGCAGAGACATAGATAGATAATTTTAAGAGATAAGCAACTTCAGCTGTAACCTATGTAATGACATCTCAGTTGTCAAGATCTATAGCATCATCATGCATATCTGCATAAAATATGCATCAGAAATAGTAAGTCGAACGGTCTTTGACGATGATGCTTGCATTACATTGCAGTTCATCGTCAAAGCCACTTGTTCTTTAAAAGCGAACAGGTAAACAATCTGAGTCGCGTTTCGTTTTCCTAATAATGCTCTTATTTCCGTAATTTGCGTAAAACTTGTGTACAATTCGATGAATTATAGTATAAACTATAATCTATCAACATGACCAATAATATACCTTCAACAGACGAAAGTTATCAAATTTTTTGACGATGTTTCATACTACCCTTAGTTTCAAAATTTTCCTTGTTAATATTTTGGATTAAGTCCATAGCATTCTGGAAGGCATACCTGTGAAATGATCTGCTTCAATAGACGCATGAACAAGCATATTAAGCTGTTGACTTTGAAAGAGGTAAATTCCAAACTTAAAATGGTCTACAAGACGAAATAAAAAAGACAAATTTAGTCATTGGACCTAGAACTACATCAGAAATTGTCAGATACAAAAATGTATGCACACAAATAAAATCTGTGCGTTACGAATAGGCATAATAATAAAATAAAAATGTTTTTCCCAGACTTCGCAAAGGCAAAAAAATCTGCTGGACATTCGGTCTAAAAAGCTTGAAAATTTTGTCGGACCAAAAGGAAATCTGTCAGACAAAAACACAAGTATAAATGTGAAATAAGTCACAGGACAGCCAGTCCGATGACATAAGATTCTGTATCGGACCGACACACAACCTATCAGACATGTCCTTCGGTCCGGCGCCTATCGCAAAGTCTGGTTTCCATTCTAATGCAAGTGTGTACATGTATATACAAATCCAGACTGAGAGGCCATCCTTGAACCAAGTTATTCAAAATCCCAAAGTATTGTGGTGATAATACAGTGTAATATTGTGTAATTTAGGCAAAAATATCTTTATTTCATTTTTGTTTTAATCACTGATTCATTGTTTAGCTGGAATGTTTAACAGATCTATCACCTTAAACCTGTCTATTATGTTTGGTTTCAGACTTTTGATCAATTTGAAATGGATGGTTGTGATAACTGTGATGCTTATCTCCACATGAAAAACAACACCGATGCTGTGTATGAATGCACCAGCTCAAACTTTGATGGGTAAGTTCCAGACATTATAACATGAGATAAAAAATATCAATTTTGAAAAAAATGTTTTTTACATCATGATCGATTATAGAGAAAGTTCTTACAGTTTATATTAACTATTCTCGACATTGACTGCTTCTTGGATTCTGACCAGTACTAGCGCCGAAAGAACAGATTGTGAAGGTTCCGGTCAAATTCCGCCTCTGACAGGATTCGAACCCACAACCTCCAGGTTAGGAGTCTGACGCTCTACCTCTACACCACTGCCTCTCCCTGTTACAGTCATTGATATTTTCATGAGTTGGCTGCTTTAAATACTTGATATTTTAGGAAAACATGATATCAGTATCTACAGTGTGCAACATTAATGATAGCCCGATAGCCAATCATGGCTATTAAAAAATGTCAGGGGCTATCAAAAATTCCCAGTCTGTGGCCCAATTGACTATCAAATATCTGTTGGTAAAATTCTAAGCCAGGAGTTTGAGAAATTTACTACATCACAGGTCCAACAACTTGGAAAATTTGTTTTAAGAATGCTAAACGGTCGGAGAAGAACTTAATAAAGTTATTGTCAGAGAAATTCTGTATTCAATCTTGACTAACGTTAGACTGTTACCTGTGATTAGAAAGTACATGAATCATATTTTTATTATTATTACGAATATGAATTTTGTAAGAAACAAGTGATATGTCTTAGCCTCTAAGGGGTTATACAAAATAGATCATTCAGTTCATGTTCAAGGAATATATTTTCAATATTTTGTTTAATAAAATGACTATTCAAAAATGTCTGTTCTGTTCTATGTACTTTAATTGATGACCAATTGTGAAATTTGCTGTACATTTGTTAAATTGTCATGTTTTAATTTTGTAGTATGGTTGCCTTGATGGGTCCAGAAGACAGTTGGGTTGCTAAATGGCAAAGAATAGGTAAACATTATTTTATCATAACAAATGGATTGTTTCGATTGATCTTCATTGCCAGATTGCTGACCATGCTCTATGTCAGACTATGTATCAATTTTCTCAAGCATCTTACCGGTACTTGCTTAATCCTGAGTTTAATAGTCATCTGATGTGGGTGTCCCAGACACTGGGGTAGGCAGCAAGGGTGATGTTTCCAAGGCTACATGTATTCAAGTCAGCATAGATACAGTCAGACCAGTGGCAGGATATGCTTGGTATTCCTCGTCCTCTGGAACCATCCCGGTCATGCTCATAATGGAGTTTTTACATGAAGAGGGCATGTACGGCATGAGCGAAGGGCTGTAGCCACTTCCTGTATCCCAAACTTGGTACTCAGTGTATCATTGGAGACTTCGTCCTAGGGTTTGACACCAGATATCCAGCGGATCATGGATCTGTCATTTTGACAAATTCGCTGTAGATCTGTGACTGTAGGAACCCAGGATTCACTTGACGACCACTGGTTTCTTTTTCCTGCGACTGACCATTTGAATTATTGTATATTGATATGGAAACATCAATTGCATCATATGTGATTGAACCTTGAGCATATTTCTATTGTTTCATTATACTTAAATGAGTTGTGTTCTGCTTAGAATTTCATAAAGCACATATTATATAAAATATATTGCAGCTGAAATTAGAACAATGAGTAAGTCATTGTATTACATTAAGTTAATCATTGATTAAGTAAACCATACTTGCATTGTTTTATATTTAAAATTACATAGTTGTACATGTATGCTTATTTTATAATATTATGATCTGGAGTAGAACTTATGGAGTAAAAGATATGTTGTGTGTGTATTTTCTTTCAAGATTGAAGTGGACAACAGGAAAATATTCATTAAGTTTCTGGCATATAAAATTCATGATAAATGGTTTACCTTACTTAATTAGTATGATGTGATTTACTGATAGTCGAAAAGCTGTTTGTGTTTGTCGTCTTTATTGATAATTCTTTATTCATCCACTTCCAATCTGTTTCATTTTTAGAGAGATTTGTAAAAGGATGTTATGCATTATCAGTGACTGGACGTTTACCTCCTGGTATCGTTAGAAGTTTAAAGAATAGAGGAATTCCTTACAGACCTAGAGATGTCTCGTTAAAAAACTATCAGTGATTCCATACAGATCAAGAGATGTCTCGTTAAAAAACTATCAGTGATTATTGGCTTGCTCTCAACTTTTGAATAACCGAACGAAATTGAAGTTCAGTAAAAGTTCAACTTTGAGGCTTTTGGAATTGTCCAATTTTCCTGTTGGCATACCATATTAAGAAGCCTTTAGTTAAATTCTTCTGTGCTGTTTAGGACATGACTCATGATCATTCTTTTGAATGCTGGAAAGTATCAACATGTGAAGTGACATGTATTGATAAGTTTTGAAAGTTCAGCATTGTGTTATTAGAAGTATCATAACTTTAATGATACTGTGTCAAATGTATGACTTCGAGCAAAGTTTGAAATACTTTTTTTGTGTCATCTCGAAGAAATATTCGACTGTACCATTAATTTCATGTTCTTATTTCTGTGACTGAGTGTTTAAATTATTGTTTATTTTTATATGGAAACATCAATAGCTTTATACGTGATTAATACTTGAGCATACTTCTATTTTTTCCTTAAACTTAAATGAGGTTGTATTCTGCTTAGAATTTTATACTGGTAAATCGGATCAACCTTTTTTGTGTTCAAATTTGTTGCGTTTAATTGGTTAGTAAATCTCATTGATTTTATGCATAATGGTCGACGTTCATCTGCTTTCAGACACATTTGTTGCTATTATTTTGAGTTTGTCTGTTGTTGAATGACAAAGTTATTCAAATTATTTTTCATTGGACACCAATCTGTTCACATGTGAACATTGCAGTACCGGTATGTCCATCTTTGAGAAAACTATAAGTTCTGCAATCCTGAATATCAAAACAGATTTAAGGTTTGCTGATCCTAATACAAACTTAATGACCATGAACAAAAGGTACCTGATCCATATAAATTGTGATATTCAAACATGATTGATAAAATATTAACTTTCCACCATACAACATATTGAAATGTTGGGCCTGGGTCAGTTATATTTGTAATATCATAAAGGAAGGTAATATTACTAGCTTCTCTCCCTTTTCAATGATTACATAGCGTTTTTAATTCTATGTTTACAAATTCCAAAATTACACAATTCGAAAAAGCTCATGGTAAATGATTTATAAATCGAGGGTTCAGCGCAACAGTGTTGTAACTCATATTGAAATAAGAACAAGTTACGACAGTGTTGCGCTGAGCCCTCGAAATGATTCTATGTATTCAGTGAAAATAAAGAAGAGTTTAATCATAGAAATGAATGCTTGTATTAGGGTCTGTAATCCTTAAACCGGCAAAAATATTTCCCTAATATTGTTACCTTCTATGTACATGTCAAATTGGTGACTGGCACCTTCTGTGACTATTTGGTATAGACCGGTATGTATATCGAACATTGGAATTTCAACCTGTCATATTTCCAAATCAGATCTGATGACACTTGTGAGAATGGTCATTCTCTAATAGTAGTATAAGGTCTGAGGTTATAAACACAGTCTCTGAGCTCAAATTTCAATTCCATTTTCAAAGTATTATGGTTGAAAAGATAGACTGATTTATGTTTAATCACATATTCAGATAAATCATGCCGTCTGAATAATGTGCCTGACCAAAAATGTCATTATTGTCTGATTGTAATCAAAAGACAATATATTAGGTTTGAGCTTGGAGATTGATCTCACTTTGTATAACCTTGGCCGGACCCTGTTTTATTGTATGTGTTGATCATGTAAATGAGAGAGAGAGAGAGAGAGAGAGAGAGAGAGAGAGAATGTTAAAAAGGACATTAACATCAAGGTGTATATCATTGTTCTAACTTCTGTATTTGTACTTGTCAATCATGGGTAGATCTCTTAGTTTGGATGTTGCAAATGTCTTGAAAAATAATTGAATGGTGCACTTTTGTTATATATATGTCCTTATGAAAATAAATACAAATGAATCATAGTTTAATAGGACATTTATTTTCTTTTACCATTGGTAGCTAATAAGTCGTTGCTTAGATACACGTATACTGTGATTGTATCTATGTATTAAACACATTGATTGAGCAATTTAAACCCTGCACTTATTGAGGGATGAGGGTATGAAATATCTTGCGGTCAAAATTGTTTTGAGGATTTCAGACGGGGTAAAGAAAATTTCAGGATTAAACCTGAGAATTTATTTTAAAAAAAGTTTGTGCTGCCAGAGAAAAAATATCTTAGTTGAATTTCAAAATATGAGTATATTATGGTGAAAAATTACTTTGTTTGCTCTGACACTTCAAGCTTATACAGGGTTGATAGGCTGGCAAAATTTTGTTTTTCATACATCATATTTGGGTTTGGTAATATTGAGAAAAATGTCACAGAGACTGAAGACCATGGTCAGCAGAAAATAAATGTTTCAGTTAGTCAGGTTAGTAGAAATCAAGAAATGTTTATTTTGTATGCCCATATAAAAGGTAACAGTTGAATGCTCAGAAGCTTTAAAGAACATTCTACTTACTCTTAGTAGTTTTGATAATGCATGAAAATAATATTTTACAACAATTTGCTAAACTAATTGTCTCCCTTTACATACATACATTTTTAAACTGGTTCCCATTGACTCTATTAGTAACTGCAACATGGACCGGGAACCAGTTTAATAACTCTTGAGGTTGCTCTCAAACCTCTTATCATGATTACAGTCTCAACTTATCACATTTCAATTTTAAACATTTTAAAATCATATGAAGACAATGTTTCAAAGGTTTTTTAACAGACCATCTGAATTGATTCGAGAATAAAGAATACACAAAATTTCGATCAAGCTCAGATACAATCTCAATATTTTTAACCTTGGCCCTAGGTTTATACATAATTTAATTACACCTCACAACCAGGTTAGTCTAATTGTCATACTATAAGACCCAGCAACTTTCTATATAAAGAATTAATCCATGAACAGGCCATGTTATCAGAATGTCCTTATCAGCCAACTAATTCTCATCTACAAAGAATCCCTCACTTGCTTTAGAAAACTCTTTAAACTTGGTTTCCACATCACGTTTTATAGTGTCAGTTCCAGCAGCCACAACACGCATCTTGGACACATTGTCCAACAAGGCTTTAATGCTTTGCTGTACATCTACTTGTGCCAAGTCTGATTTCATTATATCTTTTCTCATTTTTTCATCCTCCTGAAGAATAATCTTCACATTACGTTCAACTTGTGGAGCGTGCTCTAACACGTTTTTAATGTGGCGACAAGAACTTGCAAATAACTCTAATGGTTTAATTACTTGTTCAGAGTTCTCGCCACACATTCTCGATATTTCGTTGGCATCATATATCACTTCAATGAAGTTCTTCTGTTTTCGCTCGATTGTTATTTTTGCACCTTCTGAAATGTATGACCTTATTCTGTAAGTTTGAACAAAAATATATTCAGTAACAAAACTGCTAAGTTACCTCATACATTGTATGTATTTCAGTATCAAAATTAATATTTGATTGAATGTCTATTTTCTTTCAAACTCTGAGACATGACTGGTTCTGGCTTTATTTTGACATCTGCGAAAGAAAGGGACCAAAATGAATCTGACCCGTAGATAAATAATAATGCTGAAAAAATACTTAGCAATTTTGTTTTGATTACACATTTGGTCCCAACTTAAAGACGTTTGCTATGTACTGTTCGCTACATTTTTCACATAGACCTATAGAAACATTTTGAGCCAAAAAATGGGGGTCACTGATCTCGTTTTTGAGTTATCTGCCCTTGAATTTGAATTTTTACTTATTTTTAGGTCATTTCAAGGGCAGATAATTGTTTCTGTTATCATATGCTACGATCATGCAAAGTTTAAAAAAATCCATTGTTCAGTTTTCATTTTGCCTATGTCTATGTGAAAAATGTAGCGAACAGTAGCAAACATCTTTAAGTAAACATATACATGTTCCACGGCCGAGTTCACTTTGTGAAATTTGAAACTTTTTAAAAACTGATAAATTTGTTGTTTTTATTTTGTTAAAAGGAAAACAAATCTTTATTAAAAATTGTTTCGGAAGTTTATGGTCACAATACAAAACATAGATTGGAAAGGTATTTAATTCAGTCGATACGGTAAAGCCCCACCTGATGGACACTACACAATTACGGACACTCAAGCGTTAGGGACGGTTTTTAACTGTTCTAGACAGTTTGCTCCAACTGATAGTTGGTTTTAAAAAAAAGTCCACCCCACATACCTGCTCGCTTGACTAATACACCTACACAGGTTGCCAATACTGGTATACCAGCTGTTTCTAGCGTAAAATGTTCCTTAAAACTGTGTATATTTGACTCCAAAGACCGAAAATTGTCGATGACGTCATTATACAAAGATCCTAGGTTCTGAAAGCAAGAACATTACAATTATACGTAAATCATTGAAAATTAGCGCATGCATGCACACGTACGAAGTAAGATCGTGTACACATTTAGAAACATGTAAGCGATATATACCTTGCATCTATTACCACATACTTTATTCAGACGATCAATTAAAGCTTTAAGTCTTACATAAGTATTTACATAGCTGTCTCCTAAAATATTCGTACTTATTGTATAACACATTGGTGTTACCCGTATACATACATAAATTATACTCGTATGTATATCGTAAATGATTACCACATTAAAGTGCACATGACTTGAAATGATTGTCGAATTTAATGAGTACACTGTTAGTGTTTTCAAACGATGCCACTGTTTGTATGTCCAATTAGCTTTGTTTAATATTATGACACAAATGTACTAGTATTCGGAAGAATACTTTGATAATAATCAATCGTGTAATTCTCATGCAGTGGCAAATGCAATCTCTACCCAGAGTTGTCGTTCCCGCTACGCTCACACTAACCTCTGTCAACGTCTAAAAAGTAGTCTGGCTTTACAGTGACAGACTTGTGATTTAAAAACGGTGACAATACCAAAAATAATAAACTAACATAGATTGTGTTGTTTTGTTTATCTGAAGAGAATCGCATACTTAAAACTAAATGATAGAAAACTGACATCCGAGCCTGGTATCCCTTCATTATATTATCCGTGTTTTGAATTGTTTACTTCGCAATCATTCCGCCAAATATTTTTTAGAGTTACAAGGTTAAATAATCCCTAATGACACAGCTTATAACGGAGCAACCTGAAGCGTTTTTCTAAAACAATATGACATATACTTCATGATGACATCTAACAAATAATTATAAAATATACACAAAAGCATGTTTATCGATCACAGTGTAGTTTGCCAAGAATCTTGGCATTGAGACGTTGACAGAGGTATGTGTGGATTGGAAAGGAACGACAACTCTGGGTAGAGATTGTGGCAAATGCTGACCGAGTCAGAAAACATGTAGTACAGTCAATCGGAACTCTTCGGCGTTTGTCTTAAGTTACGATTGGTAGTATATAGTGTTTTATTAGGTTCCCGGCTTGTTTTGGTCAAAACTCGCGACAGGAAAGGACTACGTGTATTTATATTAAAATGCTTACGATTACGTGGACAGAAATTTAAGTGAAAGTAATGACTGATCATCTTAAAAATAGTTTGCTTCGAATTTCATAATATATATAACATTACTAAAGAATAAATAATCACTATTTTATCAAAGGGGTTGTGCTATAAATTCTAAAGACTTAGTTACAACTCTCTTTGTAATCTTAAATATGTTCATGATCATGTACTTACCTGGAACGTTTTATCGATGGTTGGTATATTAATTGTTTGGAGTTGAACCTTTGCAATAAGTTTGATGGACTTTTCTGAAATATAGAAAATAACTCATTAATCAGGGACTGAGGTTAATAAACTTGATATCGGTCTAGCTTCTAGGTCAAATCCCATTTTCAGTACTATTTATTTCAGTGAAGTAAGCCTTCAATCGGAACTCCTCGGCGTTTGTCTAACGAAAGTGCCGCGAACATTACGCCATTTTGTTGTAGTACTTGACGGGCTACTTTCCACCATGGCTGACCGTGGGCGTCCATCGATGGAAACAAACTGATTCTCTTTCCAATGGAATATCATACCCATTTTATCAATCGCAAACGATAAACACGTTTGAAAGTCTGAAATTCTACGAAACCCTACACTTATGTACGAGGCGTATTACTTACTTACGGGAACACCCGAGTATTTACGATTGGTAAGCCTTGTAACGAGAAACAAACAATACAGCCACTTAGACAGAGTATGTTTATTTTCTGGTTACATGCTTGTTGAAATAGGGTCAGGTAGGTTGGAGCTTTTCTTTGCTCTTGCTTGGAAAGATGAAAAAGTGGAGTTTCCGTTCCTCGAGTCTAAAAGTCTATGATCGCGGGAAAAATTTAATATATGTCCAGTAATGAGAAACAAGCACTTCTTTAAATAGGCCTAATCAATTAATTTGTATACTTAAGTTTCAGCACTTATCTAATTGTCACAGAACTTAAGATTAAAGATAAAGAATAGACAATTTGAGACTTGATGAGTACTGAGATTGATCTAAAGTTTTGTTAGCCAAGGCACCCTAGTATAGGATAATCTGTATGACGTTCAAAGATGAAAGATGTATTCAAGTTCTTGGAAATGATATTGCATTTAGTGATCCACGCGCGTGTTACCACGCTTTTGAAAAAAAATCGATATGAAAGTTATGCATTGATCTAAATAGCAATAGCAATAGACCTAATCATATTATTGATGTATGCGGCGATATAGGGCGCCGATACGAAGATTTCATACCCGCTGATATGAAACTCTACAAGAGAAGATTTCTTGTGTTCGCCTATCAAAATATCGTTATTTCGCCTTCAATATTTCGTGTCTTCGTTAGGTCGAAGGCGAAGACACGATAAGTGAGCAATTTATCGCGTGTTCGTGTCGTCGTGATTCGACTTTTTGGGGCGAAGACACGAATATATGAAATGGCAGCAATCAACCACTATAGATGACAAATGGAAGACTTTGATACAGAAAGTTTTGTTTTGGTAACGTTATAATAAGCATGGCAGAAAAAGTAGGAAATTGTTGGGCTCGCGAAAGTGGTGTTTTGATGTGTTTGTGTTTTATATACATGTATGCATGTACATGAATGTGAATTGAGTATTGTATAAAGATGAATGTGAAAGTAGAGTATTGTATGAAGATGAATGTGAAAGTAGAGTATTGTATGAAGATGAATGTGAAAGTAGAGTATTGTATAAAGATGAATGTGAAAGTAGAGTATTGTATGAAGATGAATGTGAAAGTAGAGTATTGTATGAAGATGAATGTGAAAGTAGAGTATTGTATGAAGATGAATGTGAAAGTAAAGTATTGTATGAAGATGAATGTGAAAGTAGAGTATTGTATGAAGATGAATGTGAAAGTAGAGTATTGTATGAAGATGATGTGAAAGTAGAGTATTGTATGAAGATGAATGTGAAAGTAGAGTATTGTATAAAGATGAATGTGAAAGTAGAGTATTGTATGAAGATGAATGTGAAAGTAGAGTATTGTATGAAGATGAATGTGAAAGTAGAGTATTGTATAAAGATGAATGTGAAAGTAGAGTATTGTATGAAGATGAATGTGAAAGTAGAGTATTGTATGAAGATGAACGTGAAAGTAGAGTATTGTATGAAGATGATGTGAAAGTAGAGTATTGTATAAAGATGAATGTGAAAGTAGAGTATTGTATGAAGATGAATGTGAAAGTAGAGTATTGTATGAAGATGAATGTAAAAAGTAGAGTATTGTATAAAGATGAATGTGAAAGTAGAGTATTGTATGAAGATGAATGTGAAAGTAGAGTATTGTATGAAGATGAATGTGAAAGTAGAGTATTGTATGAAGATGAATGTAAAAAGTAGAGTATTGTATAAAGATGAATGTGAAAGTAGAGTATTGTATGAAGATGAATGTGAAAGTAGAGTATTGTATGAAGATGAATGTGAAAGTAGAGTATTGTATGAAGATGAATGTAAAAAGTAGAGTATTGTATAAAGATGATGTGAAAGTAGAGTATTGTATGAAGATGAATGTGAAAGTAGAGTATTGTATGAAGATGAATGTGAAAGTAGAGTATTGTATGAAGATGATGTGAAAGTAGAGTATTGTATGAAGATGAATGTGAAAGTAGAGTATTGTATGAAGATGATGTGAAAGTAGAGTATTGTATAAAGATGAATGTAAAAAGTAGAGTATTGTATGAAGATGAATGTGAAAGTAGAGTATTGTATGAAGATGAATGTGAAAGTAGAGTATTGTATGAAGATGAATGTAAAAAGTAGAGTATTGTATAAAGATGATGTGAAAGTAGAGTATTGTATGAAGATGAATGTGAAAGTAGAGTATTGTATGAAGATGAATGTGAAAGTAGAGTATTGTATGAAGATGAATGTGAAAGTAGAGTATTGTATAAAGATGAATGTGAAAGTAGAGTATTGTATAAAGATGAATGTGAAAGTAGAGTATTGTATAAAGATGAATGTGAAAGTAGAGTATTGTATAAAGATGAATGTGAAAGTAGAGTATTGTATGAAGATGAATGTGAAAGTAGAGTATTGTATGAAGATGAATGTGAAAGTAGAGATCGAGTTGTATAAACATGAATATGAAAGTAGAGCCTTGTAAAAACATGAATGTGAAAGTAGAGTTTTGTTTTGAGTTCATATATTAAAAGAGATCGAAATACATTCACGCATTAATAGCTATTTTAATACTACAGGTTAAACAAATTTGAGACTACAAGGCTTGGCTTATCAGGATACATGTCATAGTAACATTATGATTGACAGAAAGTTAAAAACACAACAATCATATAATTACATTAAATTAAGTCTCATGGTCGTAATTCTATAGCGTAATTGTACGCAACTGTAATGGTTTTTGCCGTGTTATCTGCATTAGCAATGCGATTTAAGCTGAACAATAAACCAAGTAACGATTGCTACGACCAGATTACACTATCGATTCTCTCTTGCTAAACATAACACAAAATGCACGTCACATGATATTGTGTAATCTGCAAACAGTATATATACGTTCAAAGTATAAGTGCATTGCATGAGCATTAAAATGCGTTGTTCACTAAATATAGCCGCTTAATCTCTTCCGGCATGAGATGTACATTTTCTAGTTTCAAAATGAGCTTTACAAAATATAGGAACATCTTTTCATAAAACACATTCAAGAAAGCATAAAAAAATAGTTTAAAGGCCAGGCCTCAGTTTCACAAACAAACTTAAGTTTTTGCTCAAACTTAACTTATTCATTAAATCATACATTTCTGTTTAAATTGTATGCAATGCTGAATATGGCATTCAAAGAAGGTACTAAGATGGTCTGATAACTGTTTCCAACAATTCCAACCTAGCTATAGTCTTTTGATATGGTATAATTAAAAAAGAAAATGTAAGTCTGTTTTTGTAATTTTTTTTTTTGACTCAATTGGAAAAGAAACTTTGAGACTATTTTTGTCTGCTTAACCCACAGTATTTTATGCTGGCGTATTTAATATGTTCTTAGTAGAAACAAATGGTAACACTTATGGTCAAAGACACAAAATTTCTAGACTGGAAAACACCAGAGTCCGTTACTTGAGTTTCTGCTTAATTTTGATCGTGACGTAGTGTCAAGAAATTGTTAGGTGCATACAGAAGAACGTGAATGGCCTCCGTGGCAGAGCGGTAATATTAACAGTCTGTGACTTTTACACTAATTCTATCATGAGTGTTCGAGTCTCCTTGGGTCTGTAATTTCTTGGTGTTGTCGGCGTCGAAGTACGTACTAGATTCTCGCTATAGGTTTCATAAAATCTAACAAATATTTAGCGAAAATGCATAACAGAGTTTCTAGCTTGCGTTAAGCTGGCCCACGGTTCCTATTATTTTCTGTCGGCCCTGGACTCCTGTCGTTGTTAGTAATATTTTGCAGATATTATCCATTGCAGTTTATAATGGAAGTACAAAACTCAAACATTCTTCTAAATTCCTTATCAATTGATAAATCTAGATATTGTAGAAATACGTATCTTAGAACTAAAAGAAATATCTACCTATACCTGCTCTACATTTTAGCGTATGTTAGTGGGAACTTAGTTCTTTACCTAAGCAATCAAAAATCCTGTATTACCTACAAATACATATTAAAAAGTTTAACCTACCGAATTCTCTATTATCGACCGGGTTGTGTGCTCTAGCCGACCGGGGGGACTCTGTGACTACAGGAGTGGTATGAGATAAAGTACCGGACCTAACACCAACCGGTCCTGAGTTCAACAACGGTTGTTGTTCTTCCTATAATGACACATAATCAACAAATAAATGATAACCTTACGTAACAATCGTAATTTTATCATGTACTTGCACATGACTACGCATAATTCAAGTATTTTGATAACTGCTGTATAATCATTAAA
Organism: Lutraria lutraria; assembly: GCA_964023205.1. Classification (NCBI taxonomy): domain Eukaryota; kingdom Metazoa; phylum Mollusca; class Bivalvia; order Venerida; family Mactridae; genus Lutraria; species Lutraria lutraria. The sequence continues at coordinate 22,275,273 of OZ026837.1, forward strand.
CAAGCACTGTATACATTGAAAACTGATACTTTATCATGTATACTTTTCAGATATTTTAAGTTTTAATTTACTAGTGACTTTGACATGAACGGGTACACCCGGCATGCTATCATTAGTTGATTATAACTTCCTGTTCCTGTTAGAAAAAATAAGCAATGATTGAGTGCGATTTAATATCCCGGGTACCTCTTATTTAAATCAGACATGATATACAGTTGTATACCAGTCATGATAGATCTAGACAAAAATCATTTTCTGAAGATAGAGAAGTGACCATTTTGTTACACTACGTTGTTTAAAGGCCCATCCGACAGTCATGGTCATTTCAGAGCCGCCCTAGAAAGACTGGGGTGATAAGATACAGGAGAACCGAGCTTTCATATCCCTTCTCATATTTCAAATATGTTTTCCTGGTTCCTTATTATGCCCCTGGTCTGGAGTTCCTTCCCCTACCACTACGTTACTTTGTAATCAGCAAAATCGGGAACCAGACTATGGTGTCCCGTGTTATACATAGCACTTGGGATGTAGTAGTAGTTGGGATGGGAGCAAATGATGAAATATCGAATGGTGGAGCCGAGAATCAAACCCACGACCTTTCGTTAAGTATTCAAGCACGTTCCCGCTAGACCACCGTACTGTTCATGCTCTTTACTGAATACTGTTTAAATACCTTCGATAATAAAGAACATTGCTCATAGCAATGACCGTAAAAGAATTTCTTTGTCTTACGAAATACTTATATAAGTGTCAATCATCAGTTGTTCAGATCTACATTAATTGAACTTTTGATTGATTGAGATCTCGTCTTAACTATTGATGTATTTATTCATTTATTTGTATGGCTATTTACCTTTTATAAACCTTTATCCATACATGCAATTATTGATCAATAAACTCGTGTGTATACAGTAGAACACGATTGTAGTGAATTCAAAGTGAATTCATCTATATTTTATACATCGCATTGATTTACAGAATGACGTGGTCGGGGATAATAGTAGGTTTGCTATTTCGGACTCTTCACCATATCCGAGTTCACTATAACCATATTTCACTGTATATCACAAATATTTGATATTTAATATATACTTGAATCTCTAAATAGCAGTTCAATGCTTGTTTTTATAAGTTATTGTCCGAGCAAATTTACACGAGGTTTAAATTGAGATGTACCCATTTGAACGGTTTCAATTTTGCTAGTGTACCACTCAAACTGTAAAGATTAGCATGCATGCATACGAATAATTAAATGCACTAATGGTGTAATATATAACGTCCTCGGCTGACTCACCTCACTGCCACAGCAATTTCCCATTTTTTTTCAAATATGTACAGTATCCCAGGTAATGCTTTCAAAACATTACAATATTAATAAATATATCACCCTTTGTATCAAATCACATTTATCACACTTGTAGATACATATGTAATTATGTCCTAATAAGTATCCGATAACACCTCAGCTTAGGTTATTTCAAAGTTCATTTCTATTACATTTACACGGCATATACGATAAAGTCATATGAGCGGTCTATTTACGTTTTATTTTGTGCCTACATACCGGTTTATCTTAACTAGATCTGAAAACGGAAGTAAAAAAACTGGCTAGTTCATAATACTTTATATACAGCATGTTTTAATGTTATGAAGTTATGTACACTTTTCACGATAACGAATCATATGAATCGTATATCTGATCAATCTGATGACCCGCCTCCGTGGACGAGTTGGTTATGTCGCTGACTTCAAATCACTGTAACCTCTCACTGACAGAGGGTCGTGGGTTCGAGCCCCGCTACCGACCATGTCTCTTTATGTGAGAAAGTAGGCAGAACTTTGCTTATTGAGGATTGGGGGTGTAGTACTGGTTCTTCGCAGCAACGATGATTGGATGAACTGTCCGCCTCATATGACTCTGACTGTTGAAAAGGGGCGTAAAACTCGAAAACAAACAAACCATTAATGTAATAAGAAACAACACAGGGGAAGTAATCCATTTTGTTATTAGGAGATAATCGTACATACGGAGTTGTTTCCAATTAATTACTCTGGGGATATTATTTGAAAAAATCAGATTTCAATATTGCATCTCGTTGATAGTATATATAAGATCAGTGACGGGAAATAAATTTTAGTTTGTACTGTATAATACTTTTGTAATAAGTTGCATTAAGTAATAGTCAGCTAGCTTTGTATTGTATGTTATATTACATTTATGATCTTGTATTATAGTTAATTTAATTGTTTGCTTGTTTGAACTGTAGCAGACACTGTCGTCAATACAATTTCTAAAACTTGATTGGAGATTGTTTATGAGTTTTCATTACTGATAGTAAGCGGAAGCTGAATGAATACAATGATAGTAGCTTATGATTTAATCATTAGTTAATTAATTAATAATGATATGGTTGTAATGTCGTATCATCAGCGAGGGTCATATAGTAATTATTTTAGTAGAAATTAGATAAGACCAGCCCACCTCTGTGGTCGAGTGGTTAATGTCGCTGACTTCAAATAACTGAGCCAGAGTCAAATAAGTAGGACAGTCCATCTATACTCATCGTTCCTGGGAAGAACCAGTTCTAGACACTCATCCTCTGTAAGCAACTGCCTACTTTCTCACATAAAGGGACATGGTTGGTAGCGAGGCTCAAACCCACGACCGACCCTCTATCAGTGAGAAGTTACAGAGATTTGAAGTCAGCGACCTTAGCCACTCGACCACGGCCGTTAAGTATAAGATTAGCCAAATGTATGTTGTCTGTCTATGTTTGCATTATTCACATAGCTCAATATATGATCATATCTCTGAAGTGATAACTACCTTCATAGAATATAATGGAAATTACCTGTTTGAAGCGAAACTGGATTCGTATTAACTTTCTTGAAAATGAATACTTACCATCTCGCTAATCATGAAGAAAATCAAGCCTATTTTATATGTTGTTGAACGGCCCATTCGACAGCTATGATAATTTCAGGGCCGCCCAAAGAAGAAGGGCGATGAAATACAAGAAAAATGTACATTTATATATCTACCTTTTCGAATAGTTCTTCCTGGTTTTGTATGGTGCCTGGTGTAAAGCACTGCTATACAGGTTTCCTTTGATTTTTAGACACAGTACTTGACTCGGCAATTGGGATGTGTCACTGAAAAAGCGTCCCGGAGAAATTCGGAAGGTGGAGCCGAAAATCGAAACGACGACCTTTCGTTTAGGAATCCAGCGCATTACCACTCGACCACAAGTCACCCCTTAAACATATTTTAATTATTAAACCCTTTTATACACAATGCCTCATGCATGGTCATTTAGTACTGATGCATGTTTTACTTGATGGAAATTTGTGTCTTAAATTCCGTAGATTAGAATTTTTCGTAACCAATGAAAAAGTAAATATAATAGGCATATTTTTTTCGATTATTTTCACATTTAGTGGTCAATTAATGATAATGAATTACTGGATAGTTTATTGTTACTGTAGTGATCACTTCTTGGTATACCATTTTCACCACATACTTAGCAATAAAATAAAGACACGCGTGTTAGTACGGAAGCGCTGAGGGGACATTAAGATTTTACAATATGTAGTAAAATAAGTATGAAGACCAATGATTTAAAATTTACTATCTTCTAAGCCAAAAAGGGTACAATTTGCTGAAAATGGCTTCCAAATGTGTGGTCTTTACTCGTAAGTTTTAAATTTAAATCATAATTATTAATCTTAAAATATTCACTGTACTATCTGTTAAGTCTTTTTGTCCCCTCAAGACTTCACTATATCCGGATATTCGCTATATCCGAATTTGGTGTTACTATGTTTTATTGCAGCCGGCATTGGATAAGTGAATTAATGCCTTATTTGTGCAACTAATATGGGTAACAACTAGACATGACTGTCTCTATAGATGTACCCACTCTATTATTCTGATCATAGTACACAATGTGTGACAGAAGATTTTCATATAATCAAGATTTTGTCGCTGGACTTCTTTGGTGTGCATTCAAATAATGTCGTTGAACCCAAAATAAGAAGATTTTGTCGCGTGACTTCTATGGTGTACATTCTTATGAAGTCATTGAACCCAAAATAAGAATATTTTGTCACGTGACTTCTATAGTGTGCATTATAATAATGTCATTGAACCCTAAATAAGAATATTTTGTCACGGGACTTCTATGGTGTGCATTCTAATAATTACAATTAACCCAAAATAAGAAGATTTGAACGCGTGACTTTTATGGTGTGCATTTTGATAAAGTCATTTAAACGAAAATAAGAGGATTTTGTCGCGTGACTTCTATGGTGTGCATTCTAATAATGTCATTGAATCCTAAATAAGAAGATTTTGTCGCTTGAAATTTATGGTGTGCATTCTTATAATGTCATTGAACCCAAAATAAGAGGATTTTGTGGCCTGACTTCTATGGTGTGCATTCTAATAATGTCATTGAACCTAAAATAAGAGGATTTTGTCGCGTGACTTCTATGGTGTGCATTCTAATAATGTCATAGAACCCAAAATAAGAGGATTTTGTCGCGTGACTTCTATGGTGTGCATTCTTATCATGTCATAGAACCCAAAATAAGAGGATTTTGTCGCGTGACTTCTATGGTGTGCATTCTTATCATGTCATAGAACCCAAAATAAGAGGATTTTGTCGCGTGACTTCTATGGTGTGCATTCTTATCATGTCATTGAACCTAAAATAAGGAGATTTGTTCTTGTGAATTCTATGGAGTGCATTTTGATATGGACATTTAAACCAAAATGAGAGGATGTGACTTCTATGGTGTGCATTCCAATAATGTCCTTGAACCCAAAAATAAGAATACTTTGTCGCGTGACTTCTATGGTGTACATTCTAATAATGTCATTGAACCCAAAATAAAAGGATTGTGTTCGTGTGATTTCTATGGTGTGCATTCTAATAATGTCATTGAACCCAAAATAAGAAGATTTGTTCGCGTGACTTCTATGGTGTGCATTCTAAATTTCTAATGATGTCATTGAACCAAAAAAAACAAGATTATGTCTCGTGACTTTTATGGTGTACACTCTAATAATTACAGCTAACACAAAATAAGAACATTTGTTCGCGTCACTTCTATGGTGTGCATTCTAATAATGTCATTGAACCCACAATAAGGAGATTTTGTCGCGTGACTTTTATGATGTGCATTCTAATAATGTCATTGAACCCACAATAAGGAGATTTTGTCGCTTGACTTTTTATGGTGTGCATTCTAATAAAATCATTGGACCCAAAATAAGAAGATCTTTTCATGTGACTTCAATGGTGTGCATTCTAATAATGTCATTGCAATCAAAATAAGAAGATTTGTTCATGTGACTTCTATGGTGTGCATTCTAATAATTTCATTGAACTCAAGATAAGAAGGTTTTGTCGCGTGACTTCTATTGTGTTCATTCTAATAATGACATTGAAATCAAAATAAGAAGTTTTTGTCGCGTGACTTCTATGGTGTGCATTCTAATAATGTCATTGAACCCAAAATAAGGTTTTGATGCGTGACTTCTATGGTGTGCATTCTGATAATGTCATTGAACCCAAAATAACAAAATTTGTTCATGTGACTTCTATGGTGTGCATTCAAATAGTGTCATTGAACTCAAGATAAGAAGGTTTTGTCGCGCGACTTCTATGGTGTGCATTCCAATAATGTCATTGGTCCCAAAATGAGAAAATATTGTCGCTTTACTTTTATTGTATGTATTCTAACAATGCCACGAAACCTAAAATAAGAAGATTTGTTCATGTGACTTCTTTGGTGTGCACTCAAATAAGGTCATTGAACTCAAGATAAGAAGGTTTTGTCGCATGACTTCTATGGTGTGCATTCTAATAATATCATTGAAATCAAAATAAGAAGTTTTTATCGCGTGACTTCTATGGTGTGCATTCCAATAATGTCATTGAACCCAAAATAAGAAGATTTGTTCATGTGACTTCTATGGTGTGCATTCTAATAATGTCATTGAACTCAAAATAAGAAGGTTTTGACGCGTGCCTTCTATTTTGTGCATTCTAATAATGCCATTGAACTCAAAATAAGAAGATTTGTCGCATGACTTCTATGGTGTACTTTATAATAATGACATTTGAACCCAACATAAGAAGATTTTGTTGCGTGACTTCAATATAGTGTATTCTAATAATGTCATTCAACCCAAAATAAGAAGATTTGTTCATGTGATTTCTATGGTGTACATTATAATAAAGTACTTGAACTCAACATAAGTAGGTTTTTTCGCGTGACTTCTATGGTGTGCATTCTAATAATGTCATTAAACTCAACATAAGAAGGTTTTGTCGCGTGACTTCTATGGTGTACATTCTTATGAAGTCATTTTAAATCAGAAGATTTTGTCGCGTGACTTCTATGGTGTACATTCTAAAAATGTCATTGAACTCAAAATAAGAAGATTTTGTCGCGTGACTTCAATGGTGTGTATTGTAATAATGTCATTGACCCCAAAATAAGAGGATTTTGTCGCCTGAATTCAATGTTGTGCTTGCTAATAATGTCATTGAACCCAAAATAAGAAGATTTTGTCACGTGACTTCAATGGTCTGCATTCCAATAATGTCATTGAACCCAAAATATGAAGAAATGTTCATGTGACTTCTATGGTGTGCATGTTAATAATGTCATTGAATTCAAGATAAGAAGGTTTTAACGCGTGACTAACTTCTATGGTGTGCATTATAATAATGACATTTGAACCCAAAATAAAAGCAGTGTGTTCGTGTGACTTCTATGATGTGCATTCTAATAATGCCATTGAACCCAAAATAAGAAGATTTGTTTATGTGACTTCTTTGGTGTGCATTCAAATAAGGTCATTGAACTCAAGATAAGAAGGTTTTGTCGCATGACTTCTATGGTGTGCATTCTAATAATATCATTGAAATCAAAATAAGAAGTTTTTATCGCGTGACTTCTATGGTGTGCATTCCAATAATGTCATTGAACCCAAAATAAGAAGATTTGTTCATGTGACTTCTATGGTGTGCATTATAATAATGTCATTGAACACAAAATAAGAAGATTTGTCGCGTGACTTCTATGGAGTGCATCATAATAATGACATTCGAACCCAAAATAAGAAGATTCTGACGGCTGACTTCAATGGTGTCTATTCTAATAATGTCATTGAACCCAAAATAAGAAGATTTGTTCATGTGACTTCTATGGTGTGGATTCTAATATAGTACTTGAACTCAAAATAAGATGATTTTGTCGCGTGACTTCAATGGTGTGTATTCTAATGATGTCATTGAATTCAAGATAAGAAGGTTTTGAGGCGTGACTTCTATGGTGAGCATTATAATAATGACATTTGAACCCAAAATAAGAAGATTTTGTCGCGTGACTTTTATGCTGTGCATTCTAATAATGTCATTGAACCCAAAATAAGTAGATTTTGTCGCGTGACTTCTATGGTGTGCATTTTGATAATGTCACTTAAACCAAAATAAGAAGATTTTTCGCGTGACTTCTATGGTGTACCTTATGATAATTATAATTTACCCAAAATAAGAAGATTTGTTCGTGTGACTTCTACGGTGTGCATCTTGTTGAGATCATTTCAAATCAGAAGATTTTATCGCGGGACTTCTATTGTGGGCATTCTAAAAATGTCATTGAACCCACAATAAGAAGATTTTGTCGCGTGACTTCAATGGTGTACATTCTAATAATGTCATTGAACCCAAAATAAGAAGATTAGTCCATGTGACTTCTATGGTGTGCATTCAAATAATGTCATTGAACTCAAGATAAGAAGGTTCTGTCGCGTGACTTCTATGGTGTGCATTCAAATAATGTCATTGAACTCAAGATAAGAAGGTTCTGTCGCGTGACTTCTATGGTGTGCATTCAAATAATGTCATTGAACTCAAGATAAGAAGGTTCTGTCGCGTGACTTCTATGATGTGCATTCTAATCATGTCATTTCAACCCAAAATAAGAAGATTTTGTCGCGTGACTTCAATGGTGTGTATACTAATAATGTCATTGAACCCAAAATAAGAAGATTTGTTTATGTGACTTCTATGGTGTGCATTCTAATAAAGTACTTGAACGCAACATTAGAAGGTTTTGTCGCGTGACTTCTATGGTGTGCATTCTAATAATGTCATTGAACTCAAAATAAGAAGTTTTTATCGCGTGACCTTTATGGTGTGCATTCTAATAATGTCATTAAACCCAAAATAAGAAGATTTGTTCATGTGACTTTTATGGTGTGCATTCTAATAATGTCATTGAACTCAAGATAAGAAGGTTTTGACGCGTGACATCAATGGTGTGCATTCTAATAGTGTCATTGAACACAAAATAAAAAGTTTTTGTCTCGTGACTTCTATGGTGTGCATTATAATAATGACATTTGAACTCAAGATAAGAAGGTTTTGTCGTGTGACTTCTATGGTGTGCATTCTAATAATGTCATTGAACACAAAATAAGAAGTTTTTGTCGCGTGACTTCTATGGTGTGCATTATAATAATGTCATTGAACACAAAATAAGAAGATTTGTCACGTGACTTCTATGGAGTGCATCATAATAATGACATTTGAACCCAAAATAAGAAGATTCTGACGCGTGACTTCAGTGGTGTGTATTCTAATAATGTCATTGAACCCAAAATAAGAAGATTTGTTCATGTGACTTCTATGGTGTGGATTCTAATAAAGTACTTGAACTCAAAATAAGAAGATTTTGTCGCGTGACTTCAATGGTGTGCATTCTAATAAGTACTTGAACTCAACATAAGTAGATTTTGTCGCATGACATCTATGGTGTGCATTTTGATAATGTCACTTAAACCAAAATAAGAAGATTTTTCGCGTGACTTCTATGGTGTACCTTATGATAATTATAATTTACCCAAAATAAGAAGATTTGTTCGTGTGACTTTTATGGTGTGCATCTTGATGAGGTCATGACAAATCAGAAGATTTTGTCGCGTGACTTCTATGGTGTGCATTCTAAAAATGTCATTGAGCCCACAATAAGAAGATTTTGTTGCGTGACTTTTATGGTGTGCATTCTAATAAAATCATTGAACTCAAAATAAGAAAGTTTTGTTCATGTGACTTCTATGGTGTGCATTCAAATAATGTCATTGAACTCAAGATAACAAGATTTTGTCGCGTGACTTCAATGGTGTGTATTATAATTCTGTCATTGAACCCAAAATAAGAAGATTTGTTCATGTGACTTCTATGGTGTGCATTCTAATAAAGTCACTGAACTCAAAATAAGAAGTTTTTGTCGCGTGACTTCTATGGTGTGCATTATAATAATGACATTTGAACCCAAAATCAGAAGATTTTGAAGCGTGACTTCTATGGTGTGCATTCTGATAATGTCACTGAACCCAAAATACGATTTATTCTTGTGACTTCTATGGTGTGCATTCAAAGAATGTCATTGAACTCAAGATAAGAAGGTTTTGTCGCGTGACTTCTATTGTATGCATTCTAACAATGTCATGGAACCTAAAATAAGAAGATTTGTTCGTGTGACTTCTATGGTGTGCATTTTGATAATATCATTTCTAACCAGAAAATTTGCACACCATAGAAGTCACATGAACAAATCTTCTTATTTTGGGTTCAATGACATTATTAGAATGCACACCATAGAAGTCACGCGACAAAACCTTCTTATTTTGGGTTCAATGACGTTATAAGAATGCACGCCATAAAAGTCACGCGACAAAATCTTCTTATTTTGGGTTCAATGACATTAATAGAATGCACACCATAGAAGTCACGCGACAAAATCTTCTTATTTTTGGTTCAATGAGAATATTAGAATGCACACCATAGAAGTCAAGCGACAAAACTTGAAGTATGTAATACCAAAATACGAAGGGTAGATATGACTCCAGTGTCTTCAGCTTTTGACAGAGTTAAAACCCTTTATGCACAATTTATGCACGCCAAAATGATTTTTGATTTGTATATGACACAAAATTTTCGGACGGACAAAGGGAAATATATATCTTTCTGAGTGGGGGGCACAAAAACATACAACATCTGCTGAAGCTCATCTTTATAGAATAAAATCTTACAAATGCTATAATTTACAAATGCATTAAGTTCTATGATAGCCGTTATGAAGTACAATAGGTTCGCTGTGACGTAAACAATTCGCTGACGTATGTAGCTGTAAACAGGCAGAGAGGACTTCTTTGTAACTTCTTGGTTTGTTTAGCATCTTGTACATGTCTAGCAGAATTCTAAATGGTCCGATCCGTCTAGGATTTAATCTATTTGCGAATATTAAGCGTTGCTCCGCCTTATTGTATACTCCGTAATACTTCAACCAACTGCCTTCGTATTCAAGCACTGTTGCATTTGAACCAATCATAGTGTCTTTAGAAATATCATCCAATGAAAGTTCAGATTTTTTCCCAAATGTTCTTTTAAAAACTTTTGAATTTCCCGCGCGAAAAACTTCCTTATAACCAATGTCAACAAATTTTCGATCCGTTTTCAGTACGAGGTAATTGTATTCTTTTTTATCAATTAGTTGTTTTAATAAATATGGTGTGTTGTAGATTGAAACAAATTCCGATGTCTCGCTAAATTCTGTATAACCGTTGCTATGGATATCTTTAAATTTCCCCATGACGTCATAAGTTCCTTTGTAATTATACTCCATGAATTCAAATATATTCAAAGCGAAAATTGGAACTTTTTTGTGTAAAACAGAATACACACCAACCATTCTCATTGGACTGTCCATAAATACACCTGTGACGTCATTTTGGTTACGTATAAAGTCCAAGCACATAGTTTCACTGTGTGAGTCCGTATTTCCACTATACGCCCAATTTGCTCGATCATTGTGTGGCATGTTAAGAAAGTAATATGTGTGACTAGATGCAAACAAGAAAATAAATAGGTAAAAACTATACATAGAATACTGGCAGTTATTTTGATTAGCCCATAATCTCGTTAAAAAGTTATATAATGTAATAATTGCACGAGACAATGCAATATAAAAGAAAACAATTGCATTATGCAGGAACCTCAATTCCTTGTGACTATTCGTGCTGTAAGATGTAAGAAGACAAATACATATAATTAAACTTTGATTAGTAGCTCTGTCACGAGGTTCAGAGTCACGTGATGCGAATTTCCTTAAAAAATCAATAGAATTAATAATAAACTCACATAGTAATACAAATAACGATAATATGAACAAAGGTTCGTTTTGATATAACTTAGTGATATAGAAGTGACAAGAATGCACTCCAAACATTTCGCCAGCCAGTCCATTCCAAATATTGAACTGGAACCACTGTAGGGGCGAAATAAACACGACACCGTACGTGACGTAATCAAAAACCCCGCCAATTAAGCCGCCGCAAAGCATTCCTACAAGATAAGATTTCAAGTGTTCTATCATATACAGAAGGTGGTTATAAGTGAAATTCCAATTTACTAAGACAATCAACATTGGAATAAGCACTAGATCCACTCGAATGTAAATGCACAAAGCCAGCAACACTCCACAAACAAATTCAGCTGGTTGTAGTGTCCGGATAGAACCAAACAAAATAAGGGTCTTGGCATCGATGTGTTTTTCCATGAAGGTTGACGCGTTATTTTGGGATACGCCATTTTCCTTACAATGATACTTTGATTCGTAATTTGCTTCCTGTTGGTTCGGAGAACTGACTAGATTCGCATTCTCGTCTTGGCTTCCATGTGACGCGTTACTTTCCTTAAAGTCGGATTCATTGTTTGTAGACACAGTACCTTCCGGTGAAGAAATCTCACCAAACGCTTGATGGTTTTGACTTTTTACTCCGCATAATATTTGTTTAACTATTAATGTCAGCAATTTGACTAAATTTGAAATTTTTTCTTGTTTACTGTTTGTTACATGAGTTTGCCCAGAAGCTGTAAAATTGGGATGTCCACCTTTGACTATTTTTACGAGCCCTACGAGGGACAACATGATCACTGGGGATAGGAAACTGTTTATTATTGTGTGTGTGCCGAATATGTTCAAAGATACAGAACTAGCTGTGAGTACAGCCGAAAGTGTGGCGACATCTCTGGATGAATGAAGACTTTGGCTGAGATGAAAGACGGCAATCGGTAGTGATGATGTTAAAACTGCATGGAACACTTTTATAACCTGTGAAAGATACCAAATCATTAATACACATAAATCATTTTATATTCAACCTACCCAGGTGAAAAGGAAAGGAATACGACGAGTTTTTATATTCTTATAGACGAACAATGCCATACATTTATTTAAACCACAATTGATGTTTATATTATAGTATAATACAAATGATTAAGTTCAGGGCCCAAATAAAGTATACGAGGGGTGATCCAAAAATAATCGGACTGAGTCTTTAACTTTTGTCACAACCTCTTAAATATTTTTTCGTGTTTGATATCTGTTTAAACAGAATGTCAAATACACACTGGGATCTTTCCTGGAATCTTAACCAGTACTAACCTCGCTGACATCTGCTGCTCTCGCCTGTAAATTGCATAGACAACGGTTCTTCGTGTGATCTAACTATGACATTTTATAACCTTACCAAATATGGAGAACAGCTAATTCCACATATACTGGCCGTGGTCATTACCATTGACAATATTTTAGGAAGAACAAACGATCGTAGACTGTACATTCCTAGTCGGATCGCTTGCTGTTTGGCTTCACATACTGTAATGTTTTTATCGACTGTAACAATTGGAGGTTCTACGTACTCGTATGGACGAAATCCAAAACCAAACGCGTCCGAATGGGCAACTGAAGATAGAAAAACAAACATGGTTATGATTATTAAGTTAATATGTTATACACAGTAAAACGAAGGCCATAGGAATAGAGGTTTTTCCCAGGCACATACTCTAAAATTAGCCACACAAGTCCGAATTTGCTGCCTATGGACCTGCATATGATAAGGTTACAGTGAACTCAGATATAGTGAAGAATAAGACATAGTGAAGAATCAGATATAGTGAAGAATCAGACATAGTGAATAATCAGACATAGTGAAGTACAGTGTATTTACAGTTTCCCGAACACGTCCTTTATTATATTGTAATGGATATAGTTAAATATGTAAATGAAACAGTCATTATTCGGACTAATCCAGTGCACTAGACACTGAACCTCGGTCGCGGCTTCGAACAAGAAGGTCACGAAGAAACTGGAGTTGCTAAAAAAATATATCTGAAGGGGACAATTCCCAAATGCGATTTATTCCAAACAGTCTCTTTTAGGAAATAGAATTACTGGTTTCCAAGTAAAAATAGGTCGTTTTGTTGTTGTACATATTGTAACCTATACTATACAGGAGACGAGTAACATTTTATTCTTATTTTTCCTTCTTCTGTTGTAATGGAGAAACCATACATTTATATACAATAATATTGTGCATGATCTAGCATATTTTATTTGTCGACATGCTAAAATAAGATATTTAAAAAATTCTAATATACTAAAATACCTGTGAATTTGAGTATACATGTATACATATAAAAAAAGCTGTATGCCATAGAATCTCTTTAAATTTTAAAGTCCCATAATCATATAAATTTATCGGTCGTAATAGTTTCTGTTTGTTCTATAACAGAGGAATCCGGTGTGTTTTCCTCCCATGCATACATTATAGCAAGAAAAATGTTTCCAAAACCACTATCGTATTTTTTTCAATATCATTGAAATAAATACTATTTATAGAACAGCTATGTTTTCCCGCAGTCATATTATTGACACGAAATAAAGTGAAGTCACGCGCTCTACATTTTTCAAGTTTACAAAAGCAAAATTCACAGCGAAATGAGTGTTTTAAGAAGAAAAGGGGCTTGTTTCGTCGGTTATAATTATCTCGGGATAATATCAGCAATTGTTTGTGTTTCTTTTTGCATATATTTTTATAGCAAAAAGCTAATGGGACTTTAATGTATAATTTATCATCTGTAAGCAAAATACATGTATTGTATTTGTTATAGTTTTTGGATCTTTTGAAACAATGTTCTGATTTTCTAAACACTGGCATTATGATCTTATACGGGTAAGATAATAATAACAGTTTGTATTTTGAAATATAAAATATATACAATTTTAAGTCTAATAAGTTCTGATCATGTTTATAACTTAGTAGTAATTTAAAGTTTGTGTTACATTCCGGTGAATATTCCCGTGTCTACAACACATTCTTGTAATTTTTAGTTTAACATGAATCTATACTGAGCGATCAAAACGAAACAGAAAAGTAATCTCCAACATAAAAGATAATTAGCATACTTTGTTGTAAAGATTTTGTTAAATACACGATTGAATTGGCAACAATTTGACGGTCCAATAACAAGGAATGTATGACCTACTGTGCCTTTTATAATTACAGGGTGATTGCAAGAATGACCTATCCCCTCCTCTGTCTAAACGGTGATAGACCATTCTTGCATTGACGCACAAATGTGTTTCTTTCATTTTTAAACGTACGAAAGGGAACAGTTTTATAAATGTTATCTATAGACCCATTTTCAACATAGTTTTATGATATCATATTAATTTATGAGTTATGAGTGTATTTGATAAGCCATCCGATATACGATAAATCTCCACACAATTGCATCTATCTGCAAACTTTTTATAAGCAACAGAGTGTAATATTTGGTTTAATAGTCCCTTATGTAATAACAAAGGGCTCTCAATCAACAATCGGGGGCAATAAATCATTATGACGAGACGATGTCTAAACTTGTGAATACTAATGACCCCATAAACGCATGCCGTTCATCATTATACAGTACTACTTTATACATATCTCAATTTTCTACCTTAAAGTTGTCAGTTCTATTAATGAAATTTTAATGATAGCATACATAAAATAGACAGGATACATAATGGCTATATTAACTGTCAATCTTCGCTTAATTTATCTATGACAACCAATCTGAGATGTTTCATCGCAAAACTGTAATGATTAAAGTACTTCACAGCTGTTTTAAAGCAAATCAAACATATACAATATTTATTTCGTGGTATGTGACCAGTCCGACAGCTGTATGTATATCTATTTCACTGGGTTTAATGCCGACCATTTCAGTTATATACCGCGATCAGTTCACCTAACCAGTCGTCCTGGACTGTATTCCAACCAGTACTAACTTTACCTGTCAATGGAGCCAGCAACCTCTCCACACATGGCAATCTCTACCCAGGGTTGTCGTTTCCGCTAGGCTCACACATGTGTGGATTGGAAAGGAACGACAACTCTGGGTAGAGATTGCACACATGGGGGAACGACATTTTATCAAATTCTCATAGAAAGTATGACTTTCTGCATCCAGATCGCTGGTTTACCAATCAAGCGCATTAATTTAACCACTGGATCACGACCAAGGCCTTTGACAGTTGTAAGTAAGGATGAATTTATATGCAAATAATAAGTATACATCAGTTTTATTTTATTTGCAATTGCATGACATTGCTCTGAAGAACATACCGAGCGTTCAACGAACAGTGTCGTAACTCATGTTGAAATAAGAACAAGTTACGACAGTATTGCGCTGAGCCCTCGATACTATAGTAATGATCAACTGTTTTTGGCACGTTTGTCCTCTTAAGACATTTAATTTAGCTCTACATTACAAGAATCAGTTTTAAAGACAATCGCTTCACGGTAATATTTGTATTTTGCAAGTTCAAAAGATATACTTTTAGAAACATAATAAAATGTGTAACTATGACGCAAACCAGGCTGGTTGAATCGTGTTTTCATTTCCTTCAGAATATTTTTATTTGAGATAATGTTGCTTTATTATAGTGATTGAACGAAATATTAGTAATGTTCTTACGCCTGTGCGTTTGTATTTTGTGATACTTCGTATGGACAACATGTTTGCGAATATTTTTAGAGATTTACATTATTTCTTCTGGTATTTTGATGTTATTGCTATATTATCGTGCTATATAGAGCGTCAAAATGTCCTTATATATACATTTTGCATCATTTATAATTTGGTATGTTGTACTATAATATTTTTATTTTATGAGTTAATTTGTGTCGACTTGTTGGTTATGGATATTTTACTGTCTATATATGTTTTAACTGTCTGCCAATGAGGCATTGTATATATATCTATGTTAAGCATAAATTAATTTTATTTTTACTGGAGTTGATTGCATGTATAATCTTCATAAAAAACCGGCGTCGAAATCAATTAAAATAGTACAAAAGTTATAAGAGTGAGTTTGTATCTGTTGTAATAACTAAGTTTAAGGGATCTCCGTGGTCGTGCCTGTAGTTCTGGTCTCAGACTGTTGGTGCAAAGTTAAAAAAGGGTAAAAAGGAAAACATATTAATACGAGAGCTAATTTTCCCTTTAAATGAACCGAACCGACTAGTCGCTAGCCAGTGTCGACTACATATAGATGAGATTTATTCGACAAATCATTCAGCAATGCTTCTTTGTTTACAATTTCTTCATAACGTAGCTTTATTTGTTGAATAATTAAATGAAATCCCCGAAAAACACATGACAAAAACATCCGTAGTGACAGACACAATTCTTAGAGAGAGGTATAATGTGAACCTGTTTAGCTTTAAGCTAAATACGAATTTTTATGTTTTCATTTAGATCTACATCTACATGTATATTCATTAACATTTTATGATTATCCTTATTCACGATATCATTTGGATACTTGACTAAATCCAGAAACATCTGTCATGCCAATTATGTACTTCTAGATTTCAAACGAAAATATGCCTATGATAATTACTTCAATTTGATCATGATTAATTAGTACAAATTTGATAAAAAATGTCAGACGACAAAATGACAGACGCCAAGTTAGATACCGCACATAACTCTCGTCAGCGTAGTTTATGGTTAACGATGCTTGCACTGTTATTAGTAGGCCTATGTCTACATCATTAACTAATTTAATGATTTTATGCCTCATTCAGACATTTAAATGAAAGATGACATCTAATAGATCTATACTTTGTAACATATTTTACGATGTGAACAGGTCTGTCTATCGTATTCCTCCGAGGAAAAAAAATCAGTTCTATTTTATGCCAATTTTGACCAGTACAGGAGACACGGTTAACGTAACCCGATCGACCCTTTTGTGGCATTGATCTTATTTCTGGTGCCGACCCTAAATATGTGTACGATAAAATCAAAGCACAGACATATTTGAGATCGAAAATCATATTCACTCAAAACGTGTTTTAGTCATGTCAGTCTAAAGTAACCCTTGTCATAATTATAATAGTTATACTGAAAATAACAGTATTGAAAATATCAAAACAGAATTGAAATTCGGAACCTTGGTGAGATGTTCAAATAAAGAAAATGTCATCTTTCTAACGCAAACAATTTTATGGGGGCCACAAAGGATGTTTTTGATATTGTAATGGTTAGTCCTTAACGCCAAAGTGATTGATTATGGTTCTCTGAATATGTCAAAGGAATATACTACCGTCGATTTTTTCTATCCTTAATATAATGTTATCCATCACAAATCGAATACAATGAATAATAATTGATATTTTTCAAACTGAACATGCTTATTATACCATGCGATAGATCATTACGGCGTCAGCGCCATTAGGTACGGTGTAAAATTGTACTTATTTTACGATGTATCACTGATAGGGGAAACTGCGACAAAGAAACATTTAACACATCGTCCTGAAGTTTAATTGCACGTAACAATTAGCAAATTTTGTTTCATGTCGATACATTTGCATGCAAGGAATATTATTCTACTAAACAATTTGATTTCGTCTTTGAAATAAATGTGCATGTACATTAAAACGTACAAAACAGCCGCCGTTTATTCGGCTTTGAATATTTATGTTGATGTTTGTTATATAAATCAGACATAACAAAGCTAAACCAACCACAGGGTTAATTACATAGACAGATAGGCAACAGGGGAAATACATAAAAAAACACAACAACACGGATCTGTCTTGTTCGGTGTATAATAAAATAGAATTTATCACTCTAACGCAGCCGTTGCAAAAAGTAATGCATGCGTGTCAGGACTCCGTTTGATTAATGAGCATGGTAAATCTCAACATGCAAGATTAAAATGCTTGAAATACCTTTCGCAAAACATACGATGGTACTGTCGTGCACGTCTCAGTTCATTTTAATTTCTACGATAAGACTAAAATAAGTAAATATATATAATCTTTCCGCACCATTGGCAATGACTTGTAATTAACGAAACAAGGGTGTAGACTTTATTAGACTATCAAAGAGCGTCTAAATGATTCAGACATGCAGGTGAATTTAAACACATTGAATACGTTCGATGAAGCCGGGCCAATTTTGTGTTTTCAATTAAATGTTCATTGGGACAGTTCAATAGGTGGGCGTGTGATGTGAATGTTATTGCGGTAAGGGTTAATCAACCGAAAACCGCCATCAAAGGACTCGAATCTCATTAGACCGCACCAAATCGCCAAATTACTCACTATGTAAAAAATCAATATGTGGGAAAATTGATGCAGTATCATTTATGCACAACCCTGTCTGGTCGTCAGATCACGTGTTTGATAATTTTATGCAGCTGCTATTTCATCGATTGATACAAAGTCAATACCTGGTACAAACATTCACAAGGTTGTTGATCAATTTAGTAAAGGTTCATGTTTATAAATACTGAATCCGGAAATGACTCAGTATTTTGAAAATAATTCAAGTAATCCATCCACACCAGCAAGACCTTGGGACATTCCCGATGTCACGTGTTATGTCTGTACTGGATGGTTTATACTTTCTATGGAGAAATATACATTTCACGTAACCCTGGGGGTATATTCCTACATTATGTGGTATGTCTGCACTGTATGGTTGGCGCTTTCATTGTGCGCGTTTGGTACATAAACATGATTTAAAGACGCAACTTCCGATCAGACTAACGGATGCAAATTAACTCTCTACATTGTCAAATGAACTCTCTCTCTACATTGTTTTATCAGTGATAAACATACAGTGAATTCTGACTTCCTGTACTGAATCTATAAATAGCTGAAGCAGATGATGGGTTAAACCATATAAACTCCTCCCTCTAATTTAAATTTGAATTTCTGTTATAAATTGTTTTGAAAATATAAGAACCTAAATCTTCATACATTTTGAAGTTTCTTATCTGGACTGATGAAAGAATCATTTTACTTCAGAATATTTTTCAGTGATTAAAAACACCATTTAATATCAGTTTCTTTTAAAATCTCTTCCTGAGCTGAAAACAGTTTAAAAATCAAGGGAACCCACCCACCAGCCATTACCTGCCTTTTATACCCCTGTTGGGGATTTAAGATAAGCTTTTAATTAAAGAGAAGACATTGTGGTATTTATTGGCGGTGGGTATTGCCAGGAAAAATGCTATTGCAATAATTACTTTACTACCGTAACGGTTTAACAATGTATTGCAATATTGATAGACATTCATCATTTATGAAAATAACAAAACAAAAACATATTTCACAATTAAAGTCATTCTTCCCCGAAATTTTAATACGTGTTTTATGTCATCGTAAAAATTAATATAGTGACTTACAGGATATAAGGCAAAATAGTACTAGAAGTAACCATGCATGTGCGAATAGTATACAAGGTGTCTTTTAGAAAACTTCAGAAACTAATTCATACTGATTGACAATCTACAATTATTTGGTATTTATTTATGATTAAGTTGCACTTAACATATCTTCTGAATACCGATATTTGTATATCATTCCATATATCGTCCTTGTAAGATACCTCTATAATCGATATTTCCGACTTATTACACGCCCCCAGTCATTTTGTATCGTCCCTTAGAAATTTGAAAGACGGAGCCGAGAATCGAACCCACGACCTTTCGTTTAGTAGTCCATCGCGTTACCACTTGACTTGGTGGTCTTAAAGTTACGTTCATGATCGCTAGTATATCACATAGTTCATGTGCTTCGTTCATGTGAGATAGAGAAATATTTAAAACTCATCGTGAACGCAGCAAATATATTTGCCCTTGTAGAATGTCAAGGTAAGCTATCACACGGGAATAAATTTTGAATTGGCAATTAAATGTGTATGCACGCAGTTACATAAGATTTGATTAAACAATAAAAGAGAAACATATGCTACCTTTTGTCAGAGAATATTTTAAAGTACATAATGTACAATAGAAGAACATGCAAATGAGGACTTACGACAATTTAGTACAAGTACCTTTTTATCAAATATCATGTAATGAACAGTTGCTTAGATTATAAATCATACTATCATAGATTGCATCAAATTAAAACAGCCAGTCATAACGCGAACAAAGATATCACATTCATCTTTGATAATATATTTTTACACCCCTCGTTTAAAGCATCATGTCGGAGTATGTATAGTCCGATCTAAACTTGCTAGAACTTTTAAAATGTGTTCTTATTTCTAATTCATCAATTAGACAATTGTTTGCATATGCATCATACTTTTAACGCCGAGTTTAATTTAACAATTTATATCTTAAATTTCATATCGCTTAATTAATTCACTTTTGACAATAATTACCGCAACATTAACTTTTATATCACAACACAGTCAATGAAATGAAAGATAACGCAACGAAACGCACAGACGTGAGGATATTGCGTATTTCTCTTATTTCAATTACTGTTCTCTTATTATTGCTTATAATGTTTGTTATGACGTAAGTTGTTGACATGTGACCAATGGCGATCATTACGTAAACTTATAAATCGACGAGGACATTAATGATTTTTTGGTAATTGACAGTTAAGCTTTCCATAGTCGTCGCTCGCTCTGTGTGCATAATTTTTTATTCAAATTCTAAGTACATTTGTACTACGTTTTCTACACTTCGCTACGAAATTGTTAAGCTGGTTCCCGTTCCATGTTACAGTGCAAGTCCATGCAAGTTCATTTCCCACGAGTACTATCATTACTTTGATTCTCTGACTTTGTAGTCGTTAAGCAACATCACAAGTATCAAAAAAAATAAACCACGGCCATACCGGTGATATAATACGTCCATGATATAAATATGCAAGAAAATAAATCGCTCATTTTTCATTGGGTTTTATAACGCCGTTTTTCGAAGGTTTTTTTTCAGTTGTAAATGGCGGCCAATTCATCTAATCAGATTTCCTAGACAGTATCCTAACCAGTACTAACTTACCCTTCTATATGCAGCTGGTAACTTATCAACATAATGGAGAAAAATAGACATTTGGATCAAATGTTTCATAGAAGGATTCGACATGCCACGCCCAAGATTCGAACCCGGATCGCCCGGTTACAAGCCCAACGGTCTGAAATAATTCTCTCCACTAGTTAACTTCACTAGCTTAACATTATCGACAATTTGTAAACTTTAAGTTATGTGTTTGTATATTCTGACTTATTAATTATGATCAACGGCTTTAAGTAACTTACAGTAATCAAATGAGTCACGCAGACACATGCATCTTTTTGTTTGTTTATTTGAGTTTTACACCCTTTTTCAACAGTCAGCGTCATATGAGGCGGACAGTTCATCAAACTAGACTCCCATCATCCGAAAGCAACTGTCTACTTTCTCACATAGACACATGCGTCCAGGTTGCCGACCAGTGATAACCCGCTCCTCCACAAGGGACCGACAACTCTTATTATGTGAAATATGAATCAGAAGTAGGATACGAATGTCTATAAAATAATAACAACAAAAACTCGCTTTTACGACCACCTTTGTGACCAAAATTAACGTCCTTTATAATTAAGGTGACATTAATACAGAGGATATAGTGTTAATTAGTCAGAAAATGCGCGGTCGTTAAAATGAGGGAGTTTTAATATGGAGGTTGTCGCTAAAAGGGGTTGTTCTGTAATCAAACATTCAGCGGAATCTGATATCTAAATATATTTAATTTTCATCGTTATTTATCCAATTAAAATGGACCTGTTTAACTCATCGAGTTACTTTTTGATCGGACCATAACTTGCACTAATTAGTCATTTTATAACTTGATTATTTATATAACAATTATACTGACATTATCATAGATCATGTAAAACTAGGCTATATTTCATTTTACAAACAAATAAAGACCACACACTAATAATTTATCACCGATTTTATAATAAATAATAATAATGTTTCAAGAAATATCTACAACGTATCAACTTAACATAAACCTGTCAAACTTACTACTTTATAATTATTCAAATAATAGCCCACCCATTAAAAATGTTGATCTAATTTTGCAGTTACGCGACCTAAACTTTTAACAGTATAGAACATTATATTTATTGAAAACTTGTACAAAGTACATCGTCTATATAAATGCATATTTACAAAAAAGCACAGAGTTGGTAGGTAGGTATGCCGACAACAATACATGTGCCTCATGGTTTATACAATCAATAACGATAAAAAATCGCCAAACACGAAAAAAAAATAAAAAATATAAATTTAATCCATCGACGTTTCGCCACATTGGCTTCTTCAGGATAATAATAAATAAATCATAACAACGGAAAAGACGTCGCGTCTTTTTTCTTTTTTTTCATGGCTTACACAGAATACCAAAATCAGGAATAAAGAACAAAAAGGCAAACTTGGTAAGATTTGGGGCGTCATAGGATTTCTGGTGAGTCAATCGGTCACGTAAATGTACTCCCAACCGTTTTTAATGGATGGTCTCGCAATGTTTGTGAGTCAGCATTATATAGTAATAAGTAAAACACTAATTCATATAAACCGCCTTTCTCAAAAATATTGGTTAAGTACCTAGACGTGAAAAGATTTAGAACATGGGACAAACGTACGTCATTTTAGAAATTAGATTCGTTTCTGCAGGATTAAAGCTTTTTAATCGACCAGTTGGCCTTATAGATATGTAAATGAAGTATCTGTCATATCATTTAATGATTTTTCAGTAACAACTGCAACTGGTTCGCCTTTTTTCCCGGACTGTATTCTAACTAGTACTAATCTCACCATACACAAAGAGGCGACAACTTCTCGACACTTGGAGGAAAATCGACATTTTACATATAATTTTCATAGAAGAGTATATATGACCTGCTTCGACCGGGACATTAGAAATGAACGGATATATGCATAGTTATGTTTGTTCGAATAATATTAACTTACGTAGAAAAAAGATATAGGCGATAGAACAGTCATTAATCGACAAACTAGATGATTTATGTTGAACTATTTGCTATAACTAGTCAAGTAAATCTTCAATGCAAGGTAAGAATTCTGTGATCTCTGACCGGGCGAAATAAAGAATTAAAAGGTGATAAATCTCCCAGATTTCTACATAAGCCTCGTTTCTGTTTAACATTGAAATTAATGTATTGGGACCCTAACTCATAACATTATTACAGTACAATCTCTCCAGAGCGGCCCTCACTTGAGCAACAACCTCCTTTCATAAACAACGTGATTTTTCCCACTTAGTGATTTACCTATTAATTAATTTAACCTCACTAGAGCATCAACCTCTTAACAACAACACTGTTTTGCTACTCCCAAAGGGTGTTGCTTCGGAAGGGTTGCACTGTATTTCAAAGTAGGACAGACAGTTTCCATGACAGAAAATTATTTACCATGAGATATTTAAAAAAAATAATGATATTCCTTTGAGCTACTTACCTTTAAATTTGCATTGATTTTAGTCAATGGGAGTTACCCATTTTTCATAGATTAATGAAAAAAAGAACATCCAATTTCAATGAAAACTCATGGTAAACACAGTTTCAATCTCATTTGATAAAGAAAAATATTGGTATTCGTGCAACTATTCAACAAGGTCAACATTTACAGCAGTTTAAAATACTTCCATCCTCCGTAATCACTAAGGAACTGCCTTCTTTCTCACATAAAGAGACATGATCGGTAGTTGGGTTCGAACCCACGACCCTCTGTCAGTGAGAGGTTACAGTGATTTGAAGTCAGCGACCTTAACCTTCGATTTTTAATTTTTTACATTATGTATTCAATATTAAAAAATGAAATCCGGGACCTTTCTTTAGAAACGTTCAACTGTAAATGGATAAAATGAAGTGAAATTATTAGGTATTCACTATAAGCGTATCTGTTACAGTAACGAAGCATTATGGTAACAATTAAGAACGGCTTTTAACTTCCCCTGTCATTTAGACAAGGTAACGATACGTCATCAGTGATATCAAATTCAAGTTTAGTTGAACATGAAATTCGTGTGAACATTAATAAACCCATTTCCCATCTTGATCATCGCCATAAAGATTGTTAACAAATTGAATTGTACTGCTTTATGACGAGTGTGAAATGAGGCCTGTAATATCACTTTATGGACTCAAATGATCATTGACGGCGCCGAGAACGGCGGCGTCAGTATTGAATACTGTTAAAAAATTGCACTGGTGTTGCGTAATCGATTTGGGAGAAGCTGGTATTATTAATCATTTTTTACTTTCTTTTTTAATCTTTTTTAAACAATCTGATATGTATTGTATGCATCCATTAAGTGATAAAAAAATGTCAAAATATTTAAAATGAAAGTTTTTTACCGTTACTACAAAGCTTTGAAAATGTTTTCTGTATATATAATAGCTTCTCTCAAAACGGTTAGGCTACGCTCTTTTTATACGTTAGTTTCTAAACCTTACTACCCCAACTTCGCAAAAGTATCGAAAACGTTTTCGAAGCTTGTTATTTATAGGCATAGTAGGTCACTGTTTGACCGTAACGGTCGTTGATACGTCAATACATGCCAGATGAATGTGATTTTGGTAGATTAAGGAAGACAATTCAACAAAGTCTTTACTTTAATTTTGGGGCGGGTGGGTGGGGGGTAACGTCGTTTTTTTCAACAATTTTTCAGCTATATACGGAGGCCGATTCGTCTGACCAGTTTTCCTGGACGGAAATTCAAACCAGTACTAACTTACCGTTCCACTATGAACCAGCAACCTCTCCACATGTGGGGGAAAATCGACATTGTTGGCCGATTCACCTAACCTGCAGCTTTCCTGGACGGAAGTTCAAACCAGTACTAACTTACAGTTCCCGTGACTAGGAACCAGCAACCTCTCCACATGTGGGGGGAAATCGACATTGTTGGCCGATTCACCTAACCAGCTTCCCTGGACGGAAATTCTAACCAGTACTAACTTACCGTTCCCGTGACTAGGAACCAGCAACCTCTCCACATGTGGGGGAAAATCGCCGCAATGTGGAGGAAAATCGGTTTTGTTGTCAATTTCATGGAAAGGTATGGCCTGCCGCGACCGGGAATCGAACCCGGTTCGACGGTTTACAAATCCAGCGCACTAACCCACTGGACCACGGCCGCGACTTTCTTTACTTAAACAACAGCAATTTACTTGTTTATTTTCGGTCCGAATTGTTATCGGATTATTCATTGGGCATATTATTTGTTCGTCACTATTTTACCACTTTACTGTCACTTTAAACATGTACCACCCACTGGATAAGTTATTTGATTCAATCAATTAGAGAATGAACGAAGGCTGACATTCAAAACTTTTCCTAACTATTATTAAGACACGGTGGTTATAATAATATAAGATTGAAAACTTGTTTGTCCAAAGATATAAGATATACCAGACGTTTGTTCGCAGCGAATCAAGGCCCAAAATTTCTATATAACCATTGTCGTGTTTTAACGTAACAAGATGAAACATTTTGACGCTCTTTTAATTACTCATTACGGACAATATTTTCTGTAAAGACATGAATGTACCCCGCTAATTCCCCGTCGGTTTATTGTAGACAGCATTTACAGCGACAAAGAGCATACGCGATATAATGACGAACATCCTGTGGCGCCCGCATAATAGATGGTGTTCGGTTAGTATAATTTTGGAAATTTGTGTGGGATTACATTATCGTCCATTCCATACCACAGCATGGGTGATACATCATAAATGATTATTTAAGCTAACATCGTTTATCGTTTATTTATATTCACTATTCAGCATGTAACTCTACATGTTCTAAGATACTGTCAACATGTAGTTCGTTGTTATTACTTTAAAGTGACATTTTATATCCTATTATCATGTTGGCAGTCTTGACAGACACGATTTTACGATTGTAATTTTGTAACATCTTTAAAGAGCCACGTTTTTGATGACTTATCAAGGTGAACGGTGAATGAACTATTTATTTAAGTACCTAATCAATCCCAAGATGAAACGTTTGTCAAAATCAAAGATACAATGATTCAATAAGTCATTGCTAAATTATGTAGTACGATTCATTTACACTTGATCATTAACATTTTTGATCATTGATTTTATAATGGTAATAGTCTTGCATATACAGGCAATCTTCAATTCACAGCAATACATATACAAGCGCTGACACTATGTGTTAAATATTACAGACACTTTATCTTTGAATTAAAATAAGATATTATTCGCGCGTTGTTTGTTTGAAGGAAATGTTAAGATGAATTATAACATCAGTTTTTATTCTTGAAAAGATGAAATGCCAAGACAAGTAGACAAATCCTGACACATCTTGTCACATGAATGACATCCAAATTAACATGTTTTATTACCCTCCTCCTACAGTGACGATACACCTTATGAAGGTTAAATTAAGTCAGAAATAAACATGTAGCAGATATAACATATGCCAAAATAATAATTTACTATGGCAGTCTCGTCGCACTAACTGACAGAGTAAGCTCTTCACCAATCAGAACTCCTCGGTGTTTGTCTAAAGAAAAGTGCTTCGGACATGACAGGCAGGCAGCCATTTGTTGTTGTTATTCAAGGGCTACTTTCCACCATGGGAATCCTGTTTCTCTCTCAGTGGGAACTTGACACCCATTTTATCAATCGCGATCGATAAACACGTTTTAAAGACTGTAAACCTGAGACTGATTCTTGACTATCTTCTTGTGAAAAGTAGTGACCGGAAACCGCATAACCAACATTTTGTAACCCTACACTTATGTACGGTACGAGGCATATTTCTCTATTACGGAAACACCCGAGGAGTTACGATTACTTCCTCACGTGTGAACTTTGCTCCTGAGTGGAATTCGAACTCACAGCGGTGAGAGGGCTGGTGATTAATAGTCTGAGACTATAGCTTCTCGATTTTGGGGGTCGTCTACAAAGTTGTATAAAACTTTTAAAAAAAAAATTTTAAACTTTATTTCAAATTATATTTTCAAACATACACACATACATACATGAATTGTGATAGTTACTAAGATTGGATTTTTTGGATTGGAAAACAAGGATAACTTATATAAATTCCTCTCCATAAATAAATTCCTCTCCATGACTTATTGTAATTTCAGAAATAATTACATGTACATTGTATATGCATATCCTGACAAGTACACGAGTAAGCGTCCATTATCTATGTTCTAATAAATAATAAGAAAAGAACTCACAACAAGGCCCGTAATGCTACACCGGGGTTTTACATTTAGAATTAATCACATAGGGGAGATGACTTAATATACAAAGTCTCTTGAATTCTCGTCGTGTGATGCTTTTTATCAGAGCCGCTTTTTCTATGACAAATAGATTTTTATCACCATGTGGATAAGATATAAGCCTTGCGTGTTTTTTTTTGCAGAATAATATATAGGTTGATGCACATATGTAGTGAATAGTTCAGACTGTATTAATTAAGACAATTGGTCTAAGTATACACCATTAAAATAGTGTGACGATATAATTCACAGAAATACTAGTAATTAATGCATAGATTTATTTTCTGGCGATAAAATACGGTGTTGTTTTACTTCATGTAATATTACACTTAAAGTTATCAATTTTCACTCTCCCATTAGCCCTCGATGACATAAAACGACGTTTTTTATACCATACCAAGTGATACAATCTAATCCGTAACATTCGCCTGGTACGGGATACCAAACAAAGTGGTGTCTAACAAGATAAATAGTCCAACCTATGTACATGTTACTTTATGTTACTAAATAACTAGGTCGATGACATTAACTCAATCTACAAAGGACCATGCATACATTATCCCTAGTTCCAATGTCAAACGGACCCTACTACTGAATTTAAGATAAAAGCATGACAGTATAATCGGACTGGTATTATAGTATCGGATTCATGTAATATAAGCCATGTGCTTTTGTTATAAATGGACGATTACAATCATTGCATTACTTAAAGAACGTCTTTTCATCGGAAATCTGACTTTTATCGCTGACTGTGTTTTAGACTTAACGTTTTTCAATGAGAGATCTTTGAGGTTAGATGAATTATTTGAATCGGTGATTAAATTGATGGAATTAGGTCTATTTTATATATTATGCGATTCAGAACGTAAGATATTGAGGGGAGGGGGGGGGGGGGGGTAATTGACCCTGTGAAATTGCCTACTAATTTACAATCATTGATACGTGTATTTGAAAACATGATATTATCTGTAAATACGGTGACTTATCATGTATGGAATGTGATATAAATTGTATTAAAACGAAAAAAACAACATATGTAGAAACAATATTAATATTAAACGAATTATTAAGATGTACTATAACAGATAAAATGTGTCTATATATGCTATGTAGCTTAAGTGTTATTCAATATAAGAACCTAGTATGCATCGTCAATAAACTTGTGTCTTTTATACTGTAGTTGATTCTTAAAGTCCCATAAGCTTATAAATGTATTGGTCCTAATAGTTTCTGTTTGTTCTATAACATAGTTTTCCTCCCGTGCATACTTTATAGCAAGAAAAAATGTTTCCGAAACCACTATCGTATTTTTTTTCAATATCATTGAAATAAATACTATTTATAGAACACGTGTGTTTTCCCTCAGTCATTAAAGTGACGTCACGCGCCCTACATATTTCAAGTTTACAAAAGCAAAAATCGCAGTGAAATGAGTGTTTTCAGACGAAAAAGGGCTTGTTTCTTCGATAATAATTATCTTGGGATGATATCAGCAATTAAATGTTTTTGCATATATTTTTCTCCAGCAATAAGCTAATGGGACTTTAACATCTGATACGTGAAACAAGTTGTGTCTATTAAAATACCATGTTTAGTTACAGACAGCAATTTTTTTACTAATTTGTAACAAGCGACAGCTCATTGACGCGTATAAAACCAGACAATAGATCTTTATTAAACTGAAGGTTATCTGCCATCAATCAACTAACAATGCGACTTATTGTCAAAACGATACATTTAAAACAGAGGTAAATTGATTTTGATATTTTTTCCTTATTTTCTGCTCCTTAAGATACTTTATACAGCTTAATATTGCTATTGTTCGGTTGAAGGTTTATAAACAGGTAAAACTGACTTTGAGTTCGTTAACTCGAGTTCTAGGAACATGTTCTTCCTGGAGATAAGGTTGAATCCATTGTATGATAATGCGCATCATGAAATTGGCAATTATTCACAAAGAACAAGTTTAGAAGCTGAACAGAATCCAGGAAATCCGATTGGATTAACCGTCCGTCCGTCCGCCTGCCTGTCTTTTTTTCAGTTAGTAACTTCTCTTCATACGAAGGAAAATCGACATTTTTTGTCTTATGTTCACAGAAGAATATGACCTGCTGCGGCCGAGATTCGAACCTCTGGAACACGGTCGCAGTCCACCGATACAATACGGAAAGCCCGTTGAAAACATGTGTTAAACAGTGTAAAAGATTATTTATTGTTCTGTTCATTTCAGTTGGTAAATATATAATACAACATTACCCCTTTCTTAATTTACCCTTTTTTAGTGAAACTGACCGTAGCATACGAGTATTTGTCTTCTGGTATAACAAATCATAAATGAGCAGTGGCTTTCAGATCGATTCTATTCATGTAACTGTTGACATAGGCAACGACGATACATAATTGATTATTTGAATATGAAATGTCAATTATGCTTGAAAACTTGATTTGTTTTCAAACGATATGGTTTTGTTTAGAAAGTTAAAAGCAAATCGATCCGGCAGGTATGATATTTTGCACCGCAGAAAAGTAGAAATGGACGGCAACTACAGAAATTTAATTTATTTAAGTCTCTTTCATGTACATACACTATTTACATGACAAATAACATCTACAAATAGTACTTGACCATTCAAGCAATGAATTATAAGCGACTACATAGTACCAGAATCACGTGTAGAGTCAATATCTGTATTATAGGGTCATCCTTAAAAAATGTGTGTTTGCTGTAACCCGACCCAGAAAATCCGACAGCCCAAAAATGAATTTGGGTAGGGGACGTTTTGGATGAGTAGGTATATAAAGCATTACGGCAGACTTTTTAGGATGGCCTAGTTTAACTACAAAACGTGGTTTGCTCAGTTCAAATCCAGGAGAAAATAGAAAAAGACTTTTGTATTATTTTTTACACATTTCAGTAGTTTACCAATGCATTTAACAAGTAGTTTAATGGATTGTGATTAAAAGACATCAAGAAAAGTTTGATAATTTCAAACAATTGATACATCTTTGAAGTTTGATTTTGTGATTCAGTATTTAGTCAACCAACTATTTAATGCACTTAAGACATGACTGATAGAATTTTGTTACACAAGCGTGTACATTGTATATACTTGCAGTCAAAATATCGCTAGAGGTCATCTCCGTATTAAGGTACCAGTCATTGTTTATTTAGAACAAAATGACGTCTGAACAAGGACCACCTGTCAATAAAGGTCAAGTTTTGTCATTCCCAAAAGTGGTCTTTATTCACAGCTTTGACTGTTCATGTATAAATTGCTCAAACGCAACAATAACCAAGTTACATAATTATGTAATGGTTGTATTAAAATAGTATTCATTCAAGCTAAAATGGTTTACATTACCGCAAATAAATTTCACAAACTTTCGACTAATTATTTTTAATAAAAAATTGTACAAAACTAAGGTCTACCATTGCGGAACGTGACATTTTATTTGTATTAATAACCATGACAAATATGAAATATTACAATACAGTAAAGTTTAGATACTAACAAACATCTTAAGAAACCAAAAAACAGTAAACTATTAACATTAAGGTTGCCTCATAATTAGGTAGGCTCGTTGACTCTTGTCGTGCGTCTAGGTACAAGTTTCGCGATAAAAACGTGTTGAAACAGAAAAGCGCGTTATGTCTTTTACGGGATGGCGTTTTATTTATCAACGTGGAGACATTTGATTGTCTCAAATCCAGGCGAAGTTCCGAGAGTTGTTTTATTTCCCGAGTTTCATAATCCAGTATTTGATGATCATTCCCAACCACGATGAAATTTATTTTAAGGTTTACGGTAGATGTGATCAAGAATATTTTATTGTAATGTACAGACAACTCTGTGTTAGAGGCCATCTCCGAATGTAGGCCACCTTGTAAATAAAGGTCATCATTTTAAAAACTGTCATTGATCATTTGGAACAAAATAACCTCCAAACAAAGGTTGCCTGTCAATGAAGGCCGTATTATGTCTTTCCCAAGGGTGGCCTTTGTTTAGAGGTTTAACTGTACATATTTATCGAAATAATACAGACGCAATCTCTTGTTTCATTGTGTAACATAATAAATCATACCGACGAAAGGTATTTGAGTTGCAACGTTTTTCATAATCAAGTTTGAATAGGTCTTACATAAATAATATCATTATCTCTGTTTATAATTCAAATATTAGGGGTTACGGATAGCTAGCAAAATTCAACGGCAGCTGGATACAAGTGCGTAAAAATATTTGTATAATTTTTTTATTACACCTAACTTAATTATCCATGTAATTCACATTAGTTACGCCTGTCATGTGGTGTGGCAAGGAATTTATATATAAATACTCCTCTTTATATTACAAGATTGTAAAAAAATTACTTCGTCAGTTCCCAGTTTTTATCTCTTTAATAGTTATAGTATTTCGTCTAACTTTAAGTTCAAAGCGAACATTCAGAGTATATTTTGGGAAATCTTGTCTTATTAGGGCCCACTTTAGGGTTCTCGTACATTTAGTTTTAAAAGCCCTTATCTGGTAGCTTTTATTAGGGTGTTACTGGTATTGTTTACATTTTAACTTGTTAATTAATGTGATCGTCGTCAATAATAAAACTTTTGATAAAAACTGGCGAATGACTGCCTTTGTAAATAAGAATTGACTATGAAACGTTTCAAGAAAAGATAACGTATTGATCAGTGTGTGTGTTTTTTACCTTCAGGGGAAGGATGAGGGCCCGTAGAAAAATGAAAAATAGCGTTTTGAGGGTAAGTAGGGGAATATAAAAAAACATGGCATACATATCTTCACAAAAGATAGTTCTTTATCCTTTATGGTTACAGACAAAATAGCTCTACTACCGGTCAATTTGACAATATCTTTTATACAAATGTCCCTTATGATAAAGAGATTTGAACTGATTCAACATGATTTATTTGGGGGTATATATATTTTATACAAAGAATGGGGCCTAATTTCAGCCCCAAATCAGTCCAGAAAAGACACCGAGTACATGTATACTCATTCTGATGACATTATTCTAATACTATCTCAAACTTTACCCCCACACTTTCCTCTGATATTTAAGGCGACCCTGTGAATAAGTAGAACATATTTTTATAACCTATTATTTGGACTTCAGTGAGTGATTTTATCAACTGTGAGATCTAGACATTGTATTACACACCGGATTACAATTACGAGGTACAAAACCTTTTCATTCTTTGATAAAGATTAAGATACGTGAAGGCCATGTACGATTTTATTCAATCTTTTGGTCGATTACCCGAGGAAGCTACAGTACAGCCTCTGTAGAGCAACACCCTGTGGGAGGTGCAAATATTGGCCGTTGTTTAGAGGTTGTTGCTCTACAGAGGTTAAATTTACAGTAAATATCAACTTAGGGAAATTTTGAAGGTGTTGTTATAGAGAGGTTGTTGCTCTACAGAGGGTCGCTTTGGAGGGTTTTACTGTATTCCAATTTGAAAAAGAAATACATTTTTTAAAACACATACCTTCGATCGTTTGATAAATTTCATCTGGATGTAGAGTCCACCAATTAGTTGGTTCAAGGACATAACACAGCCTTATTGTTAATATGATAGGGAATAATAGCCACACAACCCAACGTGGGAACATTCTATCGTCTGCTTTTCTTTGACCATCCAGCTTATTGCGGCCTTCATGACATCGCTCATATTTGCAATGTGCTCCCTCGTTTCGTTTAGCTTCATCTGTGCTTAATTTTTTAGATCTATTTCCAGTTGTTGAAAATGATTGTAATTGTTTAGATAAATTAAATGTCTTCTGTAAGTTTGGTTCTTTAGAGGCATTAAGTCCATTCGTCCTAATTCTCTTTCGTCCCATTTTTATCTCCTTTCTAAAAATACAAAAAATAACACCACTAATTTACGTCCAGTGATTCAGAAAGATTCAGCTTCACGCCTAACAAGTGAATCGCGAAAACACTGACCTTTTATACGCTCAGATTTCACTTCTGCAGAAACATAATCCAATCAGTTCACTTAAATCGTCTCGTTGCTGTAACATTACCATATATCGCTTCATAATTTCCAACAATTATACAAAATCACCGTCCGAAGTAACCCTCTATTTCTAATTACATACGCAGAGTGTTTATTATACGCAAGGATTATAAGTTCAATAACTTCACTTCATTAACAAAAAACTTAATTCGTCTCTACCGTCGTATATTAAAATCTAAATCTATAACGCAATTTACTGTCGGTAGACAGCGACCTATCCGTCTGTAGGTCGCAGTAAAAGTGCAGAACAGCGTGCGTAAAATCGCTATAACACTCAGTTATAACACGCGCCAACTTAAATCGCTATTTCGCTTCTCAGTTCATCGAGGCGAGTTACATTGTACAAATTGTCGGCTGTTATGAAATCAATTTCCTTCCGATTTTAGTGGTCATTAAATTTCAAAAGCCGCTTTAAAACTACTGAAGTGATAGAATGTTAAGCACGTACTTGCGTTTCCGGACTATTTATTGTACGCTAATCAAAATATTTCTCATGAAATAAAATAGCTACTTAAACTCGACATCTTTTCACACAATATTGATGCGCACGGAAGCTAACAAACAGCAATAAAATGCAAATAAATCGATGAAGTCGCCAAAAATAAACGATACCTGGATGCTCTTATTTGCCACTTAATTGCAGATGCATGCATGTACATGTGTATACAAGAATTTATATTGTTCAGATCTACAAACAACCAGCTTCCCTGGACTTCATTTAGGTCTTAATCAGTACATCGGCAAGCACCAAGCTACCCTACATAATTCAGAAGTGTGGGCAATTTAACATAGGATGCAATATCTTCAGTCAAATTTGTCACGGGCAGTGTGAGCCTCGCCTGGGGTTCGAACTCACAATTCGTATAAATTTCAAACATTAATTAAACATTAATAACATGTATTCAAGCAAAACACTTCGAGAATGAAATATAGATTTCATCTTAGAGACTGTCCTGAAATGACCATATTTGTCGAGCAGACCGTTGAACAACTATTTATAAACACCAATGAATTGAAGAGCAAAGGTACAAATC
The DNA here is from genome assembly GCA_964023205.1 of Lutraria lutraria. Classification (NCBI taxonomy): domain Eukaryota; kingdom Metazoa; phylum Mollusca; class Bivalvia; order Venerida; family Mactridae; genus Lutraria; species Lutraria lutraria. The sequence continues at coordinate 22,309,843 of OZ026837.1, forward strand.
CGATTTATAGAATACTCAACTACTTCAGGAATTTTCAGAAGGCTTTGAAAGTAGTTTCTAGAGGTCGATATAAAAATATAGCATGGTTCGTTAAGAAGTCAGCCTACTTAAACTTGATGTAATTAACTTCTAATTACGTTAAGTTGGCAAAGTAGAGAGATACATGCAGAAGTAGATTAATCTTTCAAGTAAATTGTTTTTAAAACTGATATTACAATAATATTATATTAAACACTATTAAAGTATAATCGATTTATTGAGATATTTAATAAACAGTGGCATTATTGTCTATAATCTAGAGTCTACTGTTAGAAAATCTCAGTTTTTTTACAAACTAACAAGTGATCTATCAATTCATTGTATTGCAATAGAATGTTACCTTTATCTGATATACTGATACAAACACATACAAATTGATACACAATAAAAGGCTAGTCTGAATGAGATACTGTGGAATCATTAATTTTCGTTGGGTTCAATTTTCGTGTTTTTTACTAAAAAGCCTATTTCGTGGGGACATAAATTCGTGGATTTTGATTTTTGAAAAGAAATGCCTTATCTCCGCATTTGAATTCGTGGGGATTTGATTTCGTGGATGAGTCGAACGACGAAATCTACGAAATTAAATCCCCAACGAAAATTAATGATTCTACAGTAGTTTACAACGAGTATAGGGACATAATAAAGGACATCAGAGAAAGAGAGAAATGGCCTTCAAACACGAGATGGCTCATATTTAGGGGTACATTTGTTCTGCAGCGGTGTATATATTATATTTATAAATCGGCTGGGATATTCACCAGCCCGATTAGCTGAGGTTGAGAGCATCTGACTTGCAAGCAGGAGGTCGCGGGTTCGAGCCCCGCATCAGGCACATTATTTGCCTCCTCCTATTACATTTGGTGTCGTGAGTGTGTGACTAGCCTTGGAATCCTAGAGCTAGGGTGGATCAAATGACTGGGTTATTTTAAAGAGCCTGTGGTTGTCGCGATTAATTTACTTTAAATAAAAAGGAAGGAGGAATGTAGCGGTGTATATATTATATTGATAAATTGGCTGGGATATTCACCAGCCCGATTAGCTCAGTTGGTAGAGCATCGGGTACATTATCTGCCTCATCCTATTACAGTTCTACTACAACAACTGAAGTGTGCTAAAGAGCAACATGCGGTGGTCATTACTTACGATTTACCATGAATTAAGTCTAGTAATTGTAATACATGGCTCAGGTTCCAAGGAGAAAGCATTTTGACTTAAAATCTGAAACTTATATCATTGAAAAATGTGGCTGTACCAACAATCCACGCGAACAATCCACAGCGGTTGTAAAACCTATGGGTAATAACTCTTGGTACCCAAGTGTTCAATATTTTTCACCAGGATTTAATTCTTCGAGCTTTATCAGTGGATTAGAAGGTAGGCGAACACACAGATAAAACCACCGACATTTCGCAAACAAGCAAAACATCTTCCTCACGTGTACAATGTGGTCCTGAGTGGTATTCAAACTCACAACGGTGATGTGCTAGAGATTCATAAGTCTAATCAGAGGCCATACCTACTCGACCACTGAGGCCCTGTTGTACATGCTATATTGAATGAACAATATTTATCAGTATAAAATAATATTGGTACACATGTACACAAATAGGAATTATACTCTACACTGTGCAGTGTCTGTAATTTCCAACAGACTCACCGGAAATTGACGCGGAATTGTCTGTTCAAGTCTGTTTACAGTAGCTGTAACCCGAATTCAACAACAGGGTTTTTTGTTGTTTTTTTTCGTGACAAACCCCTTTGAATTCAACTACAGTTTGTACTTCTTTCTTATCATATTCAGGTAATAAGCTAGCAATTAAAGCGATCTAGTCGAATCAAACTAAATACAGAACAACTTTCAGAATATGGAAAAAATCAGAATACGGAAAAAATCAAACCAAGGAAATGTTTAAAGAATGATATTTACCAAATGTTAGGTCGATTTAATTATTCCAAATATGCGAGAGGTTATCCAACATTATATGATCTCCACACATACAGACCCAATACACAAGACCTTACGTTGGTCGCTGTCACAAAGAGTGACTTAAATAAACATATCCATGAGAGAACTATTCGCCTTGTTAGTTTGTACACACATCATTATATCCGCACAATTAAAATTAAACATTCCGCTTATTGCCCCAAGATCGTGACAATCGTAACCTTATTGAGATGTCTAAAACGTCCTGTAATGAAGTGGGTAATATTGAATAGAATGATAATGGATTTAGTCCGAACTATTTAACCGCTTCCTTGTATAAACAGGTCTATGGTGGGGACGAGGGAAAACTAGTAAATGGATGGTAATCAAAACTAGACGATGCCTCAAAATAAATGTTTGGAATAGATGAAGATAATCATTCACTTGTACTTAACCTATATGAGAGAGATAAGATCAGTGTCGTGTCTGATTACTGTGTGATATTTCTTGACATTTTCTGCATGGGTTTAACGCCGTTTTTTCTACAATTTTCAGAAATAAACGGTGGCAGATTCACCTAACAAGTTTTACTGGACTGTATTCTAACCATTGCTAAGTTACCCTTCCACAATGAACCGACAAAATCTCCGCATTTGGAGGAAAATTGACATTATTGTTAAATATTCATGGAAGGGTATGACCTGCAGCGACCGGGAATCGAACTCGGGTCGCCGATTTAAAATTCCCACGCTCTTTCCACTGGACCACGGTATATTTCTGTGACCCTTAACTTATCAAACATCAATTGTATCAGCGTCATGCGCTTTTATGTCGTTGGGCTTTAATTTTCTATTGATCATGTACGTAATAAACATGAGCGGGCGAGTTTAACAAAAAAAAATCCTAATTTGTTACATGCAACCACAATAAACGCAAACATTTTGATGCACATGCGCATTAATAAATAAATGCATTGGGTTAAAAGTTATCACAATTACGTGTATAAACGTAGCGCTGAAATTCTTCTACCGAATTTATACCATAAGAGACAGACTTGTAGATTTGTTATTTTAGGAGGGGGAGGGGGCGAGGAGGGAGTGCTGTAGATACTATATTGATAAAAGTATCAAATAAAGTACAGTAAAACCTCGATTATCCGAACTCGGAATGTTAAAGAAAACTCGATTATCCGAATCGTGTTATCCGAAACCATGACTTATCCGAAATAATATTTCGGTCCCGTCGAGTTCGGATAATCGAGGTTTTACTGTATATCATATCAGACTGTTGTATTCTTGTAGTTTTCTGACAACGTTTATAGAGACCGCACAAACTTGCTATAACATTGTAAATATAATCACATAATACTCCGGTTTAATGATTTCACACAAATATTTTCATTGTAGTAGTCGACCATGAAACAAGTATTAAAATCCTATCCATTATCAAATTATCTATAAGTTCGCCATTACAGTGTCCATTAACACCTGTTTAATGACACCAGTAAATAACAAGTCAGTGATATAAGTAATTCTAGATGATACCACTTTGTTATATAAGTATTGTTTTATAATTACATGTACAGTACAACCTCTCCCAATAGCGGCCCTCTCTTGAGCAACAACCTCCCTTCAACAGCATCATCATTTTCTTTCTCACTGCAATGTATTAATTTAACCTCTCTAGAGCAACAACCTCTCAACAACATCATAATTTTGCTACTCCCGAAAGGTTGATGCTTTTGAGAGGTTGCATTGTATTTAAATTTTGTTCTACCGTAATTACATGGCCGCCCAACTGATATTCACGCGACAAATGGTTACATAATAGTTAAAAGGGCCTAACTCCGGATCCAATTTTCATACTTGTCAGATGCAGGCCCTTTTAATCCTATGGTGACGAAATGTGACTTTATCCGACGTTAAGGAAACACATATGGGTGGGGTAATCATAATGTCAAGGAATTTTAATTTTAGGATACAAGTGAAGGGTGCAACCGTTAAAGAAGATTATTCAGTGTTTGTTAGTTTCCAGTTAAAATGACGTATTTTTATGTAAAATTGCCGTATTTTAAGAGTTTAAGCGATGCGAAATTTAATTAAACACTTAAAGGTGATGTTCAGATGTTCTGCGATACTACAGTATTTAATCAATCTGTATGCTTACGTTAAACTAATATTTACTGTTTTAAAAAGCTGTTCATTGTGTCAACATTCTTTAAAAACGCCCTCGTGTGTGTTTACTTTTAGGCTAACCATCAATGCACGGGTTCATCGTGTATTTTAACTTGACCATTCATAGACATATTATGTATGTTACGTGTACAAAAGGCGATACGAGAAAAGTGCAGACGTCGATATTAAATTTTTTTTGCAAATCAATACACAATCTCATAGAAGCCCATTCTAAACCCATAGGCTATCGGTTCGATTGATCCGATTGGTCATTCAATATTGTATATGTATTTAATAAGTACATGTACTAAATGTCTTTAAAAGAGCAATTAACGTTACACTAATGTCAAAATTAAATGTAATCGGATGACAACAATATTACTTTATGTTTTGTAAACCAAATGTGTTATATTGTTACCTTTATTTTTGATATTACAATGTATAAGGTATCAAATTAGGTATCAAAATGTATGTAACATTCACCATTATTGAAACTGCAATACTGTTTACATACTCGCTCTATCTATCCTTGAACTTATTGTTATATATACAATTTTGTCTTTCGTCTTGTTTGTTCAATTTTTTATCGTAACAAATAGTATGTACATGAGTGAAAAAAAATATTCTGAATAGAATAAAACTCGTAAATTTGTATACTCGTGTATATATATGGAACATTGAATGAGAAATCGGACCAAACTAACGTTATACGTGTACCTTGTAATGGAGCATCTTTGTCTAAACCCTATTCTACCATTTTATAAGTAATGACACAGTCATAAGTTACGTATATATGTATTTAGCCATTATATACAATATTTCAAAATTGATTGCTTAGGTTAACAAAAGAACAAAATAAATCAAGGTACTAAAAGTATTCAAGAAAACTGAACTCACATAGACTTGCACTGCAACATGGAACGTTGCATGGTGATTTAGAAAAACGTAGTTCTTTGGTCTGCATCAAAATTCATGTGCATCTAGCGAGTGACGGTTATGATAAGCTGATCTATCGTACTACAGTAAAAACCCCACTTAGCGACCATCCAAGTATAACGAGCATCTCAATATTACGACCACTTACCATTTGTGAGCGCATTTTATATTTTATAATTTATAATCTATCTCTAGTTTAACGTATACTAATTCTAAAAGTGTGTTATTTTCATTATGTCAAGATATTTTTACGAAGTCACTGAACTATGCCAATTTTCAAATTTCCGAATCAAATATAACATTTTGTCAAGAAGATTGTAAAAATGTAGTTATCGATATGATTGTAAATCATAACAAAGAAATAAAAGTTGTCCGATAACCTCCGACATCAACTCGTATCATTCCGTTCATATGTACCAGTTCGGTTAAAATGTTATGGAACCATTTGGTGACACAATTTTATTACATTATCGCCTCAAGTACTTTAAAACATCAATAAAACGTATAATGGAAACATTTAAGTGTAATGTATTTATAATTACGTTTATTACATAAAAATATTTCATGAACATTTAATATTTTTGTATGAAATACAAACATGTTTGCTTGAAATATAAGAACACATGGGTGTATTGTCAGAAAGAAATATCATTAGTTTTCAACTATCACACATTTCCACGTTAAAACTTGATAGCCAATAAATCAACAAACATTAAAAAAACTTAAGACACGTGCTTGTGCGGTCGAGTGGTCGCTAAACGGAAGGACGTGGTTCTGAGGGACGATTTTTTCAGTGTCACCATCACCACTACCGAGCCATGCACTCTGTCTAGAAGACCACAGGAAACGAATGAGGCGCGTGTCGGTGCTTTACATCGGGCACGATAAAGAACCAGGAAAACTATTCGAAAAGAGTAGGGATATAAATACCCGGTTCTCCTGTATCTCCCCCCCCCCCCCTCTCTCTCTCTCTGGGGCGGCTCTATAATTACCATAACTGTCGAATGGGCATTTAAACAACATTATAATACATTATAACAAAAAAGAAATCAGTTTTAACACTGACTGATCCCATTTTTGGTATCAAATAAAACGGCCTTAATTCTGAGGTGGTCTTATTCTCTGGTTGAACTATTGAGTGAATATTAGAAGTGTTCCAAAAATGAGAGATCTTTACATCGAGATGGTCTTAAAGTAAATTACTAATGATTACTAGTCAGAGACGTGGCAAACCTGTGTTCATTTCAGTCACTCAATGAACATTGTCTACGTAAAGAATCTGCATAACACCGTAATTCGCCGGTAATATTATCTGCGTTTAGACTTACTAATAGCCTTAAATAATGATAATTGAGACGTGAATAAAGATATTTTATACGCCAAATAACACCTGTCGCATGTCTGTTCATCCGTTACGAATACAAACGGGTAGATTTGCTAATGACAACAAACCTCGAAATGAAAGACACTGTATTTATTGTAATTCTAATGATATTGAAGACGAGTATCATTTTATGTGTATATGTCCTTGTTATTCTGAAATCAGGCATAAATATATCCAAAAAATATATTATGTTAAACCTTCCGTACAGAAATATTTACAATTGTTGAGCAATGTTGATAAATCAGAGTTAATTAATATATCATTGTATGTTAAAATTGCATTAAAAATTCGTTCTAATATTACTTATGTTGAAAGATAAATTATGTTCATCTCCATTACCTATATATATTTGTACAACTTGTGTATGATTCTTTGTTTAAAAAAGTTATGTCCAATTTTGTTCATTTTATCGTTTAATTGTAAATTACGTTGACAGTTTATGTTTGTATATATGTATGTAGATGATGTACCATGTACAAGTCTAAATAAAATTATCTGTCTGTCTGTCTGTCTGTCTGTCTGTATATATGTCTGTCTGTCTGTCTGTACGCATGCAAGGGTGGTTGTGGGGTTAGGGTTTGGGTTAGGGTTCGTACATTTAGGTCTTGTGGGGTTCAGATACGTACAAACTGGACTTATGGGGATAATTTCGACTTGCGGGGTGTGACTTGTGGGGTTAAAAACACCGAAAAGATCAAAGGGATCACCCCACAACACACCTCTCATGAGTCTGTCTGTCTGTCTGTCTGTCTGTCTGTCTGTCTGTCTGTCTGTCTGTCTGTCTGTCTGTCTGTCTGTCTGTCTGTCTGTCTGTCTGTCTGTCTGTCTGTCTGTCTGTCTGTCTGTCTGTCTGTCTGTCTGTCTGTCTGTCTGTCTGTCTGTCTGTCTGTCTGTCTGTCTGTCTGTCTGTCTGTCTGTCTGTCTGTCTGTCTGTCTGTCTGTCTGTCTGTCTGTCTGTCTGTCTGTCTGTCTGTCTGTCTGTCTGTCTGTCTGTCTGTCTGTCTGTCTGTCTGTCTGTCTGTCTGTCTGTCTGTCTGTCTGTCTGTCTGTCTGTCTGTCTGTCTGTCTGTCTGTCTGTCCTATAAATTGTATAAATATGTATGTATGTATGTATGTATATGTTTATAACTGGTGTTTAAAGTAGATGTCAGTATGACAGATTAATGGCTTACTATTAAAATATATGTGATGTGATGTATTAAAAAAAAATATATATATTTTTTTTTAGACTTTTGACTGTCAAAAAAGGGGCTCCATTTTTCGCATGCTAATGTCGCATTGATTTGACGGATACGGTTTTGATGGTATACATTAGATTGACTAAATATGTGCAACTTCTCAAAATTGCATCATAATTTTTGTTTTCTAAAAAAAAACACGATATACTAGTAATGTATTGAAATTTGTTTCCCACACGCTAATTTATGTCTGAACTGAGCAATTTATATATTCACACGCTTACGAAACGGATGCATACCTTTGATAATTTAACAAAACATTTATCACATCATTTTAATCCATCTTAATAACGTAGACATCACGTGTGTTCAATTTCTTTATCTCGTCAAAAATCAAGCTGCATATACCGCACGATTGATTTGCTGTTTAAATTAGTCAGTAAAAGATCATAAACAATCATTTGAGCGACAATCATCTCTTAATGCGTCAATAAAGGCTTTAAAATTATGTTTGTCTCACCCATTAGAAGTTATTATCCATCATCATTTATAACACAGTCAATATAGAATATTATGTAAAGAATATACCTTGCACCATACCAGTTATTAACGTGCAAGTGACTCATTATAACTACACAAGTAATTAATCAATCTATTTATCTGTTAAATCATTTATTATTTATTTATTATATCTACCATGTTGTTCTCGTCATGTGATATCATGTTACTAATAGTTTAATAGTGACTTATAGGTCCATTGGGCCGGGTGTATTTACTGTATGTTTTATACCTATGTTGTATATGTTTACACAGGTCACTTCAATAAAAAAATATACTTAATTGCGAAACTATCAATTCGCATCGTATCGTTCCGTTCATTGTACGGCGGCGGAAGCCCGCCGTACACTCTGGAATGCTTATTTTTAAGTGGCAATGCAAAATCGCAACTTCTTGCACCAGAGCAGATTACTAACAGTGCCCGAAATATCCGCAATGGTCATCACGTGATATAAACAAAACAGAAATAGAGCGAGGTCACGTGTTACTCACACCAACTAGTGTTAGCTTGATGACGCAGTCGCTATTTATAGTCTAAGAATGGAGCGAGCTCGATAAACAACGACGGGAATGAATCTGCCCATCTGTCAATAAATGCAGCCGAACCTCTTTATATCAAAGGACTTAGGAAAAATTGTTCGATCTAAATGAACTTCGATGTATAAATTATTAGAGAAATTCGCTGTGTTTATTACTTTTGGAGCGATCGTCGGTGTGTTGTAATAATCATTTAATCGTGTTATAAGATACGGAACACGGTATTTATACGTTTCGATGTATTTATTTTAGCAACATGTCACAAATAAACAAAACATTATAAACATATTCACACAGACTAATTTTATAATCGCGAGCGTGGACACTGACTTGTTTACGCAATTGTCATTAATTAAATATCGATTTCGGAGCTCAATACAAAAAATGTCCGATCAGGTGAGAAATAATGACTTGATTGGTTCGACATAGACGGTCACTTTATGGTTCGATATAGATGGTCACTTTACAGTTGAAAATCTATGTTTGGGACCGTTATACCAGGTTTTTACGACAACGTACCCTCAGACAACGGAGTATATTATTTTTGGAGACTTTATTTAAATATTTTATATGCATTCCAGCAGATATTGCAACGTCTGATACATCGAGGTGATAGTTTCCCCTGATTTTAATTTTAGAGTGGAAACAGGGACTACATATAGAGTAGCTCGTGAACTGTAGAACCATATGACCAGATTCATGAGATTCATGAAACATCAACGGCTTGTATTCTGGATGGAGTAGATGATCACTTTAGTTTCGGGATCAGTTAAGTCAAAATAACAAATTTGTTTGATCTGAAACTTCGCACATCCTGATAAAAAATGCTACATAGGCCACATTCTAGTATTGAATTGTCGGATGCGATTTTGCGCCGTACAAACATTTAACTTGTTCATTTGTTGTTTAACAGCCTATTCGACAGCTATGGTCATTTAAGAGCCGCCCAAGAGAGAGAGAGGGGGGGGGGGGGGCGGAGATAAGATACGGGAGAACCGGGCATTTCTATATACCTACTATATTTTCGAGCAGTTTTTCCTGGTTCTATATCACGGCGTGCCCAATGTAAAGCACCGAAACATGCCTCATCCATTTTTTCTGTGATTTTCTAGACACACTACTTCGTTGATATCTCATAAAAACACTAAAAAGCATAGCATGATACATACATATAAAATGTAACTTTTTAAATGGGATGAAACCACCAATTTGATACTCTACACCTACCTGTTTGAAAATGGTACAAAATGAGAACGTTTAACCGAGTGTGATAAATTTGTCAATTAATTTATAGGGATATGATAGAATAGCAGTGCGTTTGTGTCCATCTTTAACGTAATTAAATTAGCTCAACCAAATGGAATTCTCATGTGATATCTAACTTACTGTTGTTTAAAAAGGCCATTTCTATTCCAGGTAAATGATATATTTCAAGTTGTCTTATATTTTCGATTTCGCTTTAGGACACTTAAGTTCAAAGATTATATTTCTATTATTATTGCGCTGATAACAGATACTGTTACAATTTACTTAGATGTGTATTGAAAAGTTATCTTTTGTATTGTACAATATTGTATATTAGTCCTTAAATCTTATTGTTAATAATGCTAATGTGTCACTTGTATACATGTTTTGCTCTCCGCTTGCGGAGGAGAATAAATATCTATCTAGCTAGCTTTTTATGTATATCATTTACCTACCAGAAATTCATACGATGTAATCATCGTTGATGGTGGTGAACCATTAACTTCATTTATTGCTTGAGATCACTCAATTATTCAATAATTGACAGCAATAATTACTGTATAGAAATAGATGATTAATGTATTTGAAATAATGTATTTTATTTGATGAATGGGCCCAAAAATGTCAATTTCAATATGTCAGTGAAGTTAGCAGCCTAGCAGCCTAACGAATTATATTTCTACGGATATAATGCAACAGAAATCCGGTTAATCACTTAAGAATTGATAAAATAACACGATTCTGTTGCTTTAACGTTCATTAGAAAAAACCCGTTACGATTTTTCATTCAAGATTTTTTAAAATTTGTGAATTTGGCAGTCTAGCAGCCTAATATATTTCTACAGATAAAATGCACCAGAAATCCGGCTAATGACTTAAGAATTGATAAAATAATACGATTCTGTTTTGCTTTAAGGTTCGTTAGAAGAAAACTTATTTTTAATTTAAAATTTGTGAAGTTGGCAGCCTAGCAGTCTAATACATTTCTACTGATACATTAACACACAGCGCCTCAGATAGTGAACATGAATCTTGCATATATCATAGTGTAGTACCTGCCCGACAGTTCTTTATAAGTTGTTACACAGTAGCGTGGCTTCTTCGGTCGAGACACCCGAAAATTCGAGGTTCGAACAATGGAAAATATAAAAAAGTCGAACCTGATAAATGTTGTGACTCATTTAACCACCCATTTAGGAACAATGCCTTAAACAGGAGACTTGAAAATTGCATATATCAGGCATAGCGTAATACCTTCCCGGCAGTTTGATATAAGCTGTTATCACAATGACGTGGTTTCTGCGGTCGGTACAACCGAAAATTCGAGGTTCGAACATTGAAAATAGCAAAAAAGTACAATCTGAAATATGTTCTTACTCAAACAGCCACACAGTAATGTACCTTGCCTAAGGTAAGGAACCTTGAACGGGGAACATCAAAAGTTAAGTATCTGTCTAAAAGTTTTTTTGTAAGATAGTTCATAAAAGTATGGCTTCATAAAAGTATCTATGATATATATAAGTTTTCACATTGTAGACATTGACTAGTTCCTAACATACTTTATTATATCAAGGGACATCAGGGGACACTCCAAAACACCCCTCCTGCTTTTTCACCCAGGACTTGGGACCCGGCGTTGGCGCAGTTAGTGTTTTTGAATTTTGATGGTGATAGCCAAACACCACATAACCACTTAAGGTCATGAAAAAAGAAAATTTCAAATGTGTCGTTCGTATTGTCAAAATGCACTCATTAAAGAATCAATTTTGGAAGGTGAGAGAAAAACGTATATACATGTATAATATACCTGTATATCGAACTATGTTTGGCCTCCATCGTATCATCCTCATGTTATGTCCTACATGCATTACTTTCTGACATTAGATACTCATTATTTATATGATTTAATATTCATAAATTTATACATTAATTTTATTGACCGGCAACTTACATAGTGCCACAAGGTCTAACTATGAATGACCGGCTACTTACTGCGTACTACAATATTTTATTACTAGCATCGATGTACATTACATGGATAATTTATTTTACCCTTAAATAATATGAAATAAAAATGACATTATGTTGAAACAATGTAGACAGAAATGAAATGCAAATACCATGCCAGTGCGACGATCGCCCGGTGAAATCGTTAGATAACCCTTCCCGGCACGGCATTTACTAAATCATTATTTATTAATTTATTATTTGAATATTAATAAATATATATATTTATTTTATTGACTAATTATAAATGACCGCCATAAAGTCTAATTATCAAAGTACATTACATGAAGTATTTATTGTACCCTAAAATAAAAAGAAATAAAAATAACATTTTGTGTAAATACCATGTCAGTGCGAAGATCGCCCGGTGAAATTGATAGATAACCCTTCCCGACATGGCATTTACTAAAGAAATGAAGCAAGTTTCCTTGACTTTTATTATTTATTGCTACGAAACACATTATTAATTTTATATGATTGAATGGGTTTTGGTCTTATTTAAACGTGTGATGATTTTTTACTTTTAGACCTAGTTGTCGCTGCAGACGACGAATCTGGTCTCCTTATGCCTAGTCTTTTCGATGAGGGTGATTTTTCAGACTCGGGGGATGACGTAATAATTCTCTTTCTTTTGCCTTTAGTTTTCAATGGCATTTCTTTGATTTGGGGACTACTAGGACTGGTAACCTCGCTTGGGGTTGTTTCTTTGTTACATGCCATTTGGTTGATAGTGGCAGGGAACAGATTATCATTATTTCCTGAGCGATCATCCCCGTCCCTTTCGTTCATGTTACTTGTATTTTGAGTTTGACACTGGAAACCAGGCCGGAGAGGGAGATGAAGCGGTGACCTTTTGAAACCAGGAAGGACAGGGGTATGTATGACTGAGCAAATCATGAGTTTCAGGGATAGGGACTTGGTTAGCAGAAGAACCACTTGCGGCAGCAGTCTCTGAGTGGCTCGCTCCGGCTGCTGTATGCCATTGGAACACAACAGCACCATTGTCACCTATTTGGAATGAACCAAGTTGTGGATTTACACGACAGTGCTTTTGCAGTTCTCCAGTAGAACAAACTGCTTTTTTGTGACCAACCTTTACTGGTATCCCTACGCTTACTGCCATATGAGCTGCATAGGGCCAATTTCTACCATATTTCACTTTTAATTCTTCGATTGAGAAAGATTGTTTACCTAAATTTACAAGTCTCTTATTTTCGTTACTAAGCATATCATAACTTTCTTCTCTCGTAGCATTTCTACAGGACATAACATGAGGATGAAACTTCTGTTTGATTTCACCACAAGTAACACACATGTGCGCCCTGAAAAATATACCTTTGTTTTACTTAAAACATAGAATAGTCGATGCCTTAATCATTGAATTTTCATTTTTCAATTCATATTATTTTATCCGCGTCACCATCAGTTATCATTAATCAGTCAATCGTCGATTAATCCGCCAAGTAAGGTGTGCAGTCAGTTAATTTCTCATTCATTCACTCACCCAATATCAAAAATGCCAATGTCTGTTTCTCAATCATTCACTTCCTTTACACATTATGGCGGACAGTGTAGTTGGCAGCCCAGCAGCCTAGCAGCCCAGCAGCGTGAAGTTAGCAGCCCAGCAGCCTAGCAGCCCAGCAGCGTGAAGTTAGCAGCCCAGCAGCTTAGCAGCCTAATATATTTCTACAGTTAAACTGCACAACAAATTATGCAAAAACTTAAAAACGCATGAAGTAATAACATTATGTTGCTGTCATGTTTATTAGAAGAAAAAATACGATTTTTATCGACTTTGTGAATCTGGCAGTGTAGCGGTCGCATAGCGGACTATTACAGTCAAACATATAAAATACACACGAAATCCGGCTAAACACTTACGAATCGATGATATAATTCGATTTTATTCCTTCAACGTTCATTAGATGAGAACTTACTCATTTTTCATTTTTGTTTCTTTTTGTGAAGTTGGCAGCCCAGCAGCGTAACAGCGGAATATCTATTTCTACAGATAAACAAATCGAGCTAAATACTTAAGAATGCATAAAATAATGTCAGTCTGTTGTTTAAACATTAATTAACTGAAAAAATATGATTTTCATTTTTTTTTTCAATGTGAAATTAGCCACTGCTAGCAGCGTGAAGTTGGCAGCCCAGCAGCGTAACAGCGTATTATATATTTCTACAGATAATACTTCCAAACAAATCAAGATAAATACTTAAGAATGCATAAAATAATGTCAGTCAGTTTTTTTAACGTTAATTAAATGAAAAAATATGATTTTTCAAAAACAAATTGTGCGTGAAATTAGACGCTGCTAGCAGCGTGAAGTTAGCAGCCCAGCAGCGTAACAGCGTAATATTTATTTCTACAGATAAACTTCACAACAAATCGGGCTAAATACTTGAGAATGCATGCAATGATGTCAGTCTGTTGTTTAAACATTAATTAACTTAAAATATTTGATTTTCATATATTTTTTTTCAATGTGAAATTAGCCGCAGCAGCGAAAAGTTAGCAGCCCAGCAGCGTAATATATATTTGTACAGATAAACTTTACAACAAATCAAGAAAAATACTTAAGAATGCATGAAATAATGTCAGTCTGTTGTTTAAACATTAATTAAACTGAAAATATTTTATTTTCATTTTTTTTTCAATGTGAAATTAGCCACTGCTAGCAGCGTGAAGTTGGCAGCCCAGCAGCGTAACAGCGTAATCTATATTTCTACGGATAAACTTCACAACAAATCAAGAAAAATACTTCAGAATGCATAAAATAATGTCAGTCTGTTGTTTGGACATTAATTAACTAAGTATTTTTCTTAATTTGTTGTGAAGTTTATCTGTAGAAATATATATTACGCTGTTACGCTGCTGGGCTGCCAACTTCACAAAAAGAAACCCAAAAAAATTAAAAATGTGTAAGTTCTCATCTAATGAACGTTGAAGGAATAAAATCGAATTATATCATCGATTCGCATTTTAGAATATTTTAGAAACTTTTACGTACTGATGATTAAACAATTAAAACGGTGATGATTTTACTATTTTAGTTTCATTTCATATTACTTAAAATTGTGGGTGCAGACATGTGTATTGATATTGTGTAATCACATCCTTTTTGTATGAGTTGTTATTGAAATGGATGTTCTTTTGCCTTTAATACTCCCATAGACTTCGATGCTAACGTAAAGGGAAATAACTCTTAGGAATATAATTGTCGTAAGAATAGCACGTCGTTCTTTTACAAACGGTGTCATTTTATTTACTAACGGTGTCGTCGTGAAAATAACACGTCGTTTTATTTACATACGGTGTCGTCGAAAGAATAGCACGTCGTTTTATTTACTAACGGTGTCGTCGTAAGAATAGCACGTCGTTTTATTTACAAACGGTGTCGTCGTAAGAATAGCACGTCGTTTTAATTACTAACGGTGTCGTCGTAAGAATAACGCTTCGTTTTATTTACTAACGGTGTCGTCGTGAAAATAGCACGTCGTTTTATTTACTAACGGTGTCGTTGTGAAAATAACACGTCGTTTTATTTACTAACGGTGTCCTCGTAAGAATAACGCTTCGTTTTATTTACTGACGGTGGCGTCGTAAGAATAGCTCGTCGTTTTATTTACAAACGGTGTCGTCGTAAGAATAGCACGTCGTTTTATTTACTAACGGTGTCGTCGTAAGAATAACGCTTCGTTTTATTTACTAATGGTGTCGTCGTGAAAATAGCACGTCGTTTTATTTACTTACGGTGTCGTTGTGAAAATAACACGTCGTTTTATTTACTAACGGTGTAGTCGTAAGAATAACGCTTCGTTTTATTTACTAACGGTGTCCTCGTAAGAATAGCACGTCGTTTTATTTACTAACGGTGTCGTCGTGAAAATAGCACGTCGTTTTATTTACAAACGGTGTCGTCGTAAGAATAGCACGTCGTTTTTATTTACTAACGGTGTCGTCGTGAAAATAGCACGTAGTTTTATTTACAAACGGTGTAGTCGTAAGAATAGCACGTCGTTTTATTTACTAACGGTGTCGTCGTAAGAATAACAAGTCGTTTTATTTACTAATATTCTGTTGTCAATATCAGTAAGTCACTCGTGTATTTATCATTCACTAAAGAACACCCACTCATTCCTAAGTAATCAATCGGAACTGGTCAAAATGTAACCACAAACATAATGTAGCCACTATATTTTGTACCCACTTGACTCGCAAATTTTATATTTTGTTATTATAAAATTGTTTAATGCAGCAGAAGATGGTTTATAACGACATTGAAAAGTTAGAACTTGAAATTTGACTATAAAAATGCGGTCTCATCAAGATAGAACCAAACGATTGAAATGACGTCGTTTTGGACGTCAAAACGATCATTCTTACAGTATTTATAGTGTCTCTCAGAAAATACCTATCGCTCTATGAATTTATATAGATAATTAACGACATGGAAGTGGAGGATAAAATAAAATTACCTAAACGTAGGTATACATTTTAATTGTAAAGTTAAGCGTTTTTTTTCTTCTCACTTCCAAACTTAAAATTGTTTTTATTAAAAATCTGCCTGTGTGATTTTTTTATATTTTTATCTGGAATAAAGTTATAAGATGTGCCATCTGTTGTTCAAATAAATTTTAAGAAAATTCATCGAGCCGTAGGTTTAAATTCAGCACATAGTTTTTGAGGTATTTAGGGATAAAATGAAATATTTTCATCACTTTTTTAATGCTTAATTTAGGCTCAAAAGTTGTTCGATATAATAAAGTTTATTCATACACAATCCTGTAAGCTATATGGCCCAAGAAGAGGATACATGGTATAATAAACTTATCCTAAAGATATCGGTATTTATTTTACCCTACACAATTATCAGTTTGTCATGTTCAGAATATAATCATAAATGTAACTAAATTTTAACAGAAATCACAATGACCCTTATTTCTGAGCAGACAACTGCATGATATTTATACCTATCTACCAAAATAAATCAGACACGTATCAACATTCATTCAATTTAAATGCGACAATGTCCCATTTTTCTGTCCATAGAGCTGTATAATATCAAGGACTTATATACATACATATATGTTTATAAGTCCTTGATAATATTAAAATCAATTATCAAAATTTTCAAGAAATACTTCAAAGTCAGACAAAAAAGAGTCACTATATAAGTTTACCAACAGACGTGTCCACATTTCTTAGCAATACAGAATAGAAGTTGATTCAAAGTGCTATATTATTTTTACTATTTTGAATTATTTAAAATGCATAAGTTTCTGTTGAAATGTTCAAAATAACTGAAATTGGAAACGTAACATTAAAAATGCACAAAGACCGGTGGTGACATTTCAATTTCAAGATTTCACAATTTCAAAACATGAAATAATGAAGTTAAAATTTAGAAGAAAAATCGTAAAATCATGAAATTTTGAAGAAAAATCGTGAAATCATGAAACTTTGAAGAAAAATCTTGAAATTGTGGAATCTTGAAGTAGAAAACGCACCACCGGTCTTTCGTATAAATGCCTCGTATACGTACTTGTTGTGATTTCTTTTCTGATGGATTCCAGCCATAGTTCCTTTAAGACACAAATACACAAAATAACTAAGAATTTGATTTAAGAGCTTTAGAAAGACTTAACTAGATATATACTAGATAAGAGTGTGAAGGAGCTAAGAAAATCTGGACTTTTTATATGAGTCGAGAGCAAGTGTCAGGATGTGTGAATTACATTCACTTACTTGAGTAATTAACACCTGTTGTTAATTGAAAATACGTATTACCCGTCTGTCACAACGGTGACAATTAACTTTTTTTAATTATACGATGAACGGACGTGTCATACATGTAATTCGTCTTTATACACTTCCCGTCTGTGGCAACTGTTGACAGTACACTTGGGTGACAATATACGACACCATTTCACAACATTCTGTATTTTGACATTCTTTTCAGAAAACTTGCAGACAGAATCTCAAATAATAATGTTAATTTAAGTATTACTTAATTGCAATTGAACAAATTGTAAACAAATAAATATCTTTGATTAATTTTCCTGGTCGGTTGATGTGATTCAACTCAATTCGTACACTATGAAAAAAAAACACTGTAGTGTATTAGACACAAACTTGTTAACAGTTTTAGCATTGTATTGATATGAACTTGGCTGTTTGCGTATGAAACTGAGCTGGGCATGAAAATAAAACAATGATACTGTCTTATAATACCAACTTTTATGATTGAAAGTCAAGTTGAATGTCCATAAATACGTATAATTTTTTTTTATGCAGACTTTATATAATTGCGCAGTCTCTCGATATGAATATGAAATTCGAATATATTAAAGATAAAACATTAATATAATTATAAAGATAACTTCCTTATATGTAGATACAACATATTATCAATTGACTTAATCGTTCTTGTTTTTTTTAATAATTTTCTTTGCGTTTGACACCACGCAATCGTTGAAAGACCTGTGATAATATTTGTGTTATATTAATTTCCTACTTCAAGTTTTCTGACGAGGCGTAATGTTAACAAGGAAATTCGATCTTTATGGCAAAGTAATTTTTTATACCTTCTTGTAAGTACATATATGAGGACTTTTCTATCTTCTTAAACGTTTCGGAAGCCCATATTTTTTTTTAAATAAAGATATGTTTGGTACGGTTTATTTTGTTGCTGAAAACGATGTTATTGACGGCCAATATCAATTAAGTTGATGATGGTAATGGTGGCGGCGGTGCAGCTGCTACTGCTGATTATACTGCAGATGATGATGATTATGATGGAAATGGTTGTGGCGGTGCTGCTGATGATGATGATTATGATGGTAATGGTGGCGGCGGTGCAGCTGCTACTGCTGATTATACTGCAGAGTATGATGATTATGATGGTAATGGTTGTGGCGGTGCTGCTGCAGATGATGATTATGATGGTAATGGTTGTGGCGGTGCTGCTGCAGATGATGATTCTGATGGTAATGGTTGTGGCGGTGCTGCTGCTGATGATGATTTTAATGGTAATGGTGGTGGCGGTGCTGCTTCTGATGATGATTCTGATGGTAATGGTGGTGGCGGTGCTGCTGCTGATGATGATTTTGATGGCGGTGCTGCCGATGATGATGATTCTGATGATAAGTCCAGGGAACTATTTGTCGGCACCTGATTTCAAGTTTCTTACAGTAAAATCAAAACTAGGGAATTATTTGTGTACTTCCATGGCATGAACATTTAAAATATACGAAAACAAAATTCTTTCGACTTTCCTACCCTAATTACTTTGGTCAAATTCCCCTAGATATAACCTTTAAGTTTGAATTGTGAAAGTAAATTTGTACAGCTGATATTATTTCTGGTTTCATATAAAATATGTGTACAAAACGTAGTATTTTAGACGTAGTCTCAAATAATCTTTCAATATTTGTTTTATGAAACGTAATTCAATCACAATTTCTGTGTAACAATACGTATATATGTACGCTTGAATAGACTATTTGTATATTAATTCGTATGACATTAATGGTAAAATGTTTCATATACAATGGGGGACATTATATTGTGTTCGAAGCATTTACCGTGCTCGTATTTTATTGTTCGTACTAACCTCCCGTGCCGTGATACACATCTAAGCCACTGGCTACAATTATATAAGCTATAAACTTGTTTAGAAAGATAGATAAAAATAACAAAAATAAGTTCATGATATTTAATGCGTATATATCTTAATTATCATCAGTTATAATTTACCCTGTGGACACAAACACATTAAGCCATTTTTTGCTCATTTGTACAAACTTTGAAATATTAATAAATCATTGATAAATACATGTACGCACACATCCATCTGACTTCAGATTTTGTTACTTATAATTATACCCAGTAACGGTTGAATAATACTTCTTACTTCCAGCACAAACATATCAAACATTAAATTAACATAATTATTCGGCAAAAACATGATAGGCATATTTCTAGCAACCCGACTGACCTTTAAGTTACTGATACCAAAATCCAAAGTATGCGGAAAATATTTGGTGACGAATAGGACCTTCGAACGTAAGACGGATGTGTAAAAAGGAAAACAAGAGAATTTATAGTTTTACTATACGCCTAGCCAGTTTTGGTAAGCAACCAAAAACACAATTATTTTGTATGTCATTGTAAAGGTTTTATTAAGAAAATCGAAGTATAAGTTAGAATGCATATTTGGTTGTCCTTCGTAAATTAGAAAGCTATTAGATCAATTGAATTATTTGTACACAGCACATGTGATTGTGGCTTTTTTTTCTGGGGAACACCACCAATTTTGTAATACAGTACAACCTCTCCAGAGCGGCCCCTATAGAGCAACAACCTATCTATAACAACACCCTCAAAATTTCCCCAGGCTGATATTAACTATAAGTTTCACCTCTATAGAGCAACAACCTCTCTATAACAACACCCTCAAAATTTCCCCAGGCTGATATTGACTATAAGTTTCAACTCTGTAGAGCAACAACCTCTAAATAACGGCCAGTATTTACAGCTCTCACAGGGTGTTGCTCTACAGAGGCTGTACTGTATTTTACTTTTTCAACAATATGTGTATAAGGAGAACTGTCCTGACCGGACACATCAATACGATATAATTTACCTTATTGATTAAGATAACGTGCAATTGTAATTTTAATTGATTTCCAGCACGACCATAAACGTCAGACGTACAAACACTTCTACAGGACAGAAAAGGAGACACTACAAGTGCAATAAGTTAGTGAGGGTTGTTATTATAAATTTTATTCCTTAAATTCTTGAAATTAGGGCACTTTAAAATGTCCGTTTGCGGTGACGCGATCAAATCTTTTAACAGTGGGTAGAAAAGTGAGTCATTATTTTTTTAATTAATATTGGATGATTGAAAATGAAAAGTTGGAATAAAGAAAGAAATCAGTTTTTCGTCAAACTCACTGAAATGTATTTTGATAAGACTGATAATGTTGTTTTAGATACATAAATATTTTTTTCGAATCACCTTCGATTTCGAAAACTGAATTAAGTTAAAAAAAATATAAGTTTAAAATCTCGCCAGGCATTGACTAAGATTTAGGAGAACTGCAGAAAAATTATGAAAAGGTACTTCATATTTGATATTTGATTTGTGCTAATATGTCAACATATGCTTTAAGGTTAGGTCTTTATTTAAGATTTCTACAAATCAGATTTGTTAAAGTGACATCCTTATAGTATAGCACAGCTGTAAGGTGAACCTGAAAATATCATAAGGCCATCATGAAATAACTTGACATTGGTTTGAAGTAATACGACTCATTCAAAAAAAAAAAAAATTTCAGAGATTCCACTTTTTCATTTTCAATATAATCGTAAAGGTGTTAACAAAAAAAAGAGAGAAAAAATCTTCCTACATGTCTATTGTTAACAGTTTAGGTAACTGGAGAACATTGTTTGCATAGGGTTACCTAAGGTAGATCATTTACATATGCTAATGTTCACCTTACCCCGCCCTTTTAAACGTAATATGTCATTTATTACCATCCCTTATACTGGAATGTGATCCTGTGATACTATACCGACATTTTATATAGGTAATGACATAATAAAAGACATCATTAATCACCTAATTTGACACGCAATATTCCATGAATACGACAAATGATTAGTGTAGGTATTATACAAAATGGTAGCTCCGATGGCCTGTATTATGTAACGTAATATACGTTTCTACCGTTCTATCCATCGAATGAAAGACGACAAATGATGTTAAATATTTCTATCGGTTTTTGTATCAGACTGCTAATTCTATTTCATTAAGAAATACAGTACAACCTCGCCAGAGCCACCTTCGATTAAGCAACAACCTCCCTGCAACAACAGTATGACCTTTCTCCGCCGTACGATTTAGCTATTAAGGAAACCTCTCTAGAGCAACCGCCTCTCAACAATAACATAATTTTGCTACTCCCAAAGGGTGTTGAACCGCCTCCGTGGTCAAGTGGTTAAGGTCAAGGTCGTTTACTTCAAATCACTGTAACCTCTCACTAATAGAGGATCGTGGATTCGAGCCCCGCTACCGACCATGTCTCTTTATGTGAGAAAGTAGTCAGTTGCTTACGGAGGATGGGAGTCTAGTACTGGTTCTTCCCAGGAACGATGACCCTGACTGTTGAAAAGGGCCGTAAAACCCAATATAAACAAAACAAACAAAACTTCTGTTGAATGAAACTAAATGATGCTAAAGTCGCCTCACATACGTAAACTGGTTCCCGTTGACTTGTGTGTACAAAGCCTTTGGTGCACTGCATCATGGAACGGGAACCAGTTTACTCACATACGTACCTATATGTCAACTAAGGGCGATCAATCTGCTAAACAGGAATGTTCACACATGGCAGAGTTATTTCCCCTTCATACAGTACCCATGGTCAGGGTCATTCAAATAGAAATTGAAAGACCCTGTCATGGTATAATATCATGAAATAGCCATATATCATAATGGACAAATACATAGGATAATATTAGCACTGTTTTTAAGGGCATACCCTTAAAATGTCATTAACAAAGAGCCAAGTAAGATCTTAGTTTCGCCGATATATCCAGTTGAGATTTTTTAACGGGTATGTATGATAAATTAACAGTGCCAATCAATGCAAGGAAATCGGTGGTTATAATTGATTCAACAATAACTGAGCGTTTTTTTGTCATTTTATTAGCACAAAATGTTCAGTGTACAAAATCGAACACATTACACTACAAAACAACAGCTCTATGTTTGAGTTCTTATAAATATTCTGGTCCAAAGGAACGCTCTCGAAATGTCGAAATGTTCACTGATATAAGTTTCCCCTTTTTGACGCACCAACAGATAACCTAAAGGCGCTTTTCAAAGTGAGTGGCGACCTGAAAACGCAAATAAATTGTTTTTGTGTACATCATGTCAAGTATACAGTGAAACACGGTTAAAACGAACTCGGAAACGATGAACAATCGGATATAGAGAATTAAATGTTTTCCTCGACTAATCCATTTTGTAATTGGATGAAATGGAATAAATATAGCGAAATAAGGACATTGATAATTGTTCTTACTTTGAATTTCAATAAAAATGCAAATATAAGGCCTGCTTAAAACTTAGAAGGTAAAGTGAATTCAAGCGTAGTACAAAAATCGTTCACTTACAGTACCCGATCAATTAAGGATACTCTAGAAATAAAAGCTCCCTGAATAATTATGATTGTAATGTAGTATTTACAACTGCCATTGAACACTTTTATCATCTACTTTTATTGTACATATATAGTAACATCCAGATATAAAGTTCACCATTAAGACCCAAAGAAGACTATTTCGATATTGAAGTGATCACATAATCAGATTTAAACATAGAATAATAATATTCTGCAAATAAGTGGTCGCGATAATGACGCGGACTTAAGGTCTTCCTAGTTTAACACTGTATCGTTTCCTGACATATCTGCTTAAAGGGGCATACCCTACAACTGACAAACATTCTGTGAAAGTGTAAAAATGTACTAGATGTATATGTAAAACAATATATAATGGATAATTGCAGGAAGAACATGGGTCATAAAATGACTAGTTTAGGTACTAGCCGCAAAAACATAGCTATGGATAATAAATCACTTCCACCCAAAAATTTCCATGACTAAATGTATGTGTCACAAATACATATTTTTTATGATTTTATTTTTAATTGGATGAATTTTTGGCTGAAACTTTCTTCGTCGGCATTTTTTCTTTACAAGCTTCTAATTTATCATCATTTTGCCTTAATTCTAAATTCACCAAGTTGTAGGGCATGCCCCTTTAATGCTTAATGCAACACAAAAATGTTATTTTTTCACAAATACATGTAGTATAGCCCAATTATCATTATTTCTATGATAGTTACCTTAAATTGATTTTATGACACATTTGCAGGAGCTGTTGCCCTTGTTGAAAAAATAGAAAAATATTATTTTCAGTTGATATTGAACGTTGACCTATATTTTTTTATCAAATTAGATTGATAATGTGCAATGGCATCTTTTTACCATGAGTTTTCATTGAAATGGATGTTCT
This sequence comes from Lutraria lutraria, assembly GCA_964023205.1. Classification (NCBI taxonomy): domain Eukaryota; kingdom Metazoa; phylum Mollusca; class Bivalvia; order Venerida; family Mactridae; genus Lutraria; species Lutraria lutraria. The sequence goes on from OZ026837.1 coordinate 22,333,922, forward strand.
TTTTCTGGAGTCTTTAAAAAAAGGGCCACTCCCATAGACTTCAATGCAAAAAGGGCCAATAACTCAAATGATTATCATTGTTTTTGAAAAATTTCTTACATTAAATCATTTTCTATCATGGAAATGTATAAAAATGATAAATGTTTCCTAAATCTGTCCGCTACATTTTGAGATAATGAGTTTGGGCATGAGGTTGGGAAGACCTTAAGATGGCAGTCGTCTCGAAGTGATGTTATACTGTCATGATATACATTTCACATACGATGTTCTTCTTCGTCTGATACATTAGCTATAACTCGAACCAATCCACGATACAAGATAATGACGTCATTTCCGGCGTGTTTGGTGTTGTTGTTAGCTCGTCCTCCGTTCCGTTCGTTGGCGTGTTTGGTGTTGATGTTAGCTCGTCCTCCTTTCCGTTCGTTGGCGTGTTTGGTGTTGATGTTAGCTCGTCCTCCGTTCCGTTCGTTGGCGTGTTTGGTGTTGATGTTAGCTCGTCCTCCGTTCCGTTCGTTGTCGTGTTGTTTTCTTAATTCCATACAAGCGAACGAAAGTCCCACCGATCAGTAAGGACGATAGGCGGTAACCATCATTCGGTCGTAGAGAATCGATCTTTTACTTATATTTGTACGTTGTATGTTTGAATACAAAACCAGTTGCTATTCCATGACAATCCATTGATTCCAGGCACCGGTAGTTGGTCTCATATTTGGTTTAATCACGTGTGACATCAACTATAACATCAAAATTGAGTTTACTATTGTGTCTGTGAATTAAGGTCACCATGTAAATAAATGATACTCTCCATCGTGCATTTATTGACATGATAGACTGAACAAATTGTTAAAAATAAGTCACACGATCGCGGCTTCGAAAAAAATATGACTTGTCTTTATAATCTGCCAAAATCCTGCGCGATGCGTAGAAAAAATTGAAGTGTGTCTAGCAATGACCACTGCAATCATGCGGACACCCTAAGCTAAGTTAAAGGCTCCGTTCGTCCGTTAAATCTTATTTTCATTTCTGCATAGTTTGATGTAAAGACAATGTAGCTTGCTTTCTCTCCTACAATGACCTCCGTTTTTTTTCGTATAAGGCTGTAAGTAAGGTTGGGTCAGGTTTCACACCACCACTGGCCTTATGTAAGATAGCTGGACAACATCATCCTACAAAATAACGAAAAAAAATCCTGGGCAAATTTGCTAATAAATGTAGGTCAGTAGGGTTCGAATTTCTGCGAAAAACTAGCATCTTTTTAAGGAAAGCCTAATGTCTGTAAAATATCTGACTTTATGACTGAGGACTAATTTAACTCGGCCAATTTAATTGATAATAATTATATACTACTCAAAATTTGATAAGGATCACTTTTTGTTCTGTATGGCATTATCGTTGATTTTGGATTACATACATAAGAAATGATTTTTTTTTGTTATTTTCAAAGATACCTGCATATCATGAGTGCAACATGTAATCCATACATTGAATCAATCGAGCGTAACGAGCGTCAAAATGAGGACAGGGTCAAAATTAGACATTTTATGGATATGTGTGGGGAATAGAAACTTTGAAGAAAATGCGCAAAAGTGCTAACTGTTGTGTGTAGTATAGAGACAGATGTCCTTGCCATTTATTAATCTCTCTGATCGGTACATCCAATTTTTTTACTATTCCACGTGCCTTTTCAAGTCAGGCCTAAAACAATTAGAAAAAAAACCTGACCTAAATACGCAATTCTAATGAGCATGTTACCAGAAACAAACAAACAATTTAAGGCCTAATACTAAATACTAAATATCAGACACAAAAAAATAATAAATAAAATATACAAAGTCCACGGAGTAGTGTGGTATGTGCTGGCCACAAGATTATAAAACTGAGGACAATCTCCAAGCTCAAATCTCAATTCCATTCTCAAAATACTATGAGTTGAATAATGTTTAAAAACATGTTCAGGTGAATTGTAATGTCGAACCATTGTTTCAATAATGAAATTATTGTCTGATCATAATTATTTAACTTAATTATCTTACATTATTAGATACGTTTAAAGACAAGATATAAGATTTGAGCTTCAAGATTGATCTCAAGTTTTAAATCCTCTGGGCCTGGAAAAGAATAGAACATCACCATACTGTCGTCTTATCATCGTGTGGTCAAGCTTTTTCTGTCGATGTAGTGTTCAATGATATGATCTGAAATTAGACAAAAATTAGTAACTATTTAAGCGTTGATGATTATTGTTCACATGCTGCATGTTTCACCTTGCATTGTTGAAAATACAGCATGTTCTAGAGCTTCAAAAATGTTCCAAAATCCTTATCTACGAAGCAAAATGTACTAGTATTACATGTAGTTATCTACGTATGACATATCAGACAGTTCATCTTGTTCCATGTACTATTCTGTTCCAATCTCAGTTTTTACTGATCCAAATATGTATACAATCTTCTATACTACAAAAATATATACATTACAAATATAAATCAGGTAATGATCGAACGAATCCTGCTGTGCATGTTTTTGTTGCCCAAAGCTCTTCATTTGAGAAAATAATTATGCGATTGCTTAATGCTTACGGAAGATGGGAGTCTAGCACTGGTTCTTCCCAGGAACGATGGCTGGAAGCTGTCCGCCTCATATGACGGAAAGGGGGCTTTTTTTTAACTCAAACAAACAAACATGTTTTGTTGGGCATCTGATACATATCTTAAATAACAGTAAGGTCCTGGAATGCTTTTGTCTATGGCAAAGTTGGATATACTTGGATATACTAGTAAACGTTTTTTTATCCGGTCCGACAATTTCAAACATATACGCATACTTAGCAAGCAACCGCTATCAAGTATGTAACTTAATCAGAGTCAAGAGAAATAGCCTTCAGACATACGCGCTATTCAATGTTTTACGTACCTAGTGCCCTAAAATAATCGTTTGACCTGTATTGGTCAGTATTCAGTAAGCATTGTTTCTCTCGTTGTTTCAAGTGTGCACATATGTAATTATTTCCCTTATATGTGTACATGTACTGAATCGTATGTTATGTTGGTAATGATAATATGATAGATAATTGTATTATAGCAGTGTGTATACATGTCTGTTTGTTAATTTAAATTCACTCTTGATACTACTAATTACATAATTATTTTATCAGACAAGATAAAGTTTATGTAACTAGTAAACGTGTATGTCAAAATTCTAAGTCTGTTCTCTGTATCTTGTTTTTCGTTTCGACAAGGTCAGTCTACAACAGACGTTAGGTACATTAATACGTTTTCCTTGTAATATATTATATATGCATGTAATTGTTTAATGTATGTCTTGTTATATGATGTCATATTGTTATTGTAAATATGTTATACTCTTCAATTATGGAGGAAAATAAAGAATCTATCTATCTATCTTGATGATTGCGAACAAAATAAATAACTTATTTTTCGTTGGTTTAAGATATATCTATATTCCCCGTTTATTTACATGATTTACATATAATGAGATGTGGCTATCGTGTGTTTTATGTAGTATGAAAAGTTTGTGATTTAGATATTCCTAAATGTCCCATGTGTTGCTGAAATCAATACATGCTGGCTTGATAACATTAGCATGCATATCATTAATGAGGAAATAGATTAACAATCATATTGATTTTCAAATTAAAGTGTCATGCAAGTGTTTTAGATACATTGAGACTGATAGTGTGCGTCCAAGCGTGAAGCACCTGTGACAAGCAGACGACAGATTGTATTACGTGGCTTCTCTTTGATGAAGATATAACTTGGTTAGAAGCGAATAATTTATCGTTTCTTTATATAGGTAGCCTGCAAATGAAGTTTCACCGGCGTTTTTTTGTCATTTTAATAAAAATCCAACCATATGATATATTAATCCCTCCACCCTCCGCCCTCTCCCCGGATCAAATATTTTTCTAAACTGACGAAATGTCGATATTTAGAATTCAACACGATTCGCACGTGCAATTAACTTACCTAACTTCGGTCTTTCTTCGAAAGTATTAAGAGCTCATGAAGAAAATTTGCTGTATTATTACGAAATAAATAAAATATGTCTAAAATTGGTTTATAAATGTCAATGAGTGTTATGTTTTAATTTTTCTAATGTACACACAAAATAATTAATATAGAATTTCTATGAAAAAAATAGTAAAAGAGATTATTGTAAATTTGCACAGTCGATTTAATATCTATCGAAAAAAACTTAATATCTGAGTTGCATAGTCCGATTTATTCTTAAATAAGATCATCCCATTGCTTGTAATAGTCCTTATGTACTTCTTTTAGGGATATAAATAATATCTAAATACATATCTTATAGGGTCATTATGCTAGTGATGGGACATCCGTTGGAAATCATAATCGATCATCAGTGGGAATCGGTTGAGGCTTCCGATCCGATTGTACCGATAATAATCGTTTAGAAATTCAACATGTGTTGTACATGTTCATTATTCTGTTATATTTTTGATGTACAAAAAAGAAAAGAGAAAATGTGTTTCATGTTTGTATATGACTAAATTTGAAAAAAAATCATTGTAACTGAACATTAAATCTGAAACAAGAGGGCCAGTTAGCCCTGGGAAACTGGCACTGGGAGTTTTGAATGCAGATGTAGCAACTTCCCTTTGATGTGATGCGGTCTAAAAGACGGAGACCAGCACTCAGAACCCGGGTTCTATTTAAGCGCGATCATTTCCGATGATCGATCATGAAAATGTGACATCGATCATCGACAAGCTTCCACTAGTAGCTAATCGATGTTTTCCGATCATTTGTTCAACACTAGTCCTTATTTATGTGAGTCTTACCTCTGACACTAAATTAAAGGTCTTAAAAGGCTAAGGTGGCCTCTTTATCAAATTGAATTACAGACAAATCTGTGTTAGCGACCATCTCCGAATAAAGTCAACCTGAAAATAAATGTCATTCTGTTAAAATTGCTATCGATTATTAAGAATAGAATGACCTCCGAACTTAGTATAATGTCAATAAATACCACATTTGGTCTTTCCCCAGGGTGGCCGTTGTTCACAGGTTTCACTGTACATGTATACAGATACAAGTGGTCGTTATAATGACTTGGCCTTAGTACTGAGGTTAAATGTAGATGAGGTTTTTCTATATTTAAAAAAGAGTCATTTCAGTACACAGTGCAACCTCTCTAAAGCACCACCCTTTGAGAGTAGCAAAAGTAAGTTGTTGTTGAAAGGTTGTTGCTCTATTAATAACGAAATCGTACATTAGGAAAAAATTATGTTGTTGTTGAAGGTAGGTTGTTGCTCAAGAGAGGACCGCTCTTCAGAGGTTGTACTGTACATGTCTGACTACGCATAATTACAATATTTCAGTATGATTTTTTAAACGTTTGTTAAACTAGTAATAAAGAGCCACCTAACTATATCATAATAACTGTATAGATTTATTTCAGAATTAAATTATACGTGAATCAAGATACAATACACAGAACCATCAACAATAAGTCATCATGTAACAGCCGGTTACAGTCTGTTCTCATCCATCAAAGGAAATAATTCTCGTCGGCTTAACAAACAGTCTTTTGGTACTGTATCGAAGAAATTATACACGCACTATGTATGATACTTGTCAGTTACATGTACACATGTTTGTGAAGTTGATCACACAGTTCATACTACTTAACCACATCAACACATGACAATCATATAAATAGGCAAGAACCAGGCCCTAGTTTCACAAAAATAATTTTTTGCTCAAACTCAACTATTTTATTAAAGCAATCATTTCTCAGCTTTTTTTGTATGCAATTCAGAATGTGGTATTAAAAGACGGTGTAAAGATGGTCTACCAGCTGACTCTAATGGCAATATTCTACAATTTCAACTTAGCTTTTATCTCTTGATATGGTATAATTCAATAAAATTCAGTTGGGTTTGTAATTGGGAATTTGACTTTTGACTCAAATGGAATGGAGTTTTGAGATTTAGTTCCGCCGTCAGACCAAGAATGCTTTATGCTGGCATGTTTAACATGCTCTCAGTAAATAACGAAACAAATGCTACCTAACATTTCTTGTCAAATGCACGACATCTCTAGGCAGAAAAACACTTAAGTCCAACATTATTGAGTTTCTACTCAATTTTGTTCGTGAAACTGGAGCCAGATTTATGAACACATGTATTAGCTAAGATAGCAGTATTATAAATTATTATTTGATAAAACAGCAGTTGCGTCCATAGTGATCGTTTTGGAGATTTGACAGTCGGCAATTAAAAGTCTGAAACGTATACAATTCGCAAGATTAATAACTGCTGTTTTAGTTAAAGTCCAGTAAACCCATAAATATTTATCAGTTGTAATAGTTTCTGTTTGTCCTATAAACAGGTTCTCAGATAAAAAAAATCATGTACCATACTGAAAAAACACACACACACTTATCGACCTCTTTCATATAAAGGCCATTTCATTTTAACGGCCGTTTATTTTTTATCGGGTATCTATATTTCAGCTTGTTATAAATTTAAGTTTCTATTATATATGATCACAAAAAAATGTTGTAATATCAATAATGTTATACGTATGATGTTCATTGTTCAAAACAAAGAGATGCAATCGGTGTATTCAATATTTATGTACATCTTTACTGTGTTATTTATCGTCTGAATAAAATTTCTTTTACAATGGAGTCATTCAATGCCTCATCTATATTTATTGTTCACGTACTCAATCAAATAATTATTTTCTATGCATTTTAATTGTATGCATGCAACTAGGCTTCAGTGGCAGTGGCGTAGGGGTAGCGCGTCGGACTCCTAACCCAGAGGTTTTGAACGGGTTCGTATCCCGTCAGTGACGGAATTCGACCGGAACGTTTCACAGCGCGAGTACTGGTCAGAATCTATGAAAGAGTCATCAAGAGTAGTTATTGTAAGTTGTAAGAACTTGCTCTAAGATCGAAGTAAAATAAAAAGTTTAAACTAAGCTTATGGGGCTTCAGAATCTTAATTTCTATCTTAAGAGACGCTAGGTCACAGTTCACTAAAATACTAGTACTCAAGTCATTCTAAAAAGTCCGACCAGAGATTTTGGGCCTTTTTTAGAATTTACTATTATTTTTTTACTGACGAAAGGAGAACGCCAGCAGATTGAGACGTACACGTAATATTTCTTACGGTTGACTAATTTTTTTATTTGAATTATTATTAAAGTAATTGTTTATATTTACAATAATGTGAAGGCCAATGACGTCACTGCGGATTACCTCTAGAGAAGGCTATTCTAACGATCGACCTGCAATGTATGTCTTGCGGGTCCAAATGAAAGTGCACGAAAGCCAAACCTTTTGTGGTAAGGATCGGAAAAGACGAGTTCTCATACTGTAGAATCATTCTTTTTCGTTGGGGATTTAATTTCGTGGTTTCGTGGTTCGACTCATCCACGAATTCAAATGCGGAGATAAGGCATTTCTTTTCAAAAATCAAAATCCACGAATTTATGTCCCCACGAAATAGGCTTTTTAGTAAAAACCACGAAAATTGAACCCAACGAAAATTAATGATTCCACAGTATTCTATTAATTGATAAAGTATGAGTATTCATTTGGATGGTAGTTGTTAAAGGTAGTTGTTAAACCATTCGCGTTACGCCTTCGTAAATTGATGCTTTTACAGCCGCACCCCTGTCCATATTTTATTTACTGATAAAACATGGAAAGATATACTAGTACATTGTTGTATATGTAATGAACGTAAGACATGCTCACCATCAATCTCCTAGCAGAGTTGTCGTTCGTCATCTCTCACATACAGTGAATGTATGAACCGGTGTGTAAGAGAGTGGCTCACCATATGCATATATATCGATCGTGATTTATTGCAGATGGATATATAAACATGTACGTAGCATTCTTAATGTTTTAAACGAAACAGAATTTATACAAGTTCAATCTAAACTTGTTTTCCAATCCGCAGTGTCTACAGCATATACTATGCATTATTTTATGTTTTGTATGTTGGTTACGCAGTTACATGCTTAATTTTGTGAATAAATATTGTTTAAACTAAAACGTTTGCCTTTTATGTGCTTTAGACTTGCACTTGAATTACAATTAAGACTACCATTGTCAATGTTGATGTAAAATGGTGGTAAAGTAAAAATTATCATAATATAAATCAATTTGAAAATTGATGCCGTATAGAAAATATTTTACGATAATGGTGATTAAAGCCCCATTAGCTTTTCGCTGTAGAAAAATATATGCAAAAACATTTAATTACTGATATCATCCCAAGATAATTATTACCGACGAAACAAGCTCATTTTCGTCTGAAAACACTCATTTCACTGCGATTTTTGCTTTTGTAAATTTGAAATATGTAGGGCGCGTGACGTCACTTTACTACGTGTGCATAGCATGACTGCGGGAAAACACAGGTGTTCTATAAATAGTATTTATTTCAATGATATTGAAAAAAATACGGAAGTAGTTTCGGAAACATTTTTTCTTGCTATTAAGTATGCACGGGAGAAAAACACACCGGATTCCTCTGTTATAGAACAAGCAGAACCTATTAAGACCAATACATTTATAAGCTTATGAGACTTTAAAGGTAGCTATAGTTTGATAGACAAATCTAACCGAACAATTTACCACAATATGTTTCATATCCATGCGGATAAAAACTCTACGTAACACGTGGACTTTACTAGTTTGATATTATTTCAAACGCATGAGATTGATCATTGTGTACCTGCAATTATTTCTCGAAAAAAAAACAAGTTGAAACAGAGACAGGCATGCCTGTTATTAGCACGTCCTGTGTATTGCTTGTCACTAATATTTTGGTGATACGGACAGTCTTGTACTCCAAATCATATTCTTTACAGACAGGAAAATGCATTACATAAGACTCTATAAATATTGAAACAATTACGTTTCATTCATTGTTAAATAAGACCGCAGCTATTGTCCAGTGATTTAGTGCGCTGGTCTTGTTACCTAGCAATCCGTGTTCGAATACCTGTCGCGGCAGGTCATACCCTTCTATAAAAATCGACAGAAATGTTCTCCATAAGTGGAGAAGTTGCCGGTTCCTCGCGGAAGGGTAAGAAAACCGTCCAGGATAACCGGTTAAGTGAACCGGCCGCCGTTCATAACTGAAATGTCTTTGAGAAATTGCGTTAACCCCTCGGAACCCCACCGAAATCATTGTTAAATTGAAGTGTGACTGAGTTTACCATTGTTTTCGTTATTAATTTTACGAAGCAATGCTACAATTAATTGTTACATACAGTAATAATTTAATGCGAAAGATTGTAATATACATGTATAATCAACAAATACAGAAGAAGAAAAAAGTAAGTGCTATACATAACATTCTACTTACATTTAGATGAAACGTCCAGAAAATTTATATCGCACTCCAGAACCATGGAGGATAAATGAACTTAAAATAATGTTTCGAAAGACTTCAGTTCGTGACTCGTTTATCTATCAGTTTCAAACACAATATGGGCGACATCTTGGTCCAGAGGATGTTGGTGTCCGCTGTAGCCAATCAAACGTCGATGTGTGTCCCGGAGGCAACCAATCAACGACGCGCGTTTCGTTTGAAAATCAATGGCGGAATCACGTGGCCTATGTAACAGCTGTCTTCGTGATATCAATCCAGGTGTAATTAACAATGATATAGGGAATACTTTTCAAATGTGAATAGTTTAATTATATGAGAATATAAATATATTCGATTCTTTGTTTCACAAACATTTTATTCATAAAAAGACTGCATGCTATATAAATGGTAATTTTTACGGCAGTCAGGCTCGTGAAGGTTTCCGTATTAACAGTGGTGTTAGGTATCATGTGTTAAATACAACATCACATCGATGCCCTAGTATATCATGTTCGATACTTTTTTTCAGTTGATTAGATTAAAAGTCAGATATGCCATATTTTGAGAATAAATTATCTGTCAAGGAAAACATTCATAATGCTGATATTTCTATTAAATGGAGGTCAATGTGAATATTGCATACATTATAAACTGTTAATGAACCCGGCAGCTGATATCAATACAGTAAATCCTAGATATTATATGTACATGTATTAAATTCGGGACATACCAAAACGGTCTTAACTTTAGATGATCATATACATTATCATGTTCAATTATGTTTTGAAGTCAGTCTGTACATGCTTCAGTAGGTTTTAAACGCTACATTGTTACATCGATATTTCAGGTATATGAGGGGCGATCCAGAAATGCATACATATTGTTCCCAAAAAGTTTAGTTTTCGGTGCAGATTAATGATTTTTGAGAGACTTTGTGGTCGACCATACTTATTACTGGTGGGAAAAGTTATTTGAGGTTATTACCAAAAATCCTTAATACCAAATCACTTACCACCGCGGTAAACAAGACAGGGCGGAAGTACTTCCGCGACCTAATAAAGAACGAAAAATAGTTCCATCTTTTCATGAGCATATACAGCGCTATTCGCCGACTTCCATAAATTAAAACCCGCTGTGATATGTGATTTAATGTTATGATTTAGGGAAGAAATATGGTTAGTACGCTTTTATCGTATATAAGGAACTGCAAATACCTACACCATACAGTACTGTGTAGTGTATAGTACATAGGTCTTTGATAAATCAGTAGATAATACGTACAGCTATACCTGGATAAATACAACAATATAATGTGACATATTTCATATACCCCTTTGTAATGCTAATGGAATGCGGGGGCGTCAAATTTTCGGTATACATGTAATAGACAACGATTGTCATTATTAAAATCAAAATTTCTTCATAATAATTATTGTAAAATACTTAAAAATGTACACTGAAATGCGAAACGTGAAAATGATGTTATGGCGTCATGTTGTGTTAAAAACATGTTTGTTTCTTTATCTCGGAACCTGAGAAAAAGCATTAGAATAATAATGCATGAATTGTCCCCGAGTTAATGACGTCCGAAAAAAACCTGAAGTGCCTACCGTAATAAAGTTTTGTGAACAGCTTGGAAAAAAACAGAGACACATAAACTTTTGACAGAAACTGGTGGAAAATGGAGTAGAAAACTTGTCATGACTCAAATGGCATCGGCAGTTCAGAGAGGGACAGATCTCAAATAAAGCAAATTTAAAGATTTACCTATCATTCAGTGTTATTTATGTTCAAATATCCTAGGTAAGCATTGACAAAATTAAAGGGGCATGCCCTGGAACTGAAGCGTCTCTGTCAAAACCGAAAATATCGCGGAAAAAATGTCAACAAACTGAAATGGTAAGTATTTCTCATGTTATGTTCACTTGAAAGGCAGCGCACATGCTCAGTTAAACTCCCAGACGTATCGGAAATATTGTTGTCGTCAATAAAAGGCTGTAAGCCTTTTATTCAAACCGACAAATAAATACCGACGCGCGCGTTATAGGGTCATTTTTTAGTGGACATTCTTCTTTGACTTTTCGGTAATAATTGGTTTTACAAGTGACAAACGCAATTTTGGTGTACAAAAAAAAGACACAGCAGTTCCTGGGCATGCCCCTTTAAAGCCCCAATGTACGATTTTCTAGATCAACCCTCGTATATAAGACGACCAGTTGACCTCATCAGTTTTCCTGGACTGTATTTTAACCAGCAATTTAGGAGCCGGCAACTTCTCCACATATTTGGGATGAAAATCGACATTCCTTGTGAAAGGTTTAGTTAGCACTTGTTAGAATAAAGTCCAGGAAAACTGGTTAGTTGAACTGATCGCGGTAAACACTGTCGTAACTTGTTCTTATTTCAATATGAGTTACGACACTGTTGCGTTGAACCCTCGATATATAACTGAACATTGTTGAAAAACGGCGTATAACCCACTGGAAAAAGTAAAACTGAACATATTGAACGTATCAACATCACTGACAGAAGAACCTTGTAACGTGAAAGCACCAGCAATGCACCAACATACAATTTCATATTTTTAGCCTCAGCATTATAGTAGTGTTATCTTTGTATCAATTACGAATGACTTTTTCCGTATAGTCACACGCTCGCATGATTATAGACTTATAGAGAATAAATATCGAGGGCTCAGCGCAACACTGTCGTAACTTGTTCTTATTTCAATATGAGTTACAACACTGTTGCGCTAAACCCTCGATATGGGGTTAGAACTCACCAAGTTGTTCTTGCTACACATAAATATAGTAGCACATTTCACAGCTGATCTATTGGCTCAGCAGAAAATTGTACAAAGAAACTACCGGTTAAAGCAAAAGTGACACGCTGGAATCCTTACATATTTCAACTTGAGTACAGATGTACCCCTCTGGAATGTGGACACACTCGTGCACAATTTCTCAAGGGCTGCAGAACCAAATCTAGACGTGTCCCTATTTCTGAAATTGGAACTGTTTTTCTTTTTTTGCAACTTATCTCAACTTTTGTACTCCTGACTTGCTCAAAATAGGCCCTTTCATTGGGAATGTACATAATTTCCCTTTCTCAAAAATATTCATTTTTTTCATTAAAACAATCAGAAACAGGTTTTGGGGGCGGAGTGGTAAAAATTATAAAACCATCACTGATTAATAAAAGTTTTCGCATATCTGTATTTTTTTAAAGTATATTTATAAGTATACATAAGTATGATTCCTTAAAACACTTAAATTGCTTTGAGTGTGTCAAAAACCCTACTTAATGTTTCGTTGTGAACTTTAGTTGGTATTTCTGATTTTCTTTAATACATTCACCGGTGGCGGAATATAATTTTTTTATCATCCCAATACAGATGGGTCTTTAACCCAATCTATAAACATTTAATATGCAAATATGTTCTGTACTCTGTCAAATATTTACCTATTCATACTTAATGAACTAATCAAGAATATGATTATGTAAGAATAGTTCAAGAAAATTTCATGTTTTCATGAATTCTATTCAAAGGGTGTGTTTCATAATATCCTATTATTATTACAAAATATAAATGAATAATCTGCCAGGTTAAAGCCAGTATCTAGTGTCATATTAAAAAAACTGTACAAACATTTTTGATCTTTTACTGTTAAAGAGCTAAAACATTAAAGTTTTCCACAACATGACTTGATTTTATATTTGTATCCGTCGTATTGTATTGCATTCTAGTCCAGTCAAATTAACAGATGGGGTAGGACTAAATGGTACAGAATTTATTTTGTTATAAAACTATCATGTATATGATAACATACATAAAAAATAAAATAGGCCAAAATCTGACCAGTTTTAACAAAATAAATAAGCTTTTCATTTTCGGATAATTTCACTATCCGAAAACCGGTACAGATGCGTATAAAATCCGTATTGTCTCGTACTTTAGCGCGTCGTTTTCATTAATTGACGTCAAATAAATCAGCCTACTATCGTCTTAATGTTCTTAGGAGTTGATATACTAAGTAATCCCTCTATATAGCTGAATATCTACCTATACTAATGCATGATTTTGATAGTCGGTTATCAATAAAGAGTCCTAACCTAATGTATACTTGACCAGGCTTACGTTAATGTATTGTTGATCACGACCGAAGGCTTTTGGAGCCTGTTTTTTTGTACTGAACGTTTCAAAAGAAAAATCTTTGGTTTAGTATCCCACTTTCTATCAAATGAGACCACGCTTTTTGCGGCAAAACCGTACATGGAGTGAATATGTATACTATAGCATGGACTCCCGACTTTTTATTTGTCTAGAAAAACAAATAATGAACATATGTTTTCTTCCTATTTTTGTTCATGTTTATCAAATATGTGAACAATGAAGAGTGACTCCTTGCAGAAAAAATGACTTTTTATGAAAATACAAATAGAAATAAATGTAGCAAACTTCCAAAAATGTAAACCAATGAGAAAGTAATGATAATGACTGGCTTTTCGATAATCACTGAGATTGGGATCTATCAAACAAATGACAACTTAACAATCCGCATTTTGCGCAAGTGTGTAACTAACTTCAAAACTAGACATCTGATGTGAATGAATAAAGAATAAACAATCAAAATATATCAACTTACTATTAAAATAGTTTAAGTTATTACTAGTTTTCATAGCATAACCAATGTTAGCAAAGAAATGATGATTGGTCCAATACTGTTCAGGGTTGTTTCGTGCATGCAGGTGACTAACATGCTGCATATGCTTTGTAATTTTCGATTTAGGCTGAATATTTTCACCGAATAAAATGTTATGTATTGAAGAAAAAGTATGACAAACACTTCCTGAGCCGACGAATATTTTCTTATATACTTTAAAATTTATACTTTCGTTATTTTTTTTAAAATTGACATTGTTATCCGAAAACATCGTCTTTCTGCATCTATTAATGTCATGATATTCTAGGCAGAAAGTTGACATGTAATACTGGTATTGCAAAATTAAAGAGACCTTCCACACAAATATTTAGCTGATATGCCAAAATAAAACCTGACATTACAGTAACAGTTGATCAACAATACCAATATTTTTTTGCGGCCGATGACAAACATACATTCAAACGCGATTATTATACGCGGTCAGTGCAGTACTTTTTCACGTGAGTTGAAAATGGTTCACTTCATACGATTGCATTATTATATATCTACAAGTATTCTCTGAGGTCAAACAGAACAAGTTGTTTCGATAATTTTTCTGACCAATCATCCAATTAAGACTCTTCTTTCCATGAAATAACCTATCTCAAATTTTACAGAGATGTGTTTATAAATGAAATAAGCTGAAATTAAGGTTAGAACTATTAAGACATCTATAAGTAAATTGGAATGTATTAGGATAATGATATTTTTACTGCAAGAACAAAATTAATCTTTTCACAATAGCGTACAACAAATTCAAGTACAACTGCACAGTTGAGTTAATTTCTATTCAGAGTCGACCAGCAGCCCCTGGCAATCTCCATAATCTGAAGTAGGCCCTTGTGCAGGAATGGGGGAATATTCCCAAATGGGTAATCCGATCCCATGCGCTGTCGATGAGAGAGAGAGGAGGCCAGTTCGATTGGTCAAATGGAAGAGCTATCGGAAGAGACAGAGCTCTTCCGAACTGTTCGATTAATCGTCTTCTAATTTTAGAAGCTCTTCTATCTATTCCGCTCGATGGGTAGAAGAGGTAGACCATACAGCATGACCAAACAAACAATACCGTTTGAAATTGCCTTTTCTTAAAAACCCTATTGTTTCAACTCACAATAAAAAAGATAGTTTTAATATAAAAAAATGTTTACAATGTCAGCGTGTTCAACAGTTTATACATAGATTCAAAGATTATTGGTATGCAGACATTTCGGCCGCGATTGGGTTCGATTGGGTTTCTCTTCTAAGCTCTTTCAGCTGACGTATTCTCTTTTTACGAGAGTCCAATTGAACCGGCCTTAGATATTCATGTTGTGAGAGCCATTTGATGACATACATTATGAACTACTAATTATTACTCGGACGAACAATTTGTTCCGCTAAATTAACTGACTTTACAGATTATTAGAATTTTGCGCCATAAGCCATTTTGTGAATCGGGATTTTACATTTATATTTCTGATTTGTTAAGTTTTATATATGACTACAGTGTTCAGTTGTTGAAACAAAACACGTTAAGGCCAACCAATTTAATTACAGTACTTGATCATCCGATTTGTCGCTCCTATTATTATTATCAAAATTAGAAAAATAATAATATTATTTTTTAATTTTTGCTTCCTGTTATCGCTTGCTCATTCCCACAATGTTTTTCTACAGATAAGTGCTGGTCTTAAGGTACCCACATTTGTCTCGGCTGATAAAAATTCTGACTCCTTTCGTTCCGGGTGATTCAACAATTTTCATCAGAAAACAATTGAATAAGGACATTAAAAGCGTTTCTACTGGTAAACGGTAACATTTATTGAAATAAATGAACACATACTTGCGCATTCCCACTTTCTTGTTTGAAAGAAGGAATTGAAGATGATATTTTTCAAAAATATTTCGCCCGCTCGCTAAAATTGGAAAAGTAAAAAGATATTTCGCTCGCTCGCTTGCTTTCGTCAGAAAAAAAAACCGATGAACAAGTTATTAAATTGGTGTGGCCTAATAAATGATTTTAGTAGGTGGCATTTTATTAGTGTCGGGTTAGAAATGCCTACATGTGCATTAAATTGATACATGTACGTATTTACAAAGCTTTGCCAGATTTTCATAGGAAACTCAATATAAAATAAAGAATGATCAGGGATGCAGTCAGTCTGGACTGAAGGAGTGTGAATTTTCGGACTGCATGGTATAGAATCAATGGGCCGCGGTCGTGATCCAGTTGTTAAGTGTGACTTGTTGATTTCCTTATGTGGAGAAGTTGCCAGCTCCATGTAGGATGGTAATTAAGCAAGTACTTGTTAGAATGCAGTCTGGGAAAACTGGATTGATGAACTGGCCGTCGTTGAAAACAACGTTAAACGCATCGAAACAAAGACCCACTATGCACGATGGATGCAAATCAAATACCTTAGTTAGACCATATCATAATGGAGCGTAGCGAAATTTGACTCTGGGGTAAAATTGTTGGATTTAGATTGAGGGATCATTAGACATGGCGTCAAATAACAAAGCTATAGGCCTTTTCGCTTTGGAGAGGAATTTAGGATTTTAAAACTATTTTTAGTTGCCATGGCAACCAGACTTCAAAAAGGAGAACTAATTTTTCAGGAATCTGAAAGAGATCAACATTCTTACGGGTTATGTTGTAGAGATCTGTAAAGTTTTATCATACTTTCACCAGATAAGTCTAATTTCTATGTTACCATAAGTGGGTGGGATAATTTAACATCTAATTTTGACTTCAAACACTACTAATGCTTAAACATCTTTTATTTTTTGTATTTTTGTATTATGCAGGGCTGATATTATTCATGTTTTGTAAAATTCAATAGATATTTATAATTTATCTGGTGAATTTGTCAAAGTTATCGCATCAGTTAACATGCTACTGACGTATTATTTGATAAATGATGGCCTATACTTAAAACAAATTTCTGGAAAAACGGCCGATCCGATTTTGTCCTATTTTTATCCTGATATTGTAGAAAGTCTAAGCTTTCAAGTGAGCCATATTTCATTTCTGTACCATTTTGTCCTGGGTTCGACCAAAATTTGTCATAACTTGACTAGACTATTCTGTGAACTTCAAGGACAGCCCTCATGCATACCTGTATATGTATTTTCATAACAACAATTCTGTATTTATATAATTAAAAATTTATTACTTAATTTAATCTCAAACTTTTGACATTCGCATACATAGATAAGCATATAAAGCAATGGAGAAATGCATGTTTAAATACTAATAGGTCTTTAACTAAGGTCTGAAGATAAACAATATATTCATGATGTAGCACAAAATTAAAGCATTATGTCTGACTACTCTGAGTGTGTTCCATTCAACAATAAAAAACTTCGGCAACAAATTGGTAACAGGATACATGCAATATATTCTAATTTAAATCTGGAAATGATCTTAATCGATCTAGATAAATTTGTTGGTCAGGGTTTTGTTATATTCACAAGCATTTTTAAAAGACTATGATACATATTTGTTCGAGAAGAAAACTCACTTTATCTGGAAATCCCTTCTAAAGTAGACTCTTGCTTTGATCCAGACAAGTCCATATTAGATAGACTCCACTGTATATTATATTTCTTTTTATAGATTATCACATTTTTTTCACTGGAGTTTAGCATTGTACCAACAGCCAATGTTCATTAGGCGACTTTTTCAGCTTTAACGGTGGACGTAGACCCCCAAAGTGTACACCTGGGGAGAACCACTGACCTTCTGAAGCTAGCTGGATAGCTTACTCGCTTGTGAAATACATCTGGTCCCAGACGGGATTTGAACTCACAGCAGTGAAGGTCTAGTGATCAAAGACCATAACCACTCTAAAATTGAGGCCCCAGAAAAATATCAAGAGCTACCATAATACATAAATTATCATTTAGTAAATAAATACAATACTGAAATTCTCATACCATTGAAGAGGGCGCTATTTAGACATCTAAAAATGGTGTGGGTCAAAAATGACTCTTGGCCAATAATACTTTTAGAGAGTCACCATATACTTGATGTACTGGGTAATAGAAAATTTGAACTTTAAGGGTCAGAAGATTTATTTTACTTATGTAGAGTCAAAATTCCATTTTAAGGGTCGAATGAGTCAAATCTGGGGTCTACCAATCCCTTAATCAATGGTGAACTTGAGCAGAAGAAAATACCTCATCTTTCTAGCAAGAACATTATTTTAACAGAAAATTTAGACTGAATCTGAACACTTCTGTTTAAAACATACATTTTAGGTGTATAAAAAAATGAAGTTATCAGACAGACAGCACATCTCTGTCCGTGTTAAATCATACAAATATAGACATAAGAAAAATAGATCTGAATTTACAGGACAGCATTTAAGTACATCTGAACTTAGTATAGTATTGTATACACATACAAAAAGAATGTGAACACAGTTATTTGAACTAAAAGAAGACCTTTGTCTTGAATAAATTAACTTGGAAATAAATAAAACTTTTAATAAGTATTGAACAAAACATAAAGTAAAATAATTAAACTGACCAGTCCTTATAGAGGTAAAACATATGAATATAAGCATGCAAAATTAGGCTGAAATAAAAATAAGTTTGTTTGGAGAGCTCCGACCCAGAATTTTAGCACTGGGTAGGTAGGGATTTTTTTGTTACTATATAATAGTAAAAAAAATGCCCCCCCCCCAAAATATTATTTTATTTACTCGCTAGGATTTTCGTGAGTCGGTCGGAGCACTCCAAACAAACTTTTTTTTTTCAGCCTTAGACACATAAAAAATTATGACAACTGAACTGAAAGAGTATCAAGTCAAATTAGACCTACATGTATTAATATTTCACATCAAAGTAGATAAATCAAAATTTCAAACTAATGACAAACACTTTTAACCTGGCTTTAGCTTTGCTAATAAAAACATCACACCATATAAATATAATAAAAAAATTAACTAAGACCGAAAAAGTCTAGGGTCAGTAGAAAAATAGAGTCAATCATGAAAGTGGAAATAGAGAAAGTCTTATTTTATACCTAAATAAAACAAACACTGTAAGCTAGCTGTCATACAAAAGACCAATGTTTGTTGTACAGTAATACAATTAAACAAATGACAGTAGACATCACCTAGATGTTAGTAAGACACTGCCAAGTTGTCATTTTGATCAACCACAGGTCTTGAATACGATAATATGAAATATGAATCAACAAAATATATCGAAATCATTCACAACTAATGGTTACAAGACCGATGCATTAACAAATAAATTTGTTTCCTAAAAATCAGAAACTTGAGCATAAATTAACATATAATTAAAATGTAACTTCAATAAGTTCATTATGAAAACTACATACATGTACACTAAACATATGATGGCATCAGATTTAAATTACCATGAAAATCATTTAAATACATGTAAAATATCAATACTACTTAATATACATTAATTACTATTTAATATAAATGTTAACAAATATAAATACAATTTGAATACACAATTACAAAGCACTAACAATAAACAACGTAACGCAGGATTATACAGTCCACACAGTCAAAAAAGGGGTCATACAGCGAGTGAAAAAAATATGCCTTTTATACACAGCTGACCTTAATTCAGAGGTACATTTAGTCTTTTCGCTCCACAAAATTTTATGCGGACAAACCGCCCGACCAACGACCGACTGACCGAGTGACTCCAATATACCCCCTCTAAAACTTTGTTTGCGGGGGGTATAAAAATGTTATAAAATAATATTGGTGATAATTTTTTATTTTTTCTCTTCACAAGTTAAATAAAAACGTATATACAGTAAAATCTTGATTCTTTGACAACCTTTTATCAGAATACCCAGTATAACCGAATAAGATCTACAGTCCATATTTTGTCTCCATATATTTCAAGAACAACAAACCCCCGTTTTTACGAATACCTTGTGTAATCCGAATACATTATTTGCTCCCTAAAGTCACAAATGCACATATTTTCACACCTATTATTCATTATGCATTATTGTTTCTTTCATATACTCATATACATTCATAAATCATGGATAATTAAAGAAAGTGCTTCTTGTACAATTTATTTCTATTATTTTTACTCGCCTAACATCATGAATCTAACCGGTACATCATACTGAAATGGAATTATTCGAAACCATGGATTAACCGAATGATTTATTCGAACCCAAGGAATTTGAATTTTTCTATTTTTCATAAATCTAAAGTTTCCATTGAAAAAAAATATCAACAAATATGAACACACACATAAAAACATTGAAACAAAAAGAGAGATGTACATATTAAAGATGTTTTGATGGGAAAAAACGTGAGAAACATGAAGACAATTTTACAAACAACATCTGCAATTACTTTCATATCTATGGAATGTACAATATTAAACAGCAGAACAAAGTACAATGTACTGTCAGGTTTTTTTCACAAGGGGAAAGGTGACTAGGCCCCATAGAAAGGAAGGTAATATAAGCTCAAAGGGGAATAGGGGATAAAATGACATTATAAAGCATACTAACATTTGGAGTATTAAATACCAATTATTATAATCATATGTTTGATGATAAATGAAAAAGAACTTTTTAATGGATAAATTTTAATGACAATTTTACCAAAATACTCTTTAAAAATATAAATTTCAGCTTTTGAAGCATTTTTTTATGTTTATAGAAAAATAAACACCCTTTTCAGACAAAAAAAATGGATCTAAATTTTGGTCCTAAATCAGTCAAAAATAACCCCCTGACTGTATATTTCCTAATAAATTCACCAACTCTAACAAACAACTTTCCTAATTAATGCCCCATCCATTTTCAGAAAACATTGTTACACAACATAAGGCCCCAACAGTTCATAAACATTAATAACAGATCTTTCCAAAATATAAATAACAAAATGTAAAAAAAACCTGTAAAATGTATGAACTATGGAAACATTAATTAGGCAAGATACATAAGAAGCAGTACATGTAAATACATTGAGGATATTACAACTATCATGACTGATTCAGATTCTATAAAAACAAGAGGGCCATGATGGCTCTATAAATGCTCACCAGGAGAAAAGGTCATTTGGAGATTAACATTGTTGAAGTTTTCTTTACGAGTCCAATTAAGATCAAGTGACCCATCTGGGCCGTTTTTTATCCCATGGCCATTATATGAACAGATTTAAAAGAGGTCCATTAGACAAAGCTAGATACCAAATATCTTAGCTCTAGGCCTTGTGGTTTCGGAGAAAAAGATTTTTTAAAATTTTCCTATATAAGTCTTTATAAATCAAGTGACCCCCAGGGCGGGGCCAATTTTGACCCAAGGGCAATAATTTGAACAAACTTGGTAGAGGTCCACTAGACTATGCTACACACCAAATATCAAAGCTCTAGGCATTGTAGTTTTTGATGACAAGAAGTTTTTTTAAATTTCCTATATAAGTCAATGTAAAATCAAGTTACCCCCGGGGCAGAGCCAATTTTGTCCCCAGGGGAATAATTTGAACAAACTTTGTAGAGTTCCATTAGACAATGCTACATACCGAATATCTCAGCTCTAGGCCCTGTGATTTCGGACAAGAAGATTTTTTAAGTTTTTTTCTATTTGTTGCCATAGCAACCAGAGTTTTTAATGAAATTTAATTTTTTGAACAACTTTAAAAGGGGACCACCCAAGGATCATTCCAGCAAAGTTTGGTTGCAATCGGCATAGCGGTGTAGGAGGAAATGTTGTTTTAAGTAAACATAGACGCCACGTAACGACGCACGATGGATGCAGGGCGATCACAAAAGCTCACCCCGAGCACATTCGTGCTCTGGTGAGCTAAAAAATCTAAAAGGAAATAAAAATGTTTTTTTTTATTTGATAAACAATAATTCTATAGACCCAGTAATTCATGAACACAGATGTTATATACATTTTGCAACATATACACATGCAATAGGAATAAATTATTTTCTACACTAATTATCAATCTATAACTATGTTGAGTAAAAAGTCAACAAAAATATTACAATATATATTCTCTATTTCACTAAAATAAAATCACTGTGAATTATAACAAAGTATACACCGTAGGTATTCTATGTTTTTTTGTAATATTAGACAATATCATACAAAAATATGAGTTAATTTATATGTAAAGACATAAATACATACAATTATTCACAATACATGTAGGTGACGCATTAAACAAACATTGCAGCAATTATCCCTGATAAACACACATACATGTACACATTTATTTAACATTTCAAAGGAGTAGTATATCAAACTATTTCATTCACTCAAAAACTAGAGTTTCCTATCATTTGAAAGTAAAAGACAGCAACATTCAAATGGACAAACAATACCCTTGTACCCTCTCATCCTTACCCTAACTTAATCTAAAGAAACACCTTCTCTTAAAAATTACGTATATTTTGTCTAAATATAATAACTTTTTAAAATTTATGATCCGGAAATCCTCATGCCATGCAATCAGAATTGTATTCTTCATTATAATAAATACCAAAAATCATATATACAGATATTGTGTCCAGTCACTTAAATGTAAATTGACTCACATTTTTTTTCTTTAAAAACCAGCTGATTTTAGCTGACTCAGACAAAAATGGACTCAGACAAAAAATAAACAAGTCATGACATTTACAACAGCAAATGGGTGACAATATGATTGACCTCTGAGCTTTTAGGCCATAGGAAGCCTAAGGTCGAATTGCCATTTAGTCGTATGAGTAGAACAAACAAGTAATGTTTATTATGATGTTTAAGCTAACAGAAGAACATATAAATGATAAGTAAATGGCCGTCTTGAAGACATGAAATATCACATGCTTAATTGAGAGAAAGCTTTGTACATCAAAAATCAAAGGGCAGGAGTGAAGATTATACTAATACTTAGTATCTGAGGTTACAGCAGCAAGTATGGGTCCTGGTACTTAAATCCATTACATGTCATTCAGCACACATAAAACTTTCTTTTTGTATCTGGCATTAATTAGTATTGTATACTAAAGCTCTGTATACATGTACACCCAAATCAATGAACAAAAGCCATCCAAGGGAGATAATCATCATGGTAATGCAAAATTGACCTCCGCTATGAAGATAACATTTTCGATCTAATGCATAAAAACAATGTGTGAGAATTTTACAAAAGGTGATTATTGTTCAATCACAGAACTCATAATTCACAGAAGTATATAACAATATACTGTGGAATCATTAATTTTCGTTGAGGATTTAATTTCGTGGATTTAGGGGTCGGCTCATCCACGAAATCAAATCCCCACGAATTTAAATGAAGAGATAAGGCATTTCTTTTCAAAAATCTTAATCCACAAATTTATGTTCCCACGAAATAGCCATTTAAGTAAAAACCACGAAAATTGAGCCCAACGAAAATAAATGAAACTACAGTATATGTTCATAATGCTAAGCATAAATTTAAAATCTGGTATTCAAATTATGACCAAGTCAGATTGATTACATTATTTATTAGGACTGCAACGATTCACCGAAGTTCGAATATATCCGAATGTATGGCATCGGATCGATTATCCGATTTGGAATCCGTATTTTCGGTTCGGTACGGTTTGGCACTGTCATTTAGCGTACGCCGGCAATAATATTATCCAATCAGCGCGCCTCATTTCATTTACTGCGTCGCATATAAACAAAAACAAGTATGGCCCACGAAAAACTGCTTGTTGATCCATCAGCATCACTAAAATCGAATGTGTGCCGAGAGTTTGCGTTTGAGAAAAGATCTTGGTTTGAAGACTAGTCGTATGTTATAAATGCACTTCAAAAAAGTGCATACAAGTATTTTTTGAAACAGTAGAATGACTTGTATGTATATTTTGGCATATTAAAATTTCAAGTCTGCCCTCAGTTTCACGGTACAAAAACTACAATAGAATAGAAAATCAAGAATGAACTTTGTTTTTTTTTACCTGGAAATCTTAAGTCTTCGACAAAAAAGTGTACAATTGGTAAATTGTTTCAATTGTGGGAAACTGTTGTTAGTTCAACTTTTTCTAATAAGACATTCTGAATTGCATACAACAGAACAATAGAAATTCATGTATGATTTAATGAATAAGTTGAGTAAAAAGAGTTTGAGAAAAAATTATTTTTTTATGAAACGTATAGGGTCAGGTTAAAAAAATCCTACGTTAATTGATGTAGTCTATATTGATGAAGATATCCGAATCGAATATTCGATAACCGAGAAGGTTATATCTGAACTCGAACCGAACCGTAGGGTACCCGAATCGTTGCAGCCCTATTATTTATGCTTGTTGACTTCTCCATTTCTATCTATCATTTTCCCCTTTACACCATTCACGCTCCTTTTATCCTTATACTTAAATGGATAACAATTACGTATCACATCGTTCTTTAATAATCGCCAAAATAATATTGGATTAATTAAGTACATGATAGTCATAGAGGTGACAATAAATACTCTGTAAGCTAGAGTCATCCTATACCATTCAATGTAGATTCCAAGTCCTACAAGAATAATTCCCCACAATCTGAATCGTACAAATGTTATCAGATTCAATCCAACAACTACCTTGTACAACCAGTGATTAAAGGGCCATTGATCAAACTGCATTAGTTTACGAGCATGTAGAAATATCGAGTTGACTTCGACCATTAAAGCAATTATGGTGTATGGTGCATTCACTTTGTACTGTATTGTGTAGCAAAATGACCAAATTACCTGAAACAAATAATTTCAAATATACATTCAAACATCACTTAAGAATTATAACATCTCATTTCAGCACATAGATTTCTATCTCCACATAAAACAGTAATTAGTACATTCATACGGCAACAAAAGCAAGCAAGCTCTCATAATAACACATCATCATACATATAAGTATCTAACTTTCTAAGCAAAGTCAATTCCAATATGCACGTAATCCTTTTTGAGTATCAGCCTTGTACCAGGCAGTACATTTTGTAAAAAGTTGTAGCCTGTATCAAAAATTTTTAGCGCCAATAACAAAAACTGTTAGCAAGCAATGCAATCAAAGATTATCATGTTTTATGCTTATAATTCTATTCTGAACAGCTAACTGCTTAAAGCTTTTTTTTCAAATTTCCTTTTCTGGGTCTTCTTAAAAAATAGTGATTTTCAAAAATATATAAAATCACACCAACCGATTTTTGTTAAGAAAATGTATGAAACATTACGTTAACTGTCAAACAATCTTAGGGCAATCTGTACAACATAAATGAATGTAAATGAAAAACATGACATTATTTCATTTTTGCAAGCTATAAGCAATCTAAGCTAAGATAATATAACAGTAATACTCCAGGAATACTTACAGCAACATGATGTAATATAACCTCATAATTTCTCATGACCATTCCATTCAATACATGATCCAGAAAATCATACAGAAAATAGCCTGGAATGACAAATATTACTTTATTAGTTCAACCTCTCTAGTGCAACAATCTCTCATCAACAACATAGAGCAGTAGAGGGGTAGAGTATCGGACTACTAATCCGGAGGTTGCGGGTTCGAATCCCGTCTGTGGCGGAATTTGACCGGAACCTTCACAATCCCTTCTTTCGGCATGAGTACTAGTCAGAATCCAGAAAGCAGTCATCAAGAGTAGTTAATATAAGTTGTAAGAACTTGCTCTACAATCGATGTAAAATAAATCAGTTTAAACTAACAACAACGTAATTTTGTTTCTCACAAAGGGTGTTGCTTTGGAAGGGTTGCACTGTATACAATAAAAGTTAAGTGCTAAAATAGTGTAAAATCTTCATGCAAGGGACAATCAATCTTTACCCTTTTTCTATTTTTTTTTAAACAACTTCAGGACCAAAACCTGCTCATTAGCACCAAGCTGGCATCTAGTGACAACTTTCATTTACTCAGTAAGCAACTGATCAAATAATAGCAGCGAGTTGTCTAACAATGGTAATGGTATACAGTAATTTGAAACCTATTGGCCCTGAGACAGAGGTTTTATTCTAAAGCCCATGTGATCATTTTGTTAACATATTATAAAATAGCACAAACAAGAGTGCCACGAGCGGTGCCAACGCTCATCAGTTCACTGCCTCAATGAGATCTATCTATACCTATGAAGTTTCATGTTGCTACCTTCTTACAGTTTTTGAGTTATGAGCTACATTAAAGTTTTTGAATGATGCAGAGGCAGACGAGGCTGACATGATCACAACAGTTCATCTTTCTCTTCGAAAAGCTACCAATAGAAGTGTGGGCTGATGCCCCGGGCCCTATTAGTCATTGCAAGGTTTGAAAGCATGCTTGCGGAAAAACAGCCCAAAAATAAACACTGACTTACCTAACGAAAAAGCCACTATAACGTATATGAAGTAGTCACAGTACAATATCATATCATCTGAGAATACTTCTGGTCTAAATAAGAGACTGAAAATTAAAGCAAAGTTACAAAATAAGGCAATTCTGCCTGCCAGCAGAAAATCAATCCAACCCCATAAATCTTATACTAAAAAATCTGTATTAAAATTAAGATACATAATACTAAAAGCCCATTATGACAATTGGATGCTAACTGAAATCTACAGACAATCATTCACAAGCCTACAGGAGTATCAGCTGACAGGAAGAAGCATATGTTATACATAATTCACAAAATTCAAAGATAAAATAAGTATGTATCCCCCCCATTTCCCCCAAAAAATAGCAAAGAATCTACTTATTAATTATCTGTGTATCCATTGCCGGCCTTATACATTAGTTTTATAACCATTATCAACATTATTGCTATTTTGTCAAACCATCACGCACTAGGCATATTAAGCAATCGTTTGTTTCTGGTTACATGCTCATTAAAATTAGGATAGGCAGGGAGTTTTTCTATCATTATTATTCTTAGAAGCGTGCGGGAAGGCAAAAAAGTGAGACAATGGATGTACCATTCCTCAGGCATTATAAAAACTTTAAAAGTCGACTAGGGATGTTTTAGTAAATTAGGCAAGGTCGGGTAACAGAAATAACAATGTTTTTTACACATATACATATCGAGGGTTCAGCGCAATAGTGTTGTAACTCATATTGAAATAAGAACAAGTTGCGACAGTGTTGCGCTGAGCCCTCGATATATCATGTACAAACAACTGCCTCTGAAGCTAGAAACAAGAGGGCCAAGATGGCCCTATATCACTCACCTGTGAACAACTACACTATGATTAAAGACCAGGTAATTTAGTTTTCATCTCTTACAACCCGTTTCAACATAGATTTTGATCAAAATTAACTCTAATTTTCATGAATAATGGAAACTGGTAAATGTACATTTTGTGTAGATATGATAATGAAGAAATGTATACAAGCTGAAATATTGCAATTTTCAAAGTAAAGGACCCAAAACTCTGCATGTACAAGTTCAAATTCGCCCATAATCAAACTCAATCATCAAAGACCTTTAGGGCATACACATTCACTCACTGTAAATATGTAAAGGATTAATTGGTGAAGAAATGAAGGTTTCAGAGTGTAAAAAAGCTAAAATATAGCAAACTTTCTACATCAGGGCCAATAACTCTCAAAGTCCAGGTCCGATTTCACCCATAATCAAACCTTCAGATGATGTACATTCTGTAAATATGATTAGGATTGGTGAAGAAATTAACATGCTAGATTAGAAACAAGCTAAATAGAGCAAATTTTCTAAGTCAAGGGCACATAACATCACACTCTAAGAATAACCTTCATGAGTACTGGCTTTTTAACAGAAAAAAATGAAAAGAAAGTACAAAATTAACTAGAGCTGTCACAGAGGTGACTAATACCCCCGTCGCCGCTTTGACACTAAGAATTCAACATTACACAATACTAAGTTCAAGGGGACATAACTCTGCAATGAATGAATCGCTGGGCATGAAAATTGTGTCTTGCACATCTACACTTGATGGTGATAACATATTTAAAGTTTCATTGCTATCGCTTAAAAAATCGCTCCACAAACTTTATGCAGACGGACCGACCGACGGACGGACAGACAGAGTGACTCCAATACACCCCCTCTCAAACTTCGTTTGCGGGGATATAAAAAATGTACAAAATTAATTAGGAAATGGTGATTTAATTGAGTGCTATAAAGTGTCAGTTTACATCGGTATGGATTGTGGACAACTGAAATCAGTTCAGCATTTACAATCAAGTCAAGTCAACAGACAAGTGTTGTCATGAATCATTATCGAAGGACTGAGAAATGAAGGCTACGTACAAGCAACGGTAATAATTTTAATGCTTTCAATCATCAAATATTTTATACATAGTATAACACAAGTTATTTGTCCTTTAGTGAGGTCATTAGAAGATGCATTTTTTATCATAAACTTGGATATAGTATTTATTATTTATAGTAACATAGACCAAAGATATAGTCAATCACTGAATTATGTGACCCATCCATTAATGATGAATGCCTCACAAGTTCATAACGATTTTCTGAAGGTCAATGATGCTACAGACTCATCTAAAATGTCACCACAGTGATTTATGATGAGACATTTTGTACTGATTTGACATGCTTCACTGTCCAGGATTTTCAATCATACTAATTAGTGCACTTTACAACTATCCCATAAATCATGATTGCTTGTGAAATATGTTCAAGTCAATAAGAATTATCGAAACTTCAAAATTCAGTGCAAAAAGAAATTATTGTAATGCACAAATAGTGAGAAAAAAAGACTACAAACATTATAAACACATAAATACTTCTAATAAAACTATGATTACTTATTTTGTGCATTAAACTAACCAAATGGTTGAATTTACAAAGTATTTAAAAAGTGGTTGAATTTTGCATAATAACATAATAATCATATCAGTAAGGTATTTTCTGAAAGAATAACAGAAAAAACAATTTTGTACAAAGATAAGATAAAATAGTGAGAAAGAAAGAAAGAGAACATATATATTATTATAAGTTGTCCACAAACCATGTAGTGAAATGCCTCAGGTTTAGTTATATAGATTATTTGAAAACCTACATTTTGTACATCACTGCAAAAAGCCATAAACCTGCAAACAAATTATGGGTAAGTGTGCATGTTAATTATACATTTACATGTTATAATATTATAGCATACATGATGCCAAAGGAACATGGCAAACAAATTTTGGGCAATGATTTTCACCACATTGACTTTTTTCATTAGAGTTTACATGTAACTTACAATAACAGCCAGAGTCACTTGGGGACAATTCCAGTTTTCACAGTACTTAGCAAGAGACCCTAGGCATTCACCTAGATGAGATATGAAGCTCACAGCAGTAAGGGGCTAACGATTACTTGTCAGAGACCACAACAACTTGACCACAGAGCCCCCTCACCATGTTAATAAAACAGTCTTACAGACTTTGCAAAAGGCGCTGACTTGTCCGATAGATCGAGTGTTGGTCCGATAAAGAAGCTTATCTCATTGGACCGGCTGTCCAGTGACTTATTTACCTGACGTATACACATTTATATTTGTTTACTTTTTTCGGTATGACAGACTTCCTTTTCAGGCTTGTCAGGCCGCATGTCCGGCAGATTTATTTGCCTTACGCGAAGTCTGGTCTTATATATATCTTTGAGTAGATTTATCATAAATTTCCTGGTGCAGAAACTGTAGCAATATACTGTGAAATCATTAATTTTCGTTGGGTTCAATTTTCGTGTTTTTTTACTAAAATGGCTATTTCGTGGGGACATAAATTCGTGGATTTTGATTTTTGAAAAGAAATGCCTTATCTCCACATTCGAATTCGTGGGGATTTGATTTCATGGATAAGTCGACCCACGAAATCCATGAAATTAAATCCCCAACGAAAATTAATGATTCCACAGTACCGATAATTATTATGTATTTTTAGCAGTGAAAGAAGTGTTATAATAATGTCAGTGGTCAAAAACACAGCACCGTAACCCAGTTAAAACAATTTACATGTCCTAGAAAGAATTCTTGTGCAAAAATTAAATACAATCAACAATCTGACCCCTTTTTCTACAATGCATGGAAGGGCCCTGATATTGATTATGTCAATCAGTTAATGACAAGACAGAACACCACCAAAATATTATCATTAGAAATTTTCATTACCTACAGTAAAAGCATACAGACACCACACTATGTCTCATTATCTACCATCATAATGTTGCCAAAACAACAACAGAACATTGATAGTGAATTGTTTATACAATAATTGCCATAAGTTCAAAGTGTTTTCAGCTATACATTAATAGTCTAATGGTGGATAAGTATGCCATGGTCTAGTTCAAAACTTCAAATCCTCCATCATTAAACTTACACAATAAAAGCTGCAAATGGCTTAACCCAATATTAGATACATGTAATGTTAAATTATAGGTCTAAAAAGTATTTGTTTGGAGTAGAATCCTTATCATATGTGGGTAGAGTGGTCATAAATTAATGCAATACAAAGAGACTTGAGCAGGTGAAAGTAGTAAAAGAACGCTTTTAGCTTTGTATCAACAAATGATAGAATAAACGTATTTTGGCCACACATGGTTAATATCTTTAATTTGCGCAGAGAAATCCCTTTTTTGTAAAAATAATAAGCCAAATAATTATGCATCTTGTTTACTATATCATCAGTCAGTCAGTTTCAGATAACTGTTTTATGCGTCTGAAATGATTTTTACATCCCATCACTTGACCAGCTTCATATAATTATTTTATGCGTCTGAAATGATTTTTACATCACATGACCAAATTAAAGGATTATTCTATGATCATCAGTTCTTATAGAATATCAAATGACCAGGATAAATCCAAGTATAAAACTTCTATTCACATCAAATCCCATTTTAAAATGGCATTTCTAAAAAAATAATGTCACTGCGAAAAGTAGAAAGAGCGCTAGGGTCACAAGCTTTGAAAAACAGGCACTACCCTAAACAAATACTTTCCATTCCATATAACAATAAACATATGTTACAATGAATATAGCATATAATTATATTAAGCAAAAATATAATGTTCAAGGAATATAGTATGATAATAAATATGCATGCAGGTCCAGCAGCCAGAGATGAAAAGTAATAAATTACCTAGATTTGAAGATTATAGACCATAAAACCAGACTTTTAGTTTTTTTATGTTATGTTAGCTAACACCAAAGATAAAGATCTGTACCTTCACTGGTTTCCAATCTAATTCATTTTGTTGCAAAATGACTAACAGAAAGTTTTATTTATGGACAGATCTCAATCAACATTATAATTAAGGCGTAAAAAATGTTTGTTTCTGGTGACTCGTCCTACACTAATCTTTCCCCACGACCCTAGACTTTCTATTAGCCTGGAGAACGGAAAATCCACTCTCATTTTTTTACCTTAATTTCCACATGCTTTTCAACAGCAATAAAAAGCCCGCCCTACTTCAATATTTTTAATGAGCATGTAACCCAGAAACAAACAATTTTTTAGGCCTTAGGTCCAGGCCATTTCAGAATCAGAATGATAGGGATTATAATAATGCACAAACAGTGTAGTTAATGAACTCAAGACAGTGCCTTTTTTTCAATCTACAATATAGGCCAAAATTCAGTGACTTCCAAATTGCAAAAAGGCTCATTTTTTCCCAATTTGCAGAAAGAAATTCCCAAAAATACATGCAATGATGAAAATCCCAATATGATTCTCCCTAAATCTATTTCTCACATTCTGTGAATATAACTTAAATTTATATTTAGCATTATTTATTGAAATGTTAAATAATTGTTTCTTATAAAACACTTAAGATAAAATTTTATAAATAGTTTTCTTGACTGAACACTGTAGAACATTCTTAATCAATTGTCTAACTTTCTCCCAACTTGGCCGAAAATTGCACTTGAATTTCCCATAATGAAAGGCTAATGGCCCTTCCAATTTTTTGGAAAAAAGGCCCAGCAAGAGACATAATATTATGGTTTTGTGGTTTTAATCATTGTCTAACACAGTTACATACCAGTATAACACTCCCACACCAATAATGTCTGCATGTATCCAGGAAACTAAAGTATTCCTCCATCGCCAAGTGTCCGCCTTCATTTTCTTTGATGGACCAATAAGAATGGCTGCATAGTTGATGGCAGAAAATGCAAGCACCCCAAAAAGAGTTGCTAGGTAACCATAGGTAACATTTACAGCAGGTGAACCTTCGTACTCATATGGATTGAACTCACGGTCACCAACATAAGTTTCCATGACTACCCTGAAAAGTGACAACAACTAGCCTAATAAATTTGATGCATTAAAATTCATTTATCTCATTTACATTTTTCAAACTTTCATTCTATCAGGGACTCTATAGTACAAGGATATGCAACGCACAAAATCTTGCTGAAAATAGCGCCTAGACCAGATAAAACGAGAGCAACAATTTTGAAAATCTAACAATCTAGGACCAAAAGGAAGGTCAAACATTTAGTTGACTTAAATGAATGTTGTATTTCAATTTTTGCAAAGCTTTTGTTGTATATTGAAGTTTAAATGTTAGACATTTAATGGATGCTGTACATTTCATTGTAGACAATCATGGTTCATAAATTTTCTGAACTTTGTGATAGACCGAATAGGAAATTGACACGATAACAATCTGACTAAAGTATTCGATCTTCCTTACGGCAAGATCTGATGACGGCCTATGCCAGTTTCTATTTTCAAAAGTCGGAATTTCCATGATCACTATTTATATCTATTTATAATTCAGCCAATCGTATAACTCGTTTCATCGGTACTTTGGCCGAATGAACTTTCTACCTGACGATGTTATTTAAACGTTAGTAAACGTTAAAATACGTATAACATATTTGTCTGCAACCACTTTTTGATTTTTTTATTAATCCTGATCGATTCGGCCATAGTAGTACAGAAAATTTAATAAACACGCATATGTCACATGGCCGCTATCATTACATTTAGTTGCGTAAGAATAGGTGTTCGTGATAACTACAAGTCAAATATTGTTTTAACTGCGGTTAAAAATAGAATCAGATCACTTTCAGAATTATGAAAGTAAGGCGCTGATTGGCTAGTGGAAAAGGTCACCTGAGGTGACCTTCTATAGGTCGTCTTCAGATCCTCATAGCGTAGCGGACGGTTTGAGGATATGATTTTAATCAGATTGACACGATAATTGACCGGAATAGTCACAAAATAGAAAAAGTCCACTTTTCTTAACTAAATTAGGATGTCAAGATATACTCTAGATCAGAATTTACTTTGATACCAGTATTTTGAGACTAACACATTTCAGTAGTGGCGGTTTCACATTATTTTGATGAATTATTTGGTTTTAGTACATCAATGACCAAGTTTTACAATTCATTAGTTTATGACAAATGAATTCAAAAAAACTTACCCCTCGACATTCAATATTAAGTCTGTAAATGACTACACAAAAAACACAGTGGCAAACAAATTCTGACACTTGTTTAACTGATGAATTCTGTCATATTCTTATATTTTTTTATCAACTTTGAGTCAATAAATTGTCAACTGCTATTACCGGTAACTTACATATTTTTTTCAGGTTATTGATTCTATGGGTAAGTTCATGGAGATTTCACAGGTTTCTATACTTTTCTGCTAACTAACTAGCCTAATAGCCTATAGGCACAGATAATGGTAATTTAAAGTGTTTCATATCACTGGATATTCCCTGTAATATAGTGTCCTTGATTCTACTGACTTAGCTTTACTTTATTTAGCTTTCGGTAAACAAATGTGGATAGGCCATCCTCTCAGCCTTACAAAGAACTGCATATGCCTCAGTAACTGCTATAACCTGCTAAATCGACGGAAACATCACTGGTACTAAATACCTAATTCTACTACTGTTCTATGGGAAAATAAGAAGAGTAAGTTGAACATTGTAAAATTGTAGTTATACTTTTTTTTCCCAATTGTGATTTAATCACTGTGAAAATTCCAAATCCAAAGGATATGGGTCATATATTACCAAAATACCGATAAAAAACCCTGTTATGCTCATTTGAGTATATTAAACAGATTATAGAATTTAAAAATGTGTTTTCTACCTACCTAACAGTTCACTTTGGTCACAGATACTTAAATACATGCCCAACAAGTTTTAATTGTGTATAGTCTGCACACAAATATGCAGTTTTTTGTTGGACTATGCAGAACGGGCCAAATCAAAGTGTATACTGGTTCAGGTCCTACAACTGGACACTTATTGAACATTTAAATAAATTCACCTGAATAAAGCTTCTGAAGTTCTTCTCCTAAACGAAGAATTCGCTAGTGTTTAGTTATTGTTCACATGTTAATTTGGATTAATACAATTATTTAAAGTGGATTTAATTGTGTTTTATCTTTAATAAAAACGGATATTTTGTCATGAAGTCCTTACGACTCGTTTTGGCCAAAAAGGGGGGGGGGGGGCGTTTATTAGGGGGGAGCGTTTAAAAGGGGTAATATGGTATGTTTTTTTCTTAGTAGATCCTATTCATATGAAATTAAGTTTCAATAAAGCTATTTATTCTCATACCATTTGAATAATTTGGATACTTCTACTTTGAACACCTAATTAAGCATGTTGGCCCGATGTCTGTCCGATGTTGTATAAAGCACATGAACCAACGCTGCAGCTGCCACGAAATTATGATACCAGCCCGACATAGTTCCAATATCATATTTATCACTAAAAAAATAGTCATTTATTTACATGTTTTAAGCAGTTTGTTGATTAATGATATTATTTTTATCAATGTTTCATGAAAACAGCATATAATTATGATTTAGGCTTTTCATGTGGATTTTTTTTTATTTTATTAAAATACATTTGTTTTTAACACAACTATACTTTCTCTTTGATATCTTAAAGAGAGTTAGTATGTAAAACAACAACAATGACCAATGAAGTGTCCGATAGAGTGCGTATACGAAGTCTCCGAGAGAATTGGGTCCTAAACGCTAAAAATAGAAAATCGATATAGTAACAGCACCGATGGTATTTGCTTACTGACTGTGTGTGAATGAGTGTTTAGATTATGTGCAGTATCGCTCTGCTAGCGAGTAATGAAAAATACCAAAAAAAAATAGTACAAAGACAATCCTATAGCTATATAGAGAGCAGTGCAGTGTTGAAATTCATGGTTTGCATAATCGCTATATATGAGAAGAATTTACAAGTAAATTAATCTTATAAAAACAGGATAAGATATTTTTGTTTTATTTCTATGTTTTTCGGTAAAATACACGTCTCTGTATTACCGGAATTGGAGCGTGCAGTGGGCATTTATTCATGATTGTGATAATTAGTTTTAATCGGCAATGTTTCGAGTTTATCCTTATAAATTAACTTATATACATCAATGCGTAAAGTGAAAGTAGGTTTTCGGAAAATGATTACTTAGGACATAAATCTGGTCGATTCAAAACAACAACGCTCATTTTAATTAATCCGTCATTTACGTGCTTGACTGGACAGATCAACATAAACAAGCACTAACCCAGGGTTCTCAATAACAGCAGGCTGCAGGCCAATTTAGCCGCTTAGAAATGTGTTTGGGCCTGTTAGGAATCTCAAAAGTTCATAAAATATTGCTGGAAAATGCCCAGACCCCCTCTAGCAGGCCTGTTACTTAGTCTAGCTTTTGGGCCTGTTGGCCACAAACTTATTGAAAACCCTGTGATTAGATGTCAAATTCAGCCCCATTCCACAATTCAGTTATATAAGGTGACCGATTCACAGTTTTCCTGAACTATATATTGAGAACCCTGTAAGTGTAACCATGAAAAATAAGGGTAAGACCAAGTACAATCTATACCTCGCGGAAATCTCATTTGTTAGAACTTAGAGGTGCGAAGTTGGTGATGCGAATCGTGATCAGGATTAACAATAATATCTGACATACGACTGCCAACTGATTATTGAATGACTTAATGCCATAACAGACTATTGCATTTGGTCAAAATTGAGATTTTATACACTTTCGCCACTCATAAATTTTTGGAGCCACTTTGGTTGGACTTTCGCCAATTGGCTCAAGTGGTGATCGACAGCGTGGGCCCTGACTGCAGGATTTGATTACTTTTAACTGTTAATACTGAAGTTGCGAATCCATGTATGTATATAAGTCCTTTATGCAGAGTTCGCTATTTTTCACTCCTGCCCCGCAATGTAAACATGATTGTTGTGACAGACAATAAAATATAAAGTCTAACACGAGACTGATGCAGCTGTGAAAGGTTTCTTTCTCAAGTAAAATTTACAAATTCATACTTTTGACTCCAAAAAGTCAACGGCGATCTGTACTTACCCACTTAGCTCTTGTCAACCTCTTAGTTACTCTAAGTCTAAGCTAGGTTGTTATGGTTAATCGGTTGTTATCCAAGTCTTGTAGTAACGACGAATTGGTCGGTTAGGAAATAAACATCATAAAAACTCACATTAATCAGTATGTATAAAAACTTTTTTAAGTCACAAATACTTTACAACAAATTGTAATAACTACAGATGAATTAAATCATAAAAATTATTTCATAGAAAAAATAAAAATAAACTGCGATTTGTAATATTTATATGGACGTGAAAATTACTAAATATATCTATAGTGCGGCCATATGGATCAATGTGCGGATCAAACCATTATGCACATAATATAACATATAATTTCCACATCTACAATAGGGCTGGGCGAGTATCCGAGTACTCGGATATTCACGAATCAAATTGAAAAATCGAGTATGAATAATCGTCATTACTATGATACGTGGTTCGCGATCATGTTTTTAACAAATTAAAAGTGTATTCGATGTTCTTAAAAATCCCTTTCTTTAAAAAATATTGTCTCATCATGGACTACTTTGTTTGCCAAGATCTCCAATCGGTTCTTTGAATAATGATGCTGGTAAATCAATTAACTGAGAGGGAGTACTTATAGATATAAGCCATAGAACAATTTATATTTATTTACTTCAATTTAATGTATTCCTAAAAAAATTGAAATTTTAGATTGGTTACTTGATAACAAAAGATTTGTGATTCGATTCGTGGATCGTAAGGGTTGAATCGTGGATTGGATCGGATTGCCACTAACCCAATGATCCACAGCCCTAATCTACAATATTTACCTCCCTTGACAGCCATCTTGTTTGGCAAATTGATAGAAGATATTTATATTATGTTTTGATAATTCTTAAATATAGGATATTCATATGTGCATGACAACTACATATTCTTAAACCTGATGTGATTATGGTCTTAATAACTTCATGATTAAGTTATCTTTTATAGATCGAGTTGTTTAATAGCCATGCAATTTTCTGATTTGTTTCTGTTAAGCGCATAAGAAATTTGCCAACCAAGATGGCCGCCAAGGGAGGTAAATATTGTAGATGTGGGAACTACGTAATGATTCAAATCGTTAAACTATATTCATGAACTTGTTTGTTCGTTATGTACCAGTGTTGTTTATACTGTTTGTATAAATATATTGGCTGTGATATTAACCAGCCCGATTGGCTCAGTTGGTAGAGCATTAGACTTGCAAGCAGGAGGTCGTTGGTTCAAACCCCAAGTCAGGGAACATTGTTTTTTCACCCCCTATTACATTTGTTAAAACGTCATTGATTTGTTACATACAAGAAGTAATCCTGCGAAATCAGGGACACCTTGATTATATGCATCTTGTTGTCACACATTAATAGTGATTAATTGGACTAAGGAGCAGGCATCCTTTACTCGGAGGTTTATTTGGTTGATGTTACAGTATTGGTTCACACTTGAAGTAACTATCTATATTTATTCTGGAGACGTGTTAATGTAGACCATGCAGCTACTTCCACAGCAGGTATACAATTAACTATTACAGACATGATGATGCAAGAAGAATATATTACCGGTACTATGCATTTTGAATTATTAATACAATCAGATCTAAGAGAGACGACTCCAGAATAACAATAGATACTTACTTTCGAGTGTTAATCAATACTAAAACAGTCAATAATGTTAATGAATGTGTACAGATGTTCAAATGGTGACAATTAGTCACAGGTAGCAGTTAACTCATGTATGTACTGCATTCATTTGGTCATGTACTAATACTCCAGATTCACCACCAGTACAAACTTGGGATCCATTTCATGAATATGCTTAGCTTATATATAGTACATCTACCTTTTCAACTTACAAATGTTGCCATTCCTGACATTTTTGACAGTCAGACAGGATCATTAGGTTAAACTTCTTTCTTTTCATACAATGATAGACAAGACATGTCATTAAGAAAGCAATTTAACAACATTGACCATGAAATGGGTCAAATCTAAAAAAAAATGAACCTCACTTGCTTCTTTCGAAAAACAGGATATTACAATCAAAAGTCCCGTATGTTCTCTAGAAAATGTGATCTTATAATAGTCAAGTATAGGAAGTCAGAGACAACTAGAACTATCACTAAAGGTGATGAATACCCCCAGATGCGGCCTTGACACAGTTATTGTTACATTTTACAGAGGAAAATATAATGCATTTTCATTTTTTAATACCTGCAAATTTTGCTTAGATATATCCTGACCAGTTTCTAAATATACATTATATAAAAAATAACAAAGGGCCATAACTCATTAAACTTTACTTGGACAAAACCTATTGTGGACATGCACAACTTGGCAAACTACTTATCACTTCTAAGAAGTTTCACTGAATTCCTGCATGTAGTTGCTGAGAAATAGTACGGACAAAATTAACCTAATTGCATAAAACAAAGGGCCATAACTCAGTGAAAATTAATCCAAACAAAACCTGGTTATTGCATGCACAACTTGGCTTACTTTTTATAATTTCTGTGAAGTTTCATTGAATTCCTATGAGTAGTTACTGAGATATTGTATATAAACTGTATAAAAAACAACAAAGGGCCATAACTCAGTGAAAATTTAACCAACCAAGACAAGCTTAATGCATGCACAACTAGGCTAACTACTCATCACTTCTGAGAAGTTTTATTGAATTCCTGGCAGTAGTCAATGAGAAATAGTCAGGACAAAAATTTGCCTATTGTATATACTGTAGAAAAAAACAAAGGGCTATAACTCAGTGAAAATCAATCCAAATGAAAAATGATTTAAGCATGCACAACTAGGCTAACTACTTATTACTTCTGTGAAGTTTCGTTGAAATCCTGTGAATAGTTGCTGAGAAATTGTCCGGACAAAATTTGCCTAATGTATATACTGTATAAAAACAACAAAGGGCTATAACTCAGTGAAAATTAATCCGAACGAAAAATGTTTTAAGCATGCACAACTAGGCTTACTACCGATCACTTCTGTGAAGTTTCATTGAGATCCTGTAAGTAGTTGCTGAGAAATTGTCCGGACAAAATTTGCCTATTGTATATACTGTAGAAAAACAACAAAGGGCTATAACTCAGTGAAAATTAATCCGAACGAAAATTGCTTTAAGCATGCACAACTAGGCTTACTACTGATCACTTCTGTGAAGTTTCATTGAGATCCTGTGAGTAGTTGCTGAGAAATTGTCCGGACAAAATTTGCCTATTGTATATACTGTATAAAAACAACAAAGGGCTATAACTCAGTGAAAATTAATCCGAACGAAAATTGCTTTAAGCATGCACAACTAGGCTTACTACTGATCACTTCTGTGAAGTTTCATTGAGATCCTGTGAGTAATTGCTGAGAAATTGTCCGGACAAAATTTGCCTATTGTATATACTGTATAAAAACAACAAAGGGGCATAACTCAGTGAAAATTAATCCGAACGAAAATTGCTTTAGGCATGCACAACTAGGCTTACTACTGATCACTTCTGTGAAGTTTCATTGAGATCCTGTGAGTAATTGCTGAGAAATTGTCCGGACAAAATTTGCCTATTGTATATACTGTATAAAAACAACAAAGGGGCATAACTCAGTGAAAATTAATCCGAACGAAAAATGCTTTAAGCTAGCACAACTAGGCTTACTACTGATCACTTCTGTCAAGTTTTATTGAAATCCTGTAAGTAGTTGCTGAGAAATTCTCCGGACAAATTGTGTCTACAGACGCACGGACCGACCGACCGACCGTCAAGCGTGAATCCAATATAGCCCCCATAT
Source organism: Lutraria lutraria (assembly GCA_964023205.1). Taxonomy (NCBI): domain Eukaryota; kingdom Metazoa; phylum Mollusca; class Bivalvia; order Venerida; family Mactridae; genus Lutraria; species Lutraria lutraria. The sequence goes on from OZ026837.1 coordinate 22,374,114, forward strand.
ATTTCATATCTGGGGGTATAAAAATGACACCCAACTTATTGATTTATTAATATTTCATTTTAATTAAAACTCAACAATCCAAAATACCAATTTAACTACAAACATAGCACCTTACAAATCGATGACAATTACATTAATGTCACGAACTCCTCACACCGGTTACGTCACGCTTTGCTACTATAACCACTGCCACCACTGTAATCACGTGATGATAGTTGTATCATGTCACCACCAATTGTTAAATAAGACATTTCCTATAACCAACAAGTAAATTCACAATGTACATCTTTACCACATAAAATTTGTTGAAAACACTCTATTTCAACAATTGAAGGATCGAATTCTTTCGCGCAATCGAAAAGTAACTGTCTAAATACAGCCATTGTTTACATCGTGATTTCACTACGTTTGTCTATTTTCTTTTCAACGTTTATTTTTTACTTTTTTGTACATTAAGCATAATATTTCAATTAAAGATAAGTACTGCAATAAAATTTTAAATAATTGAAAATCAAAAGTGAAAAAAAATTCGGCTCTGTGACGGCCAAATTTCACTAGTGGTGGCAGTGGTTAATGTACTGATCAAGGGAGGTAACCGCTGTGGGGAGTTTGTAATGTTACTTGTATACCAAATCCATGGTCAAGTGGTTATCAGGCCCTTAGGAAGCAATTTCAAACTTGGATGGGAGTAATTGTATATGTTGCTTAAACATGGAGGGGGAGTAGTTATAACCCCTTTCAATAACCGGTATTATTACAACAGAAATTATTGGCAGCTAAGACCCCTAGGCCCCCAGTTCTTACGGGCATAGGTGAGGTCTGTAAGTAGTTATCACTCTCCCCTACCTGCTCAGGACCAAATTTCACATGTGAAGAAGCTGTATAGCTAGCTTAGAGAAGGTCATTGGTTATACCTAAGAGTACATCTTGGGTCTTTCTCCACCGTTAAAATTAAAGTCACGAAAACGGAAATGACCCTGGTGCACCCTTTGGTAAATAAATATCAAAATAATGTTAATTGTGGAATAAAGCAATCCAGGAAAAATAACCCCACCAAATATTGGTAAATAAATATCAAAACAATGTTAATTGTGAAATAAAGCAACCCAGGAAAAATAACCCCACCAAATATTGGTAAATAAATATCAAAACAATGTTAATTGTGAAATAAAGCAACCCAGGAAAATTAACCCCACCAAATATTGGTAAAATAATATCAAAATAATGTTAATTGTGGAATAAAGCAACACAGGAAAAATAACCCCACCAAAAATTGGTAAATAAATAATATCAAAATGATGTTTATTGTGGAATAATAAAAAAAATTCCTACTGTAAAAACATGTATACATGGAAAAAAATAAATAAAGTACAACTGGGAACAGAGCTTCACTCAACATATGTATATAAATATAAACAATTTACAAGATTGTGATGTTTTAAATGATAAGGCCATACTATCTGGTGCTGATGCCATAATGCACACACTAACTTAAACACCATTAGATACAAATAAATCTTGATATTTGAGCACTTCCGGGACAACAAATCCATCTTCAAATGGTCTCATTATTGAATTGAAGCGTACCATGTAAAGCGGTGGTCTTAACATTGGAGTGGAAGCTAAGTAAAGTTTAACTGTATTAATTTTATGAATTTATCTGCAATTTACAGTGCAGCCTCTCCAAAGTGACACTCTCTTGAGCAACAACCTCCCATCAACAACAGAATGATTTTCCCAACTTTACCATTTGACTATTAATCTAACCTCTCAAGAGCAACAACCTCTCAACAACAACATAATTTTGCTTCTCCCTAAGGGTGCTGCTTTGCAGAGGTTACACTGTACTCCTCAACAACTAAATAGTACCACTGGGGACTTTCGAAAATGAAGATCAAAAACTAGGGCTGTGGCGAGTATCCGAGTACTCGAATATTCACGAATCAAATTGAAAAATCGAGTATGAATAATCGTCATTACTATGATTCATTGGTCGCGATCATGTTTTTAACAAATTAAAAGTGTATTCGTTGTTCTTAAAAATCCCTTTCTTTAAAAATTATTGTCTCATCATGGACTACTTTGTTTGCCAAGATCTCCAATCGGTTCTTTGAATAATGATGCTGGTAAATCAATTAACTGGAAGGGAGTACGTATAGATATAAGCCATAGAACAATTTATATTGATTTACTTCATTTAATTTATTCCTAAAAAGAATTAGCTGTGGCCAGTCATGACTGAAATTTTGAAATTTTAGACTGGTTACTTGATAATAAAAGATTCGTGATTCGATTTGTGGATCGTAAGGGTTGAATCGTGGATTGGATCGGATTGCCACTAACCCAACGATCCACAGCCCTATCAAAAACAATATCGCCCGATATAATTATTAGTGTCCTTCTATATATTCTTGTTGTCTGCTTTTTCCCTCTATTTCTATAGTGTCTGCATAATGCATCTGCGTGTTATATACCCACCCCAATAAAATTAAAGCTGACCACCACAAAGTATAAACTACCAAGCTGCTTGTTTTCTCTCTCCTTTTATGAATGTTTTACAATCGCCATTCGTTTGCACAGTGGGACGTTGACCGTGGTGCAAGGAGACGGTCTCTAAAACACATAACAAAATCCAGTCTAGGATTGAGTGTGTCTCTACAGTGTATAGTTTTGAAGCAATCCACTCCATTTTCACCAATGACAAGTTTTTGTTGACTTCAGATTGTGAGAATTTTGTTCCTTCCATTCCCACCTTCAATGCTATGAATACTTTTTTATCTATTTCAGCGGGCTGTTCAACTTTTAAATCTAGATTGTGAAGTCTTCCTTTGGTCACATTAAGGCTGACTTCAAGGCAACTGACAGTTTTTGAGAACTCCTCTTGAAACAAACGTTGGATCGAAAATGGAGGGGTCTTAGCAAAAATCCAATCCCAGGACTTGAGCTCCGTTAAATGTTTTTCCACACCAGGAAACATTGACTTATTACATGGATCAACATATTTAATTGTAGAACTCTGAAAATAACAATAAATATTATCATACAGGAGAATATAGGGCCTAAATTAAAAATATGTTTGTTTGCCCTTTACCGACCCTGAATTTTAGAAGAGGGTCGGTAGGTAGGAAAATTATTTTATTATATTTCTAAATTTGACTTTTACCTAGCATGAAATTACACTTCTATCTAGAAGCATCCTCTACTAATTTTATGTATTCTGCTACCATACAACCATTTATTGTGTGCATTAATCAACCATAAACATGTACTCAGTGCCTTAACATACATTTTTGTTTTCATTCATTACTTCAAATGATACCTACTATAAATGTTTATCAAAAGCACTGAGTACATGTTTATTTTCCAAAGTATAAAAATAAAGTTCACCCAGATTTTGCAATAAAATGTTTTGAGTAGGCATGATTTTTTCGGGTCGGTCGGTAAAGGGCAAACAAACTTAATTTTAATTTAAGCCTAGAGGGTTTTTCTTACCCAAGGATCCACAGCCCTATCCACGATTCAACACTTATTATCCCAAATCGACTTGCATATCTTTTGTTATCAAGTACCATAACAATTCCAAAACTTAATGAGACAGTAATTTTAATTTTCTTTTAGGATTATGAAATAAATCAATATGAATTGGTTCTATGGCTTGAATGGATTTACTATGTATCAGCTTTATTTTCTGATTTAGCCCATGACCCATGCGTTATCAATCCTGTTAGACCTTGTAGTAGCGCTATAGTAGCAAACAGAGTAGACTCCGATGAGACTACATAATTTTATATTCAGAAGAAAGAGATTTTTAAGAACGAAGAATAGATGCTTTTTGTAGACAACTAAGATCGTAATCCACGAATCTCAGTAATAAAGACTATTCATACTCGATTCTTCAATTTGATTCCTGATTACCTGAGTACACAGATACTCGCCCCAACCCTATATAACATCCACTATTCTATGACAGGTAAGACTGCCAGAGTTTTCTGGTTAAGTCCAAAATATTGCAATTATTATATAATCAACTTCACATGCACAGTAATTATGCATATCAATATTGTTGTCTCAATTGCCCTGATTTGAGTAAAATGAAATTATAGGCATTGTTACTACCTAAGACTCAGCAGAGCTGTTCATTGACAGTTGAAACATGTATGCCCCTACAGGCCACCTGGATAGTAAGACCTTGACCTTTGATCTATTAAACATAAAATCAACAGGGGTAATCTACATGTGATGACCAACCTTCCATCTAAATCTGAAGAGCTTAAGCCAAATCATTCTCTAGTTATTGGTCAGACAAGGTTTTTGTGCTGAAGGCCACTGTGACCTTGAACTTTCACGTACTGACCTCAAAATCAATAGGGGTCATCTAAATGCAATGACCAATATCCCAACCAAATCTGAAGAGCTTAAGCTCATTCCCTAGTTATTGGTCGGACAAAGTTTGGTTACGGACAGACGAACTGAACGACAGACATAAGCTAAGCAATATACCCCCTTTTCCTCAAAGGGGGCATAATTATCAATACAAAATAATAAAACAATACAAAATTGGTGCAGAATTAGCAAATAATTAAAGCAAATATTTTCATATGGGACATTATGGGTGATTAAAGATAATGCAACTTTAGGCAAAGGAAATTATTCATCTATAACACAACCATGCCAATTTCTGGACTGTGCTCAAAATAAACCAATAAAACGCTTGGAATTTGGTGACCAGGTATAAATAATTACCTCTGAATCCTCAATAAATCTTTCACTTATAACATTAACCAAGGATGGAAAGTCAATATTTGGAACAAGATCTACTAGGTTCATAACTGACATCCGCGTGCTACGTGTTGCATTACTGACTGTGCCATCCTGGAAAAAAAACAATCAGATTTTTCAAAACAATTTGGGATTGATCAAAAATAGTATGTTAAGAGCCTCAACTCAAGACTGATATAAAAATATCAAACAAATAAAAACTTACAAGAAGTACCATGAATTTAAGTGGATGTTAAACAAACATGAGCGCCACAAGCAGTGCCAATGCTCAGCTCTATCCACCTAATATTAGGTTTCATGTTGTACCTCTTACAGTTTCTAAGTTATGAGCTACATTAAAGTTTTTGCATGACACAAATTCTGACGCAGTGATCACAATAGCTGGACATTTCTTCGAAAACAGATGAGCTAAAAATGGACATTTCCAGCTACTGTCAACATGTGTTGGAGGCCACTTCCGAATAAAGACCACTTATCAATAATGGCCACATTTTGTCTGTCCAAAGGGTGGCCTTTGTTACAAGGTTTGACTGTATATACTCAAACTTCTTCATAACATATGTCAAATATGTAACTAACATTTTAGAAGCACATGTATTTCTACATTATTGAAAAGACATTTAAACACAAGTAATGTAGTAAATAAACACAGCTTGTAAATCAATGAAGGACCTTTACTTTACTTTTTATCACCCAGATTCTTTTCTCGCGATTTTGACAAACTAGTTTTACGAGGGTCAGTAAAAAAGTAACTGCCTCATACTGTATATGTTGAAATTTTGGCGGTGGTTGAATGTTCTCTATTTTGGCGGTTGATAGATTTCAGCCAATTTAAAATCACTTTTCTATGTATATATTCTATATACAATGTATTACCAACGCCAAAACATTTTAGCACCGCCAATTTAAAGACGTATACAGTAACTAACAACCTCACTGATCATTTAATTTTTTACTAACCCTCATATCAGGGATATTAAATTATGAACTGACAGTCTGAAGCTCACTCAGACCTTATAAAAAAACATCTTACCAAATTTGAGTGTAGGATACTTTTCAATCTCAAAGTATCCACGTTATATAACAATGTAAAATGATGATATGTTTTGTCTCTAGCTAGTTTTGAGGCTGTTCCTGATATCTGTATATAGATAAAAATAAAAATTATCAAAAAGTGACAAACTCATAACATAAAATCAAGACCTCAAAAATAAAATTTATATGCGCAAATTTTATAGTCTGTTTTCAGGGCTTTTTTTCACAGGTTGGGGAAGGGGCCTTTTCCTTAAATTTGGGAAAAATAACGCATAATTTTTGCAAAAGGGGAAGAAAAAACTTGATGTAAATTGAACTTTAGGGGAAAACTGCATGATTTGAAAGAATTTTCCAGAGGGGAAGACGCCTATTAACGGCCCCTGCTATAGAAGGGAAAAAAGCCCTGGTTTTAATTACCAGCCTAAACTGGTAAAAAAATCAATATGAACAAAGAAGGAATTTTTTTTCTGCCTGGTAGAGGCTAACAGTCTTTTATATACATTTTTGTAGTCTGATAGAATAGATGAAACAGGCTTTTTCCAGCACTCTTTAAAATCAATCGGTAAACTTAACCAGAATTTTAGTCACTTTTTTTCACTTGTGCATCCAATGTTAACAAATTACAAAGTCATACATGTAGATAGAAGCACAATTGGGCCATGGTCCAGTGGTTAGTGCATTCGACTTGTAAACCAGTGATCTTCAAATTTTGGTCACGTTGGCACCTTGTGGAAGTTAGTACCCAGCAAACACTTGACGTTGTAAAAACGTTGTACAGACGTTGTACCCTGACGTTGGATGACCGTTGGATTTAGGTTGTAAATGAAAGTTTTTTAGACGTCATTTCCCGACGTCAATACAACGTCGTGTATACAACCAAAATCCAACGTGTTTTCAACCAAAATCCAACGTGTATACAACCACAATCCAACCTGTATACAACCAAAATCCAACGTGTATACAACCAAAATCCAACCTGTATACAACCAAAATCCAACGTGTATACAACCAAACTCCAACCTGTATGCAACCACAATCCAACCTGTATACAACCAAAATCCAACGTGTATATATTTACACGCCTGTAAGTAATTAAGGTGATTATATCAACAAAACTCAGGGATGTTCAAACAAAGAACATAATGACGCCAGTTACTATAATCCTGTATAATTAGTTCTTCATGAGGATACTGAACACTATTAAAATAATATTGCTCAATAATCAATATGTCGATCTATAACATATATCAGAAAGTTCACTTTTAATCTCACAATACAACCTAGTCTATATTTATCATTTGAAATGTCAAACAAAAAACAAATTTTGTTCACAATTTTGAATTAATATATCTAATTTATTCTTGCAAATTATTACATACACATGTAGACACGAATTAATACATTACATAAGTTTGTATAAACACACAGTAGATGATTATTCAGTGATCATGAACACTTAAGAATTCGTTTAAATGACATGTACAAAACAGTTAGAAACTAATAAATTAATCCCTCTGGATTTCCTGTCTGTGATTCTGGAGTCTACTTCAGTGGACAGGCCTGGCTGGCATCCTGTTCAGTTTCCTTTGACATAGACTTCATAGTATTTGCTGAAATAGTAAAAGAGCAAGCATATTCAGTCAGCGGGCATTTTCGGAAGTCATTTCATCTATCCAAGCTAGTAATTTTTACTATTTGAAAAATATACAGTCTTCTGTGTTTCTGTTATCAATCTGCCATGATGAATACATATTAAATTTTTCTAAAGACTGGATTATACCAAGCAACAAAATCAAAGAGAAAATTACACAAGCTCACAGAAAACTGAACATGCAGAATTTATTCTAATTAATATAATATATACCTAATAATATTCAATATAGGCAAATGCAATCTCAAACGGTATTATATAGACAAGCATTTTGCTATGAGAAAGCCCAGCTTTTTTACTTAATCGGTGTTTGTATGATATTATGTTGTAGTCCTCATACATAATTTTACAACCATGACTGAATTAGTTACGGATTATTTAGAAATAAAAAAATGATAAATTTACCTTGAACAACGCCAATTAAACAAGCTTGACCTGTAGAATTCCATCGTTCCCAGTCATGTTAAATTTGGACATCAATCTGTAAACAATTATAATAAACTATAAGTTAGAGCAAATGAACATGTATTACTTATTCAAAAATTCTGTAACTCGACACATGTACATTGAAAATAAAACTATATTTATAAGAATTCAATGTAGTATCAACCAGTGATCATAACTCAAAAACACGTACATATATGTCAGGCATAATAAATCCAAACATCCTTCTTAATTAAGTCTGAAGCATACAAGTTCCCCACACGAAATGAATAACATAATATTATCTCTCTCAAATTTTCATTAACACATTTCCTACGTGCATGAAGAACATTTGACCTGAGGACTCATCAATCAATTCGGGCACTGGCCAGTTTGGCAGTTGTCAGTAATAAAACCTTCTCTGGAATAGTTTCAAATTAATCTCATGCTGTTTTTCATGCTCAATTTTGTTGGAAATAATGGACATTAAGACATGTTCATGTAACTGATACCAGAACAGTGATTGTGAATATTTGTGTAGTCTTGAATTTAGACTTTACACAACAGATAGTTTAAAATGTAATTTCACCAGTTTTGTTTTACTTGATTTTTAAAGTGTAACAAAAGATGATCGCACTTTTAAATAAAAATACATTTGAATACCTATAAGCGAACTTAAAAGCGACCAACACGATATTGGTTGCAATAAGTTATGAAATTGATTGATTAATTACTTGTTCGATTTAAAATAAAAGTTTGCTGAATTTCCGATTATATATGCATGCAAGTACATATGCATCTTTTTACTGACATTCTTAATACTTATCAAAATTAAATCACACATCAAATTAAATAATAAATTCCACTTACCTTAAAATCCGAATTTGACAGATCTTTTGTATCTTATCCCGAAATCTTTTCTTGGGACCGTTGAACACTATTCAATATAACCGTTGCTGGTAGTTTTGAATAATTATAGATCTGTCCATTTTCATGTAAATTAAACGATTTTAATCCATTTATTTTGTAGGTTTTATGAAGAATATTTTTAAATTATTGTCGACAAACGTTTCTTTATTTAATTATTTTCAAATAGTGTAGAAAAGAGTTATCGTAAAATTCGAAATAACTGCATGCCATGGACCCTCGAAGCGACGCCTATCGGTAATATGAAACATTTTAAGGGGAGTAAACATGTCAGAGTGTTTTGCTATTTTTAACTCATCCCTAACATAATAATATATGCCAAAGAACAAGGTTTATATTTTGTTTGTTTGTTTTTTTCATGACAATATTCAATTTTCGTTATGATTTCAACAAAATCATTATCTGACCATAATCCAACGTCATGCAGACGTCTTATTCAGTCGTGTTTCTTACGTTGAATCAACGTTGGATTAAGGTCGCCGACGTCGCGACTTAAATACAACGCATATTCAACGTTGATACAACGTCGGGTGTTTGCTGGGTACTGGTTCCAATACAGGAAAACTGGTTAGCTAGGTGAACAGGCTGTCATTTATAACAGTACTGAACTTGTTCAATCGTAACTACTCGGGCATTTCCGTACGTGAGTAATACGCCTCGTACATAAGTGTAGGGTTACAAATTTTGGTTATTTTGTATCCGGTAACTAATTTTTCAAAACTAGGAACTCGTTTTCGTAGAATTTCAGACTTTCAAACGTGTTTATCGTTTGCGATTGATTAAATGGGTATTATATTCCCATGGAAAGAGAAACCGGTTGTTTCCATTGCTGGACTTCCATGGTCAGCCATGGTGGAAAGTAGCCTGTGAAGTACTACAACAAAATGGCAGCCTGCCTATTATGTCTGAGGCATTTTCGTAGTGAAAATGGCATTAAAGCCATTGAAAGAAAAGAAACACAATAATACCTTATATTTGTCCAACAACAATATGTCATCCCTATCATTTATAGACAATGGAGTATTCCATTTAGATTGAAGAGCATCTACAACAAGTTGAAGATTCTTCCTGCGATTATATAACGAGTTCTTCATCATGAAAGAACAATTAAGGTTACCTTCGTCATGATAAACAGTACCACCTAAAAACAATGAATAAATATCTTAAAAATACATTTACTATGAAATATATTCATCCAGAGCCCTAATTTCACTATTTCTGGAACCAAAATTTGGCCCAGTTCCGCTCCTCAGTGAATATACATTTTCACCTGGGCCTATTTTCTGATAAAAAAATTCCCTTATTCCAAAAGAAGCTTTTTTACATACATTGATTTTTGATCTAAACACATGTGCAAATGTTATACAGCAGCTGTTGATAAAGCCACTTGTAAAGTAGATATGCCATTATTACTGATAATATTTCTGTTGAAAACAAAATACCCTTTTTTCTTCAAAAACGACGCGAAATTCCCCAACTGACAGCAGCAGCCCCTGGCTGCAGTCCCCTAAAATGTAATTAGGCCCGTAGAATCTAAGAGACATTCAAAATCAAATTGATCACAGTATATTTAGATTACAGGTCTGGTAAAAGAATTCATTCCAACCATTGTCTAAGTACCAAAGTACCTGTAGACTAGTACAAACAGACATTAATTAATAATATTACTACCGTCATGCATCCAAAATGTAAAATTCACTTTATCTATCAAATACACAGGCAGCCTTTATTTGGAGTTCATTTTGTCATAAATAATCAATGAGAATGTTTAAAATTTGACCTTTTATTTATTCATAGGGTGGCCTTTATCCAGAGATGGCCGCAAACACAGGTTTGACTGTATATCAACACATTAAAGGATCATGATTACCCCAAACACCAGGGCTTTTTTCTCTTCTATAACAGAGGCCGAAATTCTGTGACTTCCCAATTGAAAAAAAGGTTCCTTTTTCCTAATTAGGGGAAAGAAATTCCCAAAAATGAAATGTTATTCTAACTTGGTTGTCTAACCTTCTCCAAATTTGACCCAAAATGAAAAGCTAAGGCCCCTTCCCAATACAGTTGTATTTGGAAAAAGGCCCTGAACACAATATGTGCCCATCCGGTTAGCTCAGTGGTTAGAGCTTTTGCCTACTGATCGAGAGGTTATGAGTTTGAACCCCGGGCGAGGCTCACACTGTCCGTGACAAATTTGACTGAAGATATGATATTGTATGTTAAATTAAAATTGTCCTCCACCTCTGAATTATGTGGGCTAGCTTGGCAGAAGCTTACGGATAGAATGTGGTGAGTACTGGTTAAGGCCTAAAAGCTGGTTAGGATAACTGCCCACCATGATATGACTGAAATAATGTTGAAAATGGCGTTAAAGCCCATGAAACAAATAAACAGAAACACAATATTCCAGTTCTTCCCATAATAAACTCAGTACAGCTGGTATAATTTAACATCAACTTACCACCACTTTTACGTCTTGCAAGATTTACATCAAATTTTTCACAATATGGTACATTACACTCAATCCAAGGATTCTGATGTCGACCAAACACGACACATGGAGCATCACGCCAAAGGAGTAGTATAGTCTCTTTGTTGAAATCAGAGTTTTCAAACAACCAGTCCTCAAGAGCCAAGTTTTCATAGATGTTAGTTGAGTTAGATACAAGAACTTTATGATGAAGTTTGTCAATTTGACTCGTAAATCGTCTACAGAGGACACTGGTAGACTTTCTACCTAGCGTAATTGATGACTTCACCAACTTATAAATATTCATCATCAGTTATTGGTCATCAACCTTCCTCATTATATAGATTTTCCTGAAATATAAATAAATTATACATGCAATGAAAAATAATTAACATTGCTGCATCTATGGTATGATCGATGCAATAATTATATTTTAATGGCCAACCAGTTTCGCTCATATTCATTATCTAGTCCAACTAATTAGACTGTTTGTAACGGCGAGACACTTTTTTTTATTGAGCCCCTCTAGCTCAGTCGAAGAGGATGGCCCTTTTGAATTCTTTCTTAAAATCGGCCAACCAAAAGCCGAATAAGTAAGGCGCTAAATCATCATCATGAGTACCAATCCGACTTTTGTTCTCCTTCAATTTATACAATGGTACAAAATGTATAAATAGACAATAAATCATTTGAAAATTAATTAGTATCGGGAGAAGTGATACGAATGTCATTTCGAGGGTTGAACGCAACAGTGTCGTAACTCATATTGAACTTAGAACAAGTTACGACAGTGTTGCGCTGAGCCCTCGAATTTTACTCTATTAAAACCGGATAGGTACGGTTAGTGTCCGGTCAGGTACGGTTTAACAGTTACATACATCACTTAAAATAATCACGGCATTAATTTGGCTTGTTAGCAGGCCAAATACAAAAAAATGGAAATGAAAATGATTGCTAATAAATTTATCCACACTGATCAGATGTTATAAATACAAACTAAAAAGGCAACATATACCACAAATTTGCCACAAAAGTCTTTACCTTGAACTTCAATAGTGATTCACACGCTGAGTAGAAATAACGAAACACCGTTTGTTTACATGGTTTCAACAAAATACTTTAAGGTACTATTTTGATCACATTCTTCATAAACAAATATAAAAAAATACTTCAATCTATTACATTGTTTATGGAAATATCGGTAAAAGTCATTTGTTTGGGTGATCCTTATCCTTTTAAGCGTAGCTATTCCCTTGATGAAGTGCACATATTCCGGATAATTACACATAATTCGGATAGCGATTTTAGGCTATTGTGTCTCTTCTAACAATGTAGCTTATTTATTTTATGTATATCAGTCTGAAAGAAAGTATTAATTTGAATAACTCTATTCTCATCATGTATTTTGTAATAAAATCATTTAAATTTTAATATAAATAGAGCTAGATCTACATAGGAAAAATTAAAACAAGTTACATAATTTCCAGTGTTAATGAACTTTATCATGATTAAGTTAATGGGAATGAATTATTGGTTTGATAACTGTACATTATTTGAAGTGACTCATGTTTTTATTAAGTTGATGTATTTGTACCTTTATCTGGATTTTCCCTAGGATATTTCATACTAGGACCCTCAGGGTTTGAAACTTTGTATTTTGGGGGTCCCATTAACAGATATGCATTTTTGGCTAAAGTTTAGAAAACCTTACAATTTATTGCACTATAGATCATCAAGTGCTTATTCAAGTTCACTGGATCAAACTTGAAATAAAGTAGCAAATAATCTGTTTGGCTGAATAAACTAGTTAATTTTTTGGAAAAAAATTCATTAACACATTCTCTGATCAATAGTCTTTGCACTAGAAAAGTGTTTCCTGTCTTTCCAAGAGTCTTTAGGAAACTAAAAGATGAAAAATAAAATCACCCCACACCCTTTTTTGGAAAAAATTGGATATAATCAAGGAATTAATTGAATCTAATGATCTAACCCTACCCAGAGAAATTTCAGTGGGTTAGTAGACGGACCGGTTAGTAGGTAGGAAATATTTTTTTTAACAATTTCTTTTTTACATTGAACCCAAAATACTTGTCGAAATGCTTTTTATACACATTGAAGTAAAAAATTTACCCAAGAGGCCAAAAAAGAGTTGGGTATGGCCGTTTTTCAGTGCATAGGTAGCATGAGCCGAAACAAAATATTTTTATTAAAGTATGGCCTAATTGGTATTTGCTACTAAGTAAAAAATTGATGATGAAACTTATTCCCCCTTTTCAGTGTACACTGTAAACATGGAAACTGTTCTGGAGAAGAAAGAATTCAGTCCTTATGACTATGAAGGTTCACCAGCTGTTGAAGTTGTTCATGGTTACTTGGCAATGCTTTTTGGACTGGTATTGTTTTCTGCCATCAACTATGCAGCCATTCTTATTGGACCATCTAAGAAAATGAAAGGAGACACTTGGCGATGGAGGAATACTTTAATCTCATGGATACATGCAAACATAATGGGTGTTGGTGTATTATACTGGTATGTAGATAAAACCATCACACAGTGACTTATACCTATTATGAGTCTGAGGCAATTTCCGTAATTTTAACAGTAATTGACATCATCTTGTGAATGTATCATGAAAAAGTTGTGGTTCTATAATCACAAGTTAATTTGTCTGTCTGCTGTGTTTTTCTTAAATATTTTCATTGTCACAGTCAAGTAGAATGATTTTTGAAGAAGTATTTATTTGGTGTGATATTTTACTACCTTTTATTCTAGTGGTAAGTTATCCTACAATTCCTACACTATTTGCTATTGAAGATTTATGAAGTAAATAAAATCATTTTAAGATCTATTTTTAAACCTTAGTGCTGTGACTGCCCATGAGCTATTAAAAACTTCATGTATTGTTAAATGACTTTCACTTGAACGTGACTGTCTTATTGGGTCAGGTTTTGAGCCTACATTTTATGAGACGTGTTGCGGATACTGCCATTTCTAGCATGTATCCTATTAAGACAATAACATACTTGATTTTATTTATAAAGGCTCAGAGCACACTAAAGATGTAACCAACGAGACAGCCTTCAATGTTACCCATTTGACAGAGTTGAGTGATTTATCCCTGGGTCAAGTGAACATCCAACCCGAGAGAGCATTTTTTTGTCTACATATATTAAATTCAATTATTTTCTGAAATAGGTACAACTACCGGTAAACGCTCATTTAAAGCTGCACAGATGTATTACACTTATTGCTTACACATGAAAACGCTTTCATTATACCAAGGGTGCCAGTTTTTCAGTTTACACTTATGTCCACAGGGGACTCTTTAAGTCTTAGCACCAGAAATTAGTGTGGTCGTCAAAATACTAATTCCAAGAGCTTGATCCCATGTGCCCCATTCCAGTTCAGGTTTTACTTTTTATGCCCCCATATCGATAGATCGGGGGCATATTGTTTTCGGCCCATCTGTCTGTTTGTCTGTCTGTCTGTTTGTACCAAACTTTAACATTGCCTATAAAATCAAAATGCTTCCACCTACAATCATCAAACTTCATAATTATGTTTGTTCCTCATGACAACCTCTACAGGACCTGTGCATTTTCAAGTCGCAGGTCACCTGGAGGAGGCATTGTGTTTTTAAAACACATCTTGTTGAGTGTGTTTTTACATTTAAAAATTACCTTTTATCTATTAGTGCACATGATTATATTCTTGAAATCTGTAAATTTAATCAACTCCTGGCTCTCAGAAGAACATGTATGCTTGGTACAATGTAATACTACATTTTGCTTTTTTTGCACGTTGCTGAACTTTGGTTCATTGAAAACTAGTATATTTTGTAGTTTTTAGCTCACATGTCACAAAGTGACAAAGTGAGCTATTAGGATCACTCTCCGTCCGGCGGTGTGCGTCGTGCGTCGTCAAACTTTTTGTTGTGACCACACTAGGGGCCACATTTTTTGCTCAATTTTAGCAAAACTGGGTCAGAACGTTAATATCAACAAAATCTCGGACGAGTTCGATATTGGGCCATTTGGGGTCAAAAACTAGGTCACCAGGGCCAAATAAGGGAAAACCTTGTGAACACTTTAGAAATCACTGTTTTGAATTTATCTTCATGAAACTTTGTCAGAATGTTTATTTTAATAATATGTAGGTCAAGTTTGAAAATGGGTAATTTCTGTAGTAAAATTAGGTCACTAGGGCAAATTGCTGGAAAGCCTTGTGAACACTCTAGAAGTCACTGTTTTGATTGGATGATCATGAAACCTTGTCAGAATGTTTGTCTTCATAATATCTTGGACGAGTTCGAACATGGGTCATCTTGTGTCAAAAACTAGGTCGCTAGGTCAAATCTTATGAAAAACCATGTTAACACTGTAGATTTCACAGTTATTATTGGATCTTCACCAAACTTTGTCAAATCGTTTGTTTTAATGATATAACGGTCAAGTATAAATATGGGTCATCTGGGGTCAATAACTAGGTCACCAGGTCAAATCTTAGGAAAACTTTGTTAACACTGTAGATGTCACAGTTTTAATTGGATCTTCACCAAACCTTGTCAAAATGTTTGCCTCAATGATATGTGGGTGAAGGATGAACATGGGTCAGCCGGGTTCAAAAACTGGGTCACAAGGTCAAATCTTAGGTAAAAATCTTGTAAAAGCTCTAAATGTCATGGTTTTGATTGGATCTAGGCCAAACCTTGTCAGATTGTTTGTCTTAATGATATTAAGGACAAGTTCAAATATGGGTCACCTAGGGTCAAAAACCAGGTCACAAGGTCAAATCTTAGGAAAACCTTATTAACACTGTAGATGTCAAATTTTGATCGTATCTTCACCAAACCTAGTCAGACTGTTTGTCTTAATGATATGTAAGACAAATTCGAACATAGGTCGTCTGGGGTCAAAAACTAGGTCACCGGTTCAAAACAATGTTTTAATGAGTGAACAGTGATTGTCATGTGAGCGATATAGGGCCATCTTGGCCCTCTTGTTTTTTAATTCACTGTCTCGGTTGATTAGGATAGAATACACACAAAGTTTTAATCAAATGTTGTACATTGTATATGTTATGCAAAATTGACACAATGTTATTACTTGGGTTCATTATATTTCGCCCAATCCCGGTACTCAGTTGATTTTTCATAGGCTCATCAGGAAATTCTTTAAAAATCTTCTTGTCAGAAACTACAATGGCTAGAGCTTACTGGTAGATATATGCTGTGTAGTATTATCTAGTACAACAGTCTGCCAAGATTATTTAAATCATGGCACCAGGGTCAATATGGCCCCGCCCCTAGGATCATTTGATTTTACATTGGCATAATTATGTAGGGAAAAAATGAAAAAATCTTCTTTTCCAAATAAGTGTTGACAAAATTTAATGATATAGCTACCCCTAAATTGTTTTACTAGAACTATTTATACAGTTTTATATAGCAGTGTTTTTGCTCCCAAACCAAAGATTCGGATGAAAGTTGTCTTATTCTTTACTCTAGTGTGAGCTTTAAAGGGCCAACATGGCCATGATCTTAATAAGTTAGCTATTCTTATACCGGTAATTCTGATGTTGTGTGTTAAGATTAGTGTTTATTTATTTTTTTGTTATAAAAGAAATTACTCTAGCTTGGTACCATATCGAGGGTTCAACGCAATAGTGTCGTAACTCATATTGAAATAAGAACAAGTTACTACTGTGTTGCGCTGAGCCCTCGATATACTCTGTTATTCACTTATTTACAAAGAATAATAATTGGGAAAGGTGACTTCTGACAGAAACATATTAATTCTATTGTTACCAGTTTGGCTTAACTAGTCACTTCCAAAGTATTTATATGCCTCCCCCCTGGCATCTATTGATGCGTGGACATAATATTATAGCGATGGCCTTGTCTGTCTGTTTGTCTGTCCATAGGAAAGTAAGTTTAGGCTGTCTCCAGTGCGCATGTGTTTATTGAACATAGCATCTTTTTCCTTTTTTGTTTCACCTATGTTTGCATGGTCAATTAAGTTATTCACAGCAAAAATCCTGATACAGCACAACCTCTCCAGAGAGGCCCTCTCTTGAGCAACAACTTTCCAGTGACAACAGCAAAAATTTTTACCACTAGACAATTAAACTATAGATTAGACCTCTCTAGAGCAACAACCTCTCGACAACAACAACATAATTTGGATTCTCCCGTAGGATGTTGCTTTGGAGAGGTTGCACTGTACATACACCATTGTTGTTCACTATATATTTGATTAATAAAAACTGTCATTGTTACACTATTTTTATATTGGAGCCATTGGTTATTGGAACTGAATAATCCAAATTAAAACTAGTCTTCAGTACAGATTTATCTGTGTGGATAGAATGTAAAACACCTTTGGTGAACAATGATGGTGTTTTAGTTTATTATTTGTTTATTATAATAAAGTGCACTTCTTTTTTATTTTCTTTATTTTTAGCCTTTATTTTAAGCCAGAGGTTTTTTCTGATGATATGATCCTTTACTGTGATAACTACATATACTTTTTGATATCTATTTCAGTAGGTAAGTAAATGTGTTCTTTGTCTGGATACCTGCCCCTAACTGCTTCTTCTGTGTAAATGCCGGGAGCCAGACTAGTATGTTTTCATATTGTCTGTATTAGCTGTCTTCCTAAATGTTTTAAATGTTCTGACGTAAGTTGGTTAACTGTATCAAAGACCACTTATGCACAGAGATTATTATTAAGCTATTTCATCAAGTAATTTTGTATTGTAACAAATTTCGCAGTTATAATTCTTCTTAAACAATATTTCTGGTTACATGCTCATTAGAAATAGGGAAGATTGTTTAAAATGTTAAGAAATTCTTTTATGATAATTTTGATTGGTCTTACAAGCATACAGAAGTGTAAAAAAGTGAGACAGTGGATGTACATTTCCTTGAACCTAATAAAAAGTCTAGTGTAATTGGGAAATACTGGGGTAGGTCAAGTATATTACCAGAAGCTAGCAAACAAGTCATTTTTATGCCTAATTAGTAATAACTTTCTCTTGTTTTTGATAAAGACACAATCAGGGTTAAATTTTCTTTTGTTGCTTTTTGATTTATTTCCCAGTTTTTCGATACTAGTAGATAATATATTTAATGTTAGGGAATAAACACGCAGGGAGGAACAGTGGTGTAAGGGTAGAGGGTCGGACTCCTAACCCAGAGGTTGCGGATATGAATCCCGTCAGTGATAGAATTTGATCGGAACCTTCATAATCCCTTCTTTAGGTGCAAGTACTGGTCAGAATTCAGGATGCAGTCATCGAGAGTAGTGAATATAAGTTGTAAGAACTTGCTCTACAATTGATGTAAAATAAATAAGTTTTAACTTAAACACACAGGCATTCAATCTCAAGGTTTTCCACACAAGCTAGTAGTGTTGTTGTAAACTAACATATTCAAGTATTTACATGTGTTCCTTTCTGTTGTTGTTATTCTGGTGGCATAAATTTTACCAAAGAAATTATAAGTTTGAATCAACAAAGTCAGGGGGAAAAATACATACTTTAACTTCTTGTAGTCCATACAGCCTGGGTGACTATTTCATGAATCACACCCCTGCCCTCCTCTCATAAAAAAGTTACAGTATGTTCATTGGGTGTTTCTTGCCTGGTTTTTAACTTTTTACCGTATAATTTATTTGATGTATGATGTAATCAATTGATTTTGCTTTCAGGCTATTTCTGGTATGATTTTTTTGACCATGTATTTAATGGGAAAGCCGTGAGTAACTATGAAGTCATACTGCATCATTTTGCTGTAAGTATCAGTTTCTCAATTTTGATTTATGATTATTAATAATAATTTATTATAAATAATACATGCAATTTTCACAGGAAATGAGAATTTTGCAACAGAAAAATTGAAAATTGCATTTAAGATTTCTATGTATAGTTTTGGTATCTCCATCTTTTAAATTGAAGGGGATTTGGATTAAGCAAAAGTATTTTCAAGTTGAATCTACAATCTAGAACAGATTTTATTAAGAACAACTTGTCAAATTTATTGATTTAATAAACGAAAATCAGTTTTAACTGTACGCACTACATTTCTTCGCATGTGTTATTACAATACGTTATTAAAGATTATTGCCCGCTCAGGTACAGGTGACTTTACATTGGAAATGGGAGTGAGGTATGGAGCTTTAGGCTAAGACTGAATTTTAATAAGGTTGCTTTGTTGTATATATTTCAGGTGATTTGGTCGTTTGGATACACAATCCAGTACAAAGTGAATGCACCATATTGTATTATTGCATTAATGGTTGAAGTGAACACCTTCTTTCTTCATGCTCGTAAACTCATGCAGTTAAATCAATGGCCATTTAGTCATTGGTTGTATAAGGTGGTTGTTGTTTTGAATCTTATTACATTTCCCCGATACCGATTATGGGGCGTCGCTTTGGTAGGGATTGGAATCTATGAAAATTGGTATCGACTCACTTCAATTTATCGATTTTTTGTTTTCATTGCAATGGTGGTAATGTCTACGATTAATCCAATACTATTTTGGCGATTAATTAAAACCGATCTTTTACGAAGGCATCGACGACCGGTGAAGAAAGAAAAGCCAGACACAAATGGTTCAAATGGGACAGATTTTAATCAAAATGGAGATTTTCATAAGCAACACTAATGTTTACATATTAAAGCTGACTAGATTGTGTTCTATTTACCCAATTCTTACCTTGACCTTACAGTATTCTGTTCTTACTAAAACCCTTCAAATTTCAAAAACAATTCTTTTTCATAGTCTTTATAGTTCTTTTAATATAAGCTTACATCATTGGTACATATGTAAGCAGTAAATATCATTGGACACCAAAAATGTTCTTTTTTCCAGCATTTCAAAATATCAGTTAGAGTACATTCATGATAATTGTAATGTTAAAAAAGAAATATAAGAAGTTTGGATCATGTAATCATGAGCCAACATGATCTACATTAAAACATCTTTAGTTTTGAAAACTTCAACTTGTACCCACATTAACCATATTAAAGCACTTAAAATTCTTTTATATGCCCCTGTATCGATTGATCGGGGCATATTGTTTTTAGTCTGTTTATTTGAGCCAAACTTTAACCTTGCCTATATAATTAAAATGCTTCCACCTGCAATCGTCAAATTCATTTGCTGGTTCCTCATGACAACCTCTACAGAATCTGAGCATTTTCAGGTCAAAGGTCACAGGGCACTGTGTTTTAAAAAACACTTCTTGTTTTATTTACCAAATCTAGCACATTTTATAATGATAAAATACTGTCAAGTTACCTAGTCACACAATCAGTCAGTTTTTCTTTACTTGTTTAATTTATTAGTACTGTAGTTGTTTGCTGTGAGATTAATAATTACTTATTTTTTGTGGAATTGTTTTGTTATACACTGATTTTGTTGTTCACGTAAGGTGGCCTCCATGGCCGAGTGGCTATGGTCTCTGACTAGAAATCACTAGACCCTCACCACTGTAAGTTTGAATCTTACACAAAACCATATTTCACATGTGACGAGGCTGTCCAGTCAGTTAGCTTATAGAAAGACTGTGGTTCTACCGAGGTGTATACCTTTGGTATTCCTCTGTTGTTGAAGCTGCAGGGTTGTTAATGTTCTGGATATATCAGGAATTTATATGTCATGAAAGAGCTATGATTTCTGAGCAAAATAAAAGTTATTTAATGAAAATATGTCAAGAAATGGCAAAGTTATGGTCAATTTAATCTGCTTTGAAGGATTTTCTTTATTAAAACAAACCAAGTTAAATATGGAAACATTGTGGTTTAAGGCCTCTTGATTTGGCAAAACTGCTCGGCCTCATATGATTTTCAAGATTTTTTATTCGGCTTTATTGACGCCACTGAAGCTTGAAAGTTGCTAAATGATCAAACCAGTTGTGCGATGTTGAACAACTGTTTAGATCGCATATTTTTTGTTGCTTGTTGTATATCATATAAGTTATTTTTTGCTAATCATATTTACCGGTATATAGGGAACAATGATTAAATTTGTGTGAAATTAAATTGTAAATAATTTATTACATGTAACCTTTTTTCATAAGATATGTTTATAGTATTACACTACTCAACTTTTATAATCAGTCAACATGGTCTAAGAATAATTTGTGAACAGGACTATCACTTATTTTATTGATATTTTCAGATAAAGCAAAATTATAATGTCACTTAATGCTATCATTATCCTTACCTATACTAGGATCTTATGACATTTCTTGATTTATCTATACATATTGAATAAAAATAGTTGTTTTATTCCGTCTTTTATTTTAAGATATTTGAAAATCAATGTGACTGCTTATAAAAGATGAGCAGTGTATTTTGCTCAAGTTTATGCTCTGCTGATCCATTTTACATTAATTTTTATGCATTGTTTATCAATTAAACTTGATTTGAGGTCTATTGAGATTCTTGCTGCTACCCTAATGATCTAAAATACAAGATTGTGAAAGGCTTAGATTATAAAACTTGAGGACTGTCTCAATAGAGCTGATTAAATGTTTACTGGTAAATACATATTCATGTTAATTATGCTTATAGACTAATGTATCAATAATATCATTATTGTCTCATCATAATTAACTTAAAAACAGTAAAAGACAAGATTTGAGTGTGGAGTTCAATCTCAAGTATTATAACCTTGAACCCTGTACTCAGAACATTGCATTCTGTGATCAGCAGTTTTCAACTCATACTTCGCATGTCATTGTTGAGAAGCTATATAGTTATTTTTGTATTTGCGTAATTTATTTAAACTGAATTTCGTCATTATTGTATGTATAACTAATATATTGTTGTGTGTCGACCTTGTAATACCAGGAATGAAGTTGTTTAAGCTGCTGTTAGTTCACATGATTTTATATCAGTACATGTGCCTGCCTAATTGTCAAATTTTTCAGACTTGACAGCAAACAAATGTTTTTAATTTGGCCTATATTGTTTATGTTTTAATCTTTGAATTTTTTCTTAAATTATGTCTTCCTAATTACTTTAATATACTTATTTTAACATGTCTGTCATGTGACAGATAATTGCATGACCACTATATGATCACATGACCACCATATGACAGGTTATCACCTGACCACCATATGACAGGTTATCACATGACCACCATATGACAGGTTATCAATTGACCACTATATGACAGGTCATCACATTACCACCATGTGACAGGTCATCACATGACCACCCTGTGACAGGTTATCATATGACCACCATGTGACAGGTTGTCACATGACCACCATACAACAAGTCATCACGTGACCACCATACAACAAGTCATCACGTGACCACCATATGACAAGTCATCATGTGACCACCATATGACAAGTCATCATATGGCCACCATGTGACAAGAATAATAAATATTTCACAGTACCATATCTGAATCTTCTCTATGTTAGAGTTTATTACAGTCATAAATTACTGACTATCAAACATTCACTCGTACATTCTGGGAATTTAAATTTGAGACTTAATACAGAGGTCACACGTGTCGCTTGTACAAGCTGTGTCTTAATATTCTTCTATTGTTAATTATTGATAATTGGTTGTCATGTGTTCATATTATACATGTACAGTTGTTCACCTCTGTTTTCATGGACATCTTAAAAATAGTCATATACATTGTACTAGTATTTAAATGAGTCATTGATATTTTATATTTATGTGAATCCTTTAAGTTCATATTGATGTGAGTCATGTATATTTTACAATACTATGAGTTATATATTTTTTATATTGATGTAAGTCATTTATATTTTACAAGTATAGGGTATTGTGAATGAATTATATATACAGTGCAACCTCTCCAGAGAGGCCCTCTCTTGAGCAACAACCTCCCTTCAACAACAGCATGTTTTTTATATACCATTTAACTATTAATTTAACCTCTGTATAGCAACAACCTCTCAATAACTACATAATTTTGCTACTCCCAAATAGTGTTGCTTTGGAGAGGATGCACTGTAGTTAAAAATAAGTCTAAATGTGTTTTTTACAAATTTGAATGTATATTTTGAAAATTCTGATACATGTATGTTACCTTTTGTTATTAAACCACTATCCTTTATAAAATCACCTGTTTTGATATTGTTTTAAACCTGTTATAGCTACAGGTCAAATTGAAGTGAAGTACATGCACAGTCAAATCTGCATTAGTGGCCACCTAATAGAGGTCACCCTGTGAATAAAAACCATTCTTCACAACACCTTCAGATTAGTTAGAGCAAAAACCACTGAATAAAGGCTATCTGTCACTAAAGGCCACATTATGTCTTTCCCAAAGGTGACCTTTGTTTCCATGCTTGACTGTACAAGTATTTTTCATTATTTCTTTATTTTGTAAGCTTTTGTAGCAGATATTTTGGCTGTGTTAATTTTAATGTTGGGGAATCTAGATACAAATGTTCTTCTAAATTTGAGACTTTTTGTTCTTCATCATAGTTCATGTATAATTATCTTGCCATCTTTCCTCAGTCATGAAAATCTTTGATTTTCTATAATGTTGGCGTGGAATTTAAACTCTCTTGATAATCTAAATAAAATCTGATAATCTTTAATGAATTATGCATCGTTACAAAGAAGAGAGGTAACTCTAGATATAAGAAACGTGATTGATTCAGCAGTGCGTTCAGTTAACAAAAACATTACAAAAAGATTGCAAATAGTCGCTTACGTTTCTTATAGAACAGTTTGTTTATGGAAACTGTTTGTAAACACAAATAGAGTTAGTGTGCGAAAGAAAACGGTATGGACAAGGTTAAAACACGCATCCACAGATCCAAATCTGGATCCAAAATAGAAGATATAGGGGAAATAAAGGGGTGTTATGGATCTATTCTTTATTAATTGGCAGATTAAGATCAATTTGGTACCAAATTAAAGCTGAATGTTGCAGCTTTGTGTACATCCAGATCTGAATCCGCAGATCCACGTTTTACGAATGGCCGGACGCCATCTTGAAGCGTAACAAAGTGTTCAATAAGACTGTTTCTGTTACAATCTGTTTGTGGGAAAGTTTTCCTCAGCTGAAAGCACTGCTGGAGAGACATTCCTGACATTTATAAAAATCATTTATAAACAAGGGCAAATCACTCTTAATGAACGGAAATCATCATGTAAGACAGAGGAGGGATTTCTGGACTTCAGAAATAGTTATTTGAAAATGAAGGGAGATCACTCTTTCTATCAGAAATACATTATTGAAAATTTTTGGACATAGGAAATATTTATTTGAAAACAAAAGGTCACACTTAATATAAGAAAATTTGAAAATAGACATTCCTGATTTGATACCTTATCTTTGAATAAATTGTTGTTGGAAGTGTTAGTGACTGTTAAAAAATGTCCAATGCGTTAATGTTCGGTAAGACAAGCTTACGTTTTTCCATGTACTGCAGATTACTGTGCTAATTTTCATATCACTGGTATATGAGTATTATTTCATATGGGTGTTATATGCATATACTTTTATTTATTGCTTTATAAAGCTACCTCATGTACATTAATTTAACATTATAAAGGATTAATAATTTGTAGCTATATAGTGAATGATAAATAAAAATAATAAAGTATCCAAGTTGTTATTTTTACAATACAATGTATAGTTGCAGGATGCTCACCAGACGTCAAAAGTTGAGGGTCAAAAATGACATTTGACTAATAATAATATAATACCGGTAAGTTATCAAATTTCCTACTAATGTAATAGTATATTTGACCCTTTGGTACAAATTCTCAAAAGTCAGAAGCTATATTTTGCTAATTAAAGAGTCAAATGTCATATTAAGGGTCAAATAAGAACCCTGAGTAAGGTGTAAGGAGGAATTTACTATGACTGCAGCTTCAGAGACAATAACAAGTGCTATCTCCTATACCAAACAGTCTTTTATGCTTAGATGGCAGAGTTCAAGGCTGCTGCTTTCATTTAAGACCCAGATAAGGGACATGTATATATCTGATGATTTCATAACTCTCCCATTACAAAGGGACCTCCATGGCCCCTGACTATGGCCCTTTCCCATAACTAGGTAGTCTCCCTTTGCTGATTGTCAATTCTTGTTGGCAGCACGCTAAAATTTTTCTACTTCCGACGACTATAATTATTATTCAATATACTTCAAGCAGAACTATTAACAGGGAAAATCAATACTGGTTCATCAACCTCATAGTATTGAGTCAATTAAGTTTATCACTAGCCACTCAAAGTTTGATGTCCACCCAGGATCAGACACACTAGATGATGCAGTCCAGCTAGCTTACAGAAGGTCATGGTTCTATCCAGGTGTGTGTCTTGGGTCTTCTACCTCTAAAACAGGAGAAGTTGCCCAAATGACCCTGTTATAGCAACATTACAAATATATACAGTACAACCTCTCCAGAGTGGCCCCCTCTTGAGCAACTACCTCCCTTCATCAACAGCATGAATTTTTCTCACTGCATGATTTAACTATTAAATTAACCTCTCTAGAGCAACAACCTCTCAATAACAGCATAACTTTGCTACTCCCAAAGGGTGCTCCTTTGGAGAGGTTGCACTGTATTTCAAAAATACGCATAAAAAATAAGAATTAAGATTTTTGTTTTGTTTTGGTGCATAAATGGTTAAAAGAAACTCCGCTGCTCTAAGTCATGGCTGAAAAACTGTAGCTGAGAAGTAACGGGGTGTGAACATTTAATAAACTTCTCAGAATCTTTTATCCTTGTATTCAACATTTCGGTTTTCACCTTGATAAAAAAATGGATATTATTTACAAACTATATGTTTTCCTCATGAAATGTTCATTAAATGGAGAAAAATACTGAAAAAAATGTAACAAGTTTACTGCACTAACAATGGTCCTTTTCACATCTGACACCTGGTTCAAGAAAAACAACAAAAAACCACATAAATTAAAAAATAACAATTTTATTTATATAAACTACAATCAAAAGACTTCAAGAATCAGTCATAAATGTTTCAAACTAAGATACAAAATATCAAGCAGCCTATGTATGAATACATAAATGTATAAATTTATATATAAATACTCATTTATAAACAAAGTAAGGCAGATTTCATTTCCCATAAAATGTTCCCGTACAAAAAGGTTTTGATCAGGTCAGATCAAAACAGTATCATTGTGTACAAAATAATTATCAACAAATAGTATATGAGTTCACAGACTTAAACGCCAGTAGCTATTTATTCAAGGGCTAAACATAAATTATAGCAATTTAGTCTCCAAAATCACAAACAAAATCCCAGGGGATTTAGTTTATTGCCTTAATGAATAATAGGCCATAAGAGAAATCAAAACAGATTACTTATTTCTTAATTCATTTATATCTTCACAGAATAGAAAGTCAATAAGAACTTAAAGTTTCAGATCTGATTTTTATACCCTGTGTATCGATAGATTGGGGGCATATTATTTTTGGCCTGTCTGTTTGAATTAAATTTTAACCTTGCCTTATAAAATCGCTTGATCACTTTCAAAATATACAAAGTTGGAAATTGAATCTCCAAGATTTAGTTAAAAAATGAAAAAAGGAGCATTAAAAAAACACAATAGAAAAAAAAGAAATAAACAGATCTAAGTCAAAGTGCATACAAAAGTAAACATAGCATTTAAATGTGTAAAATAATGTTTTGTATAAAGTGCAACATGGAGACAATAATTATGATTCAACATTTCATCGTTCACAACACAGATCTACATAAAACAATACGGTCAAACCTGTGATAGCAGCCACCTCAGAATGAAGGCCACACTGTGAATAAAGGTCATTCTTTTAAAAGCCATCACTGATTATTAATAACAAAATGACCTCCAAGTAAAGGTCACCTGTCAACTAAGGGCACATTATGTTTTCCCAAGGTTTCACAGGTTTGACTGCATGTACAACTTCAAAGCACAGCTAGATCTGTACACAAAGGCCACCTAAGAGAAAAGAAATAAGACCTGAGTTTTAAAACTCAAGACCAATCTCTCAGCACAAATATCAATTTTGTTTTCAAACAGTCTCAAGATTATACCACTTTTCAAATATTTTGTATGATCAGTGACGAAATCATAACATCCACTTACACTTATCACAAACATACAGGTATATCAATCTGTAGTACCATAAGTTGAGAACAAAATGAGAGTTGAGCTTGGAGACCAATCTCAAGTTTTATAAACTTGGATCCTGTATGCCAATTGGTCTTTTCTCAGAGTTGTTGCACATAAATTAAGTTATTGAGGACAGACTACTGTTAACATGGTGACCTTTATATTCACAGGTAACTATTAACTTTAATCATATTTACAATATCTCAACCAAACACAAACAAGCAAAAAGTTGTCGTATTTTTGTATACACAATGTAATAGATGATACAAAATTCATTTTTTAATGAAAGACAGTAAATGTATTTGAAGAAAAAGGAAAATTTTGTCGAAAGTGATGATGAGGCTCAACCTCATGACATGCATGCATGAACATCTAAAACCTAATGGTTACTGTAATGTAATATATAGCAAAATTCGTATTGATAGACAATGTAGCAGATCCCTGTTTCTGTCATGATAATCACCGTCTCTTTGTAAAAGTTCCATTAGCATCAAATACTAGTAGAATAGCTAAATGTATATAATAATATAATCATGGATTCATTGCAATAAAGAGCATACTGTCTAAATCTAGGTAGTACAATGAAATATAAATGCCTGCTAAAAGGTTGCACACTGTTATCACTTATTGTGAAAGATACAGGATGCATGTAAAACAATAGTAACAGTATTTTTTCACTTAAATGACTGAATGAAGGTCTTGAGTCAAGAATTGAGGGATTGAAACAGATCAGATTCCTCATAGTTGCTTATGCTAACTAATGTTCAAAGCCGAGACTGATCAACACAGGGCAATTAACTGTTTTATATGGACTGGATGATGACAGGCTAAACTCTTTAGGTTCTCGACCTTGTCAAGTCAAATTATACAGCATAATTCCAAACTGAGACTTGGACAGGACAAACCAAAAGGTAAAGATTAGTGATGGTAATAGACAAAATTATAAATAAATGTAACAGCAGTTAGTTTTTCTTGATCATATGTAAAGTTTATATACGGTAAAATTAAGTTACAAAGGCATGAAAAATGAAGTACATATGGTATTTTGTCCAAAGAAGACTGGAAGATCAGGACTTTTTGTAAATCTCAATAAAAAACAGCATGATTATATTTGTGAAAAATCTAAAATTTTATCTCTAGATAAGATCTGTCTCCATAAACAAAATAAGTAACTAAAAAAACAATGAAAAAGAGTGTTTACATTTTGCATGTCATATCAATCATTGAGTACATTTTAAGAAGTGAATCAATAACATATAAAAAATCTTGTTCAGTCAATGCCAACTGCAGACATAAAACTTATGTTCCCAAATAAATGCCCCACTGAATCATTCAATTTCAGAGACTTTCAGTTTGTCAATATATTGTTATAATTTTTTTTTGATACAATGAAAACTGCTAGGTCAAACATTTTGTGTATCAAATTGTTACTCACCAAATATACATGTTAATATTTGGTGAGTAACAATTACAAAAAAATGTTTGATTTTCTAAAAAAGCGTGGAGCATAAATTAGGACAGAAGCATACTAGAACATGTATATTTAGGACTATTCTCTGTACAACTCAATATAACCTTGCATGACAAATTGGAATGATTTTTTTCTGTATAATCGTAAAAATGACAACAGCACCGGTGTTAGTAAAAATCATACATATCTCAAAAAGTACAAAAATATTCACATCATATAGATCTAGTATGCATAAAGCACTAAAACAATAAAAAAAAAATTCCAACATGAAATATATAATTCCTAAAGTATATCATTCTGAATTCTAAGAACAATTTTATTTTATTTTTTGGCAATTCTTAAAATTATGAAGCAAAGGTATGAATTTCTACAAACCAAAACAATACAAATATAGACTTCAAATTTAATTTTGATTAACTGTTGATGAATTCTAGCCATAACCATTATGATTGTAAATGTGAATTGGACATGCATAAAAACAGCCTCCTCTAAAATCTTTCATAAAGAAAACAGGCCAATCTTAAAACAATGTTGGTTTGTTGTTACACAGCCCAAACTTTCTAGTTACAGAGCCCAAACTTTCTGGTCACACAGCCCAAACTTTCTAGTTATACAGCCCAAAAGGTTTTTGTTACACAGTCCAAATTTACTGATTACAGAGCCCAAACTTTTACCACAGGGTAGGATATGCTTGTACTGAAACGTAACATAGGGCCACTAATTTTTTTTTATAAAATTTCTACAATGTTTTTATGTCGAGGCATTTTTGATTGAGTCAGTTGCCTAACAGTAAACCAACAATATTTTAGGATGGCTTCATTAAAAATGTTCGGAGTTGTAAGAAACTGATTGCATATTAAACATTTGTTTACATATTAAACACCACAAGCCTCAATTTCATTCAGCAACAATACTGAATTCAGACTTGTAAGCCCCAATAAGGTGATTCGTGAAGAAAGATATTTGATGGGTACTTAACCAAAATGTAGAGTAGTTTTGTACATATGTCACTCTGTCATACATCTTTAAGTTAGTATGATAACAATTCTACCTTAACAAAATTAATAATAAACTTCCATAACACAAGCCTGTAGATATTTAACAAAATCTAAACTACAAGCAATAACATCAATAAAGTTAACAAAGAGTAAGATAGCCAATAACTGTAAAATATAATAAGAAAAAATATATAATCATCATATAAAACACAATTGCAGTCTTACATAAGGCCATCTATGTTGATTCTTTGTTTCTCAGACCAATCAACCATATTTGTCAAAAAAAGTTTAACAAGAGTGCCAGGTCACAAAATACGCCCGTCAAAATCCATTTTCCAAAGAGTCAAGGGGCATAACTCACATTATTGAACTTGACCGAGTTAGATCTAATGGCCGTAAACACTTCCATGAAGTTTGGTGAGGATCCAAATGAAACTGTTTGAATTAGAGAGCAGACACCGTTGTGGACGCCACCCGCCTGCCATGAGTGTTCCTATAATATGACTCGTTTTTCAAACGGGTGTATAAAAAATTGAAACTGATTTTAGATATCATTATTGTCTGATCATAATTAACACAGAAATTTGAAAGTTAAGATAAGAAATTTGAGCTTGGAGATAGAAGTTAGGTTTATAACCTAGGACAGTGATCTTCAAATAAGCTTTTGCTCTCTTCCCTGATCCTTTTTTTGTAACAAAATTCTGAGAAACGAAAAATGAAAACAGTGGCCTTGGAGTATTAAGATTAATATAATTGCAATAGTAGGCTACAAAAAGAATCAACAACCATATATAGATATTAAAAATATTTGTTCAACAAATTATAGTATGTTTGATTTAATGAAAGGCTAGTCTGATCATATCAAACAATTATTTACAACCACATCAGAATACCCTTAGTGAATAGTTTCATGAAAAATACTAACTTGAAAAACTGCACTGCCTTTCCATAACCTAGCAGTTTGAAACACAAGTCTCACTACATGGTATATGTAAGAAAAAAGCAGTATATTTAGTCAAAACATCAGAATAAACAGTACAGTATAAATTAAGAAGCTAAAGTTGCATGTAGTGTCAAATCAGAGGCCCACTGTGGTGGAATGATACAAGCTTAACATAAATTTTCATGAATGATCAAGTGAAACTGTATTTTCTGATAAGAAAATACACAGCATAATGGACATAAGCACACAATCAGTTATATGTTATAACTATCTTCTAATACAAAGATTACCCAATTATGATTAAATTAGATTTTTAAACAATAAACAAATATTACCGGTACTACAGAAGCATACACATAATAACATAACATTACATTTCGAGGGCTCAGCGCAACACTGTCGTAACTTGTTCTTATTTCAATATGAGTTACAACACTATTGCGCTGAACCCTCGATTTGTACTTCTTGGTAAGAAGGCACTAAGTTAGCAGTTAATAATTTGATACATAAAAACCATGATAAATACTAAATACAACTCAGTCCAATTCATTTTTCCATATAAGCCCAGTTTTTTACAAAAATGTTGATTTCCAGTATCAACACGGCCCAAACTTTTAACAGATAGGTGGGAAGCTAGGCATAGTCTTATTAAGATAATAAGCTTGTACTAAAGACAAAAAGCTTTGAGTAAAAATTACAAAAAAATGTAATTGGGCAAGTTTGAATGAAACTTTCACATTACTGCAAACTAACCCGTTTTTTATAGATTACTCCATACAAAAAAAATGTTTTCATCTCATTTTTAATTACCATAGGATTCTTGGGGACTTTTTTCTGGTTACTCTTTTACACATAAAGAATTAATATACCAAAAATTGCTTATGTACTAATTTATTCCCCAAAAAGCCAATTTTGAATTTTAGCTGATTGGTCTATGAATGACTTGTTCAACGTCCCCTTTTTTATTGCATTGAAATAATTATCAGATTCAGGGGAACATATTTCTTACAGATAATTGTACACAGACAACCAAATATCACACAAAAGCCATTCTTATAACACTATAATCATGGCAGTCATATAATAATGATTTCGTCCAGTGAATTATATGGATTTTCTATTATCTAAAAATAATTTCTATGCAACAACATACTTAGGCTACACTGTACTTAATATGATGTATAACAAAAAACCCAGAGCATTAAAAATAATGTGTGTGTAATAAAACAGTAATGTTTCTCGCATTGTAAACTTTACCTTAACACAATTTGTTTTATCTGACCTTCAATGCAATTATAAGTATTTCATGGGACCCAATAAACACTTGAAATAAATGTATGATACCATCTTGTTCAAAGGGACATCATTCTGTACATTAAATTATTTTCACTGCACACTTCACAAAGTAAAAGGATATATTTTGTTTATATGGCAACATGAAAGACCCTTTGACCTTAACATTTAAAAAAAAACTTGACCTTTGACCCAGGATCTTGAAACTCCTCCTAACTTGAACGTCTATGTTTCATGATGACCTGTAATTAACAGAGAGGATATTGCAGAAGTTGTCCAAAAATGAGTGATTAAAAAAACAAGAGGGCCATGATGGCCCTATAAATGCTCACCAGGAGAAAAGGTCATTTGGAGATTAACATTGTTGAAGTTTTCTTTACCAGTCCAAGTAAGATCAAGTGACCCATCTGGGCCGTTTTTTATCCCATGGCTATTATATGAACAGATTTAAAAGAGGTCCATTAGACAAAGCTAGATACCAAATATCTCAGCTCTAGGCCTTGTGGTTTCGGAGAAGAAGATTTTTTAAAATTTTCCTATATAAAATAGAATAAACCCCAGGGCAGGGCTAATTTTGACCCCGGGGCCAAAATTTGAACAAACTTGGTAGAGGTCCACTAGACAATGCCACATACAAAAAATCTAAGCTCTAGGCCTTGTTGTTTCGGAGAAGATGATTTTCTAAATTTTCCTTTATAAGTCTATATAAATCAAGTGACCCCCGGGGCGGGGCCAATTTTTACCCTAGGGCAATAATTTGAACAAACTTGGTAGAAGTCCACTAGACAATGCTACATACCAAATATCTTAGCTCTAGGCCTTGTGGTTTCGGAGAAGAAGATTTTTTTAATTTTCCTATTTAAAATAGAATAAACCACAGGGCAGGGCCAATTTTGACCCTAGGGCAATAATTTGAACCAACATGGTAGATGTCCACTAGATAATGCTACATACCAAATATCTTAGCTCTAGGCCTTGTGGTTTCGGAGAAGAAGATTTTTTTAATTTTCCTATATAAAATAGAATAAACCCCAGGGCAGGGCTAATTTTGACCCCGGGGCCATAATTTGAACAAACTTGGTAGAGGTCCACTGGACAATGCTATATGCCAAATATCTTAGCTCTTGGCCTTGTGGTTTCGGAGAAGAAGATTCTTCAAATTTTCCTTTATAAAATAGAATAAACCCCAGGGCAGGGCCAATTTTGACCCCGGGGCCATAATTTCAACAAACTTGGTAGAGGTCCACTAGACAATGCCACATACAAAATATCTAAGCTCTAGGCCTTGTGGTTTCGGAGAAGATTTTTTAAATTGTCCTATATAAGTCTTTATAAATCAAGCAACCAGAGTTTTTAATGAAATTTAATTTTTTGAACAACTTTGAAAGGGGACCACCCAAGGATCATTCCAGCAAAGTTTGGCTGCAATCCGCATAGCGGTGTAGGAGGAGATGTTGTTTTAAGTAAACATGGACGCCACGTAACGACGCACGATGGACGCAGGGCGATTACAAAAGCTCACCCTGAGCACATTCGTGCTCTGGTGAGCTAAAAAATAAGTTTTTTTTTTCATGATTGTTAATTCTTACATACATGAGTATTCCTAAGTAACACTACTTAAAGAATTACAATCATTCATAAAAAGGGATAATCTCCTAAATACTGATAAATCTACCCAAAATCATGAAAAGACTGAACAAATATAGTCAGAAGTTATGTGCAATATTTTACAAGAGTGTAACTGGCACAGAACCTATCTGCACATCAGAAATGAGATATGTCATGGTTATAGTTTTATATATAAAATAATTTGCACCAATTTGGAATTTTGTGAGGTTTCATGAAAATGAATTGATGAATATATGTATATGCATTTGCATATGTAATCTAAATATTTATGAATGTGAAATAATGAATATATTTGCATACATAGCTTCAAAAGTTGGTTTGATTTTATCATGATATGCAATAAAAATATTTCCAGAAGGCCTAAGACTATTATTTGGTAAGAATAGCAAAATGTTAGTATTTAATAACAAAAATTCTCAAGAAAATAATCTTAAGTTAATGCTAAAAAGTTAATGTTAAAAAAC
Source organism: Lutraria lutraria (assembly GCA_964023205.1). Taxonomy (NCBI): domain Eukaryota; kingdom Metazoa; phylum Mollusca; class Bivalvia; order Venerida; family Mactridae; genus Lutraria; species Lutraria lutraria. The sequence goes on from OZ026837.1 coordinate 22,408,337, forward strand.
TTACAATAAAATAAACAAAATACCTGAATTTGATAATAATTTTGAAACATAATCATATTAAGATATTAAAGTATGTTCAAACTTCTTTTATTTATTACATGTAGTCACACTTCTGGTCTACTAGGCTACATGATTATTTTATGATTCATTTATCATTGTATAGGCATCAAATATTAGCAAAAAATTAGTAAACTGAAAATACACATTGATTAAGTAGATGAAAAGAAAATTCTTACGGACTGGATTAAAATGAAAAATTAATTTCACAGAAAATTCAATGGTTATTAGTTAAAAAATAATCCATCAATTAGAATTTCTATTGACTGAATTTAAAATGCATAAATTGAGTAGAGAAATGCACTAATTGAATAGAAAATATTCACTTTTTGATTTAAGAAAAACAATTAATGAATTAAAATATTTGACTGAGTTGAAATATGCCTAATTCAAAATATTCATTTACTGCAAATTTTATCAATAAACTGAATCAGAGAAAAAAATGATATACCAGTACCTCAATTGAAAATAATCTTGGAGCATGTTTACTCATTTTAAAAATCAAAATAAATACAAGAAAGATGGAATAAATAGACAAATGTATAATACTGGTACACCTTTCACAAGTCATTCTTAAAAGGGGTACCTAGTACAATTATTGGTAAAAGATTAATTTGATCTTGGACATGATGCAATAATCACAATAATAAACATTAAAAATAAATACATGTATCCTTTCTTACAGAGCCTACTTAGCGAATAGACATATTTTACTTACTAGTTAATGTCAATTAAATCTCATAATGAGACCATTTTTATATTCAAACCAGTTAGGTGTAATAATCTCAAATTTTCAGCCAAATAATTCCTCAAAATTTCAACTTTGTAAACAGGCTACCGGTACCTAATTTAAATCTTATCCACATTTTGTAGTCTCAAAAATGGTCTTAACTTTGAGCCATTCCTGGACACATAAAAACAGGTGTTAAACACAAAATTTGAAAACAAAACAAACTGAGTATTTAATGACCATAACAATGTTATAGGCAATATCTGAGTCAAAGGAATAATATTAATATCCAAGCCAGTGATTGGCTATTTCTGAGAAGGGTTTTAAAATTGACCAATTAGAGAGCAGTATTCTGCGACTGATTTCAGAACTTGCTTATTAATTAATGGTACAAAAGTACCCAATTAAAGATCGAGATTTTCAGGAATTGTGAGCGGTTCTTGTAGTTATTTTTCATAATAATATTTAGAAAAGACAATTAAGTACCAAATGAAAGAAAGTTCATTAACAGTATTTAGAGCATAAAAAATAACCAGAATCCTTAACATTAACAGTCCATATAATTGTTAGTAAATCAACAAATAACTTAAATGTATAAAAACATACACAAAGTCAAACATACATAACAAGAGGGCCATGATGGCCCTTTAAATGCTCACCAGGAGAAAAGGTCATTTGGAGATGAACATTGTTGAAGTTTTCTATACGAGTCCAAGTAAGATCAAGTGACCCATCTGGGCCGTTTTTTATCCCATGGCCATTATATGAACCGATTAAAAGAGGTCCATTAGACAAAGCTAGATACCAAATATCTTAGCTCTAGGCCTTGTGGTTTAGGAAAAGAAGATTTTTCAAATTTTCCTATATAAAATAGAATAAACCCCAGGGCAGGTCCAATTTTGACTCCGGGGCCATAATTTGAACAAACTTGGTAGAGTTCCATTAGACAATGCTACATACCAAATATCTAAGCTCTAGGCCCTGTGGTTTCGGGCAAGAAGATTTTTTAAGTTTTTTCTATTTGTTGCCATAGCAACCAGAGTTTTTAATGAAATTTAGTTTTTTGAACAACTTTGAAAGGGGACCACCCAAGGATCATTCCAGCAAAGTTTGGTTGCAATCGGCACAGCGGTGTAGGAGATGTTGTTTTAAGTAAACATGGACGCGACGCATGATGGACGCAGGGCGATCACAAAAGCTCACCCTGAGCACATTTGTGCTCTGGTGAGCTAAAAACTCAGATCTAACTTGATTTTGATTTCATATCTGATTCAGTACTCAGATTGTTATTACCATTCATAAGTTGCTTCGTTGAGTCGCCTCCCTTGGTCCAGATATTTCTTAGAATGTCATTTTTTAACAGCCTCCAGAATAACACAGGATTAATCATATTCATAATCAGTATACAAATACCTAAACACCACCAGTAAACATTAGGCACCTGTGAATACTGAGATTCTGTAAACAAGGCTACTGATAGAGTCCATAAGGACCAGCCACGACAAAATGCAAAAGTCAATAGATTTAAAATACAAACTGTCATATAAAATCGATTCTCAAATTTAAAGTTTAACATATGTAGCAGTTTTCTGGAGTGAAGGAAAAAACTGTTTATCTCCGCCATTAACGCCACCACGTTGTATCCTATGCACATTTTACAATGAAAATTGTACCAAAAGCCAACTGTGACCTGAAATCAAACAAAAGTAATCTTAATTCAGTTCAGGGCTTTTTTTCCTTCTAAAGCAGGGGCCGTTAACAGGCGTCTTCCCCTCAGGAAAAATCTTTAAAATCATGAAGTTGTCCCCCAAAATCAATTTACATCAAATTTTTTCTTCCCCCTTTGCATAAATTATGCGTTATTTTTCCCCAAATTTAAAGAAAAGGCCCCTTCCCCTACCTGTGAAAAAAAGCCCTGCAGTTTTCACAAAAATGAAGACCAGCTAACTTATATCAATGGGAAGAACTTCAGACTTTATGAGTTTGAAGCTGAAGGGTATCCGTAGATGGACACATTCCAAATCAGAACAAGAGTGCCTGGTCACGAAATACGCCCGTCACAATTCATTTTTCAAAGTGTCAAGGGACATAACTCAAAAGTGCCTGGGCCGATTGGGCTGGTTATCGAACTTGACCAAGATCTTATGGCCACAAACATTTCCATTAAGTTTGGTGAGGATCCGAATAAAGTTGTTCGAATTAGAGAGCGGACACTGTTGTGGACGCTGCCCGCCTGCCAACCCGCCCGCCACGGGAAGAAAAGACAACTTTTTGACTGAAATGTTTGAATACTAAAGTACACAATACAATATTACCAGATTTACAGAGTTCTTCAGTAATGGTAAATCAAACACATCCATTTTATTAGTGCAAAAATTTTTGTGAAAACTGTGAGATTTTTCCCTATTATTGTAATAAAATATCCCTGGCCATGGTTAGGTACACAACTACACATTTTCAGTGAATTTGGTAAAAAGCAATGTCACGAATGTGTCTATGCCAATTAGTTCTCTACTGATTCAGAACAAAATAAGTTGGCAGTAACTTGCCAAGAACAAGGTTAGTACAGTCACAGAAAGAATCCAGGGAAACTGGTTAGGTTCATTATCTGCACTTAATGCAGTGATTTTTTTTCGCTATATGTTTACTGCCGTTTATGGGCAGTTTCCCCTAAGTAAATTTCCTTCATTTTCCCCCTTAAACAGAATTTTCCCTTAACAAGAAGTGTTTACCACATGATCATGTAAAAAGAAGAAAAATACAAGTTTTCACACCATTGTCACCAAATACAGTCTGCGAAATTAGCACTTGTCCGGTTGATTTGGACAAGTAACTTTTGCAGAAATTACGTATAGAGTATAAAGGAAAACTGTTCATTTTGGTGATTCATACAAGTAGTTTCAAATCCTAAATTCACAGACTGCAATTACAATGTGGTAATATTTATATTTATGATTTAAACAACTAAATAATCACATATACCATAGAAATAAATGTTATTATATATTCCCATTTTGAAATTTGTAGCGCTAAATTTCCCCTTTTGATGGGCATGGGTAGTGAGAAAATTTTGGAAAAAATCACTGTAATAGTTTTGAAAATGGGTGAAATGTGTATAACATGAAATTATATATATAACAAGCTTTATAGGACTGAGACATAATAGGACCATCTTAAGATAAAAGTGGTCCTCACTGAAATTTTTCTTTTATTTATTTATCTGTTACATGTATTTAACGGCCCATTCGATAGCGATGGTCATTTCAGACCCGCCCCAGAGAGAGGGGAGATAAGATACAGAAGAACCAGGAATTATGTCTCTACTCTTTTCAAAAGGTGAAGCAGAGAATCGAATCCTCGACCTTTTGTAGTTCAGCGTGTTACCACTTGATAAAGTTTTACTGTACACTTAATACAGAAGTCTACTTACAGCAATGTGATGTATCGTGACTTCCCAGTTGGACAGAATTTTACGGTTGAATAGCAGATCCAGAAAGTCGTAAATAAAATAACCTTTAAATAAAAACAAACACAATTAATAAAATCATACAATAATAAAACAAATAATTTCAATTACACAACACCAACTTTCATTTCTTGTTTTATATGGTAAAAATAAAGCCTTTGCTTTCAAATAAATTTTTTAATTGTCATATCTAGGTTTGGAAGTTCCCCTTGATTAATTTATAATAGAACATAAAAAAACAATGCATGCAAATATTAAAGAATAATTACAATGTATAAAGTTTGGCCATAAAATGAGGGCTGTCATTGCTTCAGTGTTTTGCATACTATTGATATTGATATACTGGAAAATCACAGTATCAATATAGCAGGGGTGTAAACAGTTTTAGAAATGCAGTTGTCCTGCAGGATGACTATACATAGTTTGCCATGGTCGTTCTAACACCTTTCCTAACCTGACTCACTTCTGAACATTTTCTAAACAACAGAGAAAACAGAAAAACACTGAACATTATATTTTTGACTGATGACATGACCAATAAAAATAAAGTTTGACTGTGTTTCGAACCCAAAAAGTCTACCATCAAAAATAAATTCAGTATTGCAGAAATACAGTAAAACCTCGATTATCCGAACACCGATTATCCGAATACCCGGTATTATCCGAATAAAATCTACGGTCCCGATTACGTTGCTATATATTTCAACTACAACGAACTCCGGTTATACGAATCGGATTTAACGAATACCTGGTGTAATCCGAATACATTGTTTGGTCCCTAAAGTTACGAATGCGCGTATTTTCACACCTATTATTCGAATTCGTCAATTGATAACAATGGCCAATTGAGAATCAAATGTCGTGTGACAAACAATGTGTAACATCAATTCATACATGAAGCGTGTCAACAGTTTAATTATCGTTAAGTTGACCATATTGTTTGTTACGATTGTATAGAACTAGTAATCGCGACGAATATTTCACAATGATCTCGGGTATAATAAGTTAATACGCGTACGTACCTGGTGATCTGTATTCCAGCGTCATTCAAAATTTAAATACTAATTCGAACACAATTAATACAAAACTAACTAGAATATGATGATTTAGTGAAAAAATGTTCCAAACAGAAAAACATTACGTCTTCGATTTTAAAATGTGACGGCGATGCCTAGTCGATCGTTAGTAAATAAAGTATGAATGACATACCGGAAATTTTTGGTCGGATTGTGTTCTGAATAATCCATAAATACGCGGGTATTCATTTAACAAGAATAATTGTTTCATTTGTTAACTCATCTACATTCATAAAACAAAGATAAATTATTAGTGTCTGTTATATATTTGATTTGATTTTTTTATTATAACATCGTGTTTGCATATGAGAGTTAACTCCCTTGTAAAAATACGGACAGTACGGAATTTATCGTTTCCAAACAGTACATCATACTGAAATGGATTATTCGAAACCATGGATTATCCGAATGAAATAATCGAGGTTTTACTGTATGTCATTGTCGTACTGGATACCAGTCTATGCACTGTTTGCGACTTCCTGACTAAAGAGTGTCATTATGGAACAAGTTATGCGTATAAACCTCCCTTGCAAAAATAAAGCTTTTGGTTAGCATGCGTTTTACTTTATTTCCCAATTGAAAACTGTTTTCTTGCAAAATGTAAAATATTTTATGAGACTAGTCAGGCGAATGAATTATATAAAAATCTTGCTCGAAATTTAGTCGCAAAAGTGGGTGAGTGGATTTTTACACCCTTGTTATATCAATACATTTAGATTTCTAACATCACAAAATATATACCAATATCATTAGAATCAATGACAACCGTATCAAAATGGACCATTCTAAAAAAGGTGAAATCTTACCAGTAGAAAATGGGATAATCAGATATGTGAAGTAATTAATAAAGTAAACAAGGTCGTCAAGCATCTCTGGGTAGAGAGTGAAACTGGAAAAGAAAATCAACAGAAATAAATTAGAAACTAAAGATGTGAACAAATGTGTTGATTATAAATGTGGTAACTGATGAGTATACTATTACCAAAAAGTATATATGTATACTATCAAACCTGTGAACAAAAGAAAGACAAAATATGGCCATTATTGACAGGTGACTTTTATTGGAAGGTGATTTTGTTCTAATTTTTTTGTGATGGTTTTCAAATGAGTGGTCTTTATTCATGCTTTCTATGCCTTAATATTGAAAACACTATTTAAACAATCAATAGCAATAGCAATCAAGAATCAGTGTTTTTTCAGTGTTTTTTTCTTTAGGGGGGGGGGGGCTGATTTGGGGCCCTATATCAGCCTGATTCCCTAGTCTTAAAAGTATATATTTCCCCTAAATTCATAAAAAAATTAACAACATACATGGACAGGTGGCAGTGCCTTTATGAAGGGAAGAATTACAAGACAAGCCATATGTATCATCACAAAAGTAAATGGACAGACAATAATGTTTAATATTGATGGTTACAGAGAAAAATAAGAGTGCAGCAAGCAGTGCCTACACTCATCTGAGAGGATGGCCCTTCCAAATTTGTTCACGAAATTCGGCCAACCAAAAAGCCGAATTAGGTTGGCTAATTCACTGCCTCAGTGAAATCTATCCACATTAATGTTTCATCATCATGTTGCTACCTCCTATAGTTCTTTAGTTTTACACAGATGCATCCCATGCAGCAGTGATCACAATAGCTAGACTTATTCTTCGAAAACAGCCAAGCTATAAAGTAACGATATAATAAACTAAAAATTCTACCTGTAGGTCAATTTTAGTTTTACAACCTTAATGATAAAAAATCTCTTATTTTTTATTCAACTTTTAATACTAGGGAAAAAAATAACATGTAACAGACCATGGAATCTGGCCTAATGTTTGGCCCCGAATCAGTAAAAAACTGAGTATCATCTGAAATAACAATTATATCTATGACAGCCTAAATTCATTACAGTACTGCAGTTTTCATTTTCAGTGTGACAATGCAAAAAACTAGTCAATACAGGTCTGACCAGACAGACAATAGGTGATTCTGGGTGTTGCCATATCAGAACGTTCTACATATCTGTATCGCGACCCACCCAAGAATAGACAGCTAGCCTTTTTATTCTGCATGTAGAATATTTCGTCTATGGTATAAGCGACCGAAAATATTTTTCGAAACGCTAAATACAGTTTCATTATAAGATGACATTTATTTTCAACAAAGACAACGGTAAAGGTTAGAATTTATGTAAATACTGACCACAATATATCCCATGTCCCAGCTATTGCGGCGTGGACCCAAGATATTAACAAATTATTCCAGCGCCAGTCATCGCCTTTCACAATCTTAGGTGGGCCAAGGCGACCGACAACCCAATTCAACACTCCAAAACCTATAATAGTGGCGAAGAAGACGTAGTATCCATATATCTGATTAATTTTATTTTCTGGATCGAATTTTGACTCCGGTTCACTCATTTTTACGATATATTTAGCAAAAACTGGCTTCCGGGGATCCCGGTTGATGTCTCATCCGCGCAGTCACGTGATTGAATGTCGCTTATATCAAATACAACATGTAAACAATAAACACACGTGTTGCCATGAACGCCTGTCATATCGGATTTGCTTTTGTTGTCGGGCACAATTGGACTCGCGAGCGAGATGGAACATGCAAAAGCCGTGTTCAGACAGAATAATGGCTATTTATTCAAATAATGATACAAAAACAACAAATTTATAATATACATTATAATTACTTTTTAATTTATTGATCAAATCTTAATTTGGGTTAATTTAATCAGAGACGTTGGTAACTGCATGTTATCTATGTCTCTGGTTTAATGATATAAATACCAACGCACACAAGTACACTGCCTTTATTTATGGGACATTACATAGAGAGGTTTGGACATTAATGACCATTAGAAAAAAACTTATATATACGTATATATATACATGTGTTATTTCGGGGATACCGAAATGTCGCTTTTAATTCATGTTTATTATATTATGTTTGAGCATGTACGATGCATGTGCATTAAAATTATTAAATAGGCCTATCTGTTACAAAAAAAAATCAACTTTTTGATTTCATAAAACGAGTCGATCGACTATTCAGCTAGTGTATTAAATTAATTAATTGATATAACTTTTTAACTTTATAACTTAATTATAACTGATTTTTGCTAGAAATATATGAGGCCAATATATTGGTCCCACTACATATATTTATATAATAATTCTAACATATTTTATACAGTTAATATATTGTTTGTTATGCATGACTGCACGCTTTGCTGTAAAATATTCAATGGCTTAATTTCGTTTACCCGGAAATGTTTCCAGACAAAGTGACCGTTCATTGTGAGCATCCATACAGTTTGTGAGATTAACCCACAGTGTTTGAAAATCAAAATTTATGCAAGAAATAAACCATCTTTATGTAGTTTAAAGTCGCATAGAGAAAATAAATTGATTCACATTCTGTAATTCAATTGATCATTTGTGCACATGTTATTAAAAGGTATTAATTACGCATATCCATAGTTCTGTACTTAATTATATGTATCTGTTCAATGCTACAGAAAAACAGTAGATCTACAGCTCAAGTATCTTTATTTCTTTGATAGTAACCTTAGATAAGTCAATATATTTTATGACACAGTTTGTAACAGTTATTGCTCTTGTTTAAAAATAGAAAAATATGAGTTTCTGAGGATATTGCACGGTGGTATTTTTTCTTTATCACATTTAGTTAATAGGTACTGTGTTTTTGAATATTTTTACCGCGACTTTTCTTTCATATGGATATTTTTTGTATACACTGTATTCAATTTTTTTCAATGCAAACTCAAAGGAATAGCAACTCATGTCATGTCACGTTTTTTTTTAAAATATCGTGGTAAATCATTTTTTTGCAATAGAAACCTATAAAAATTACTAATGTTGCCAAAATATTTAATCCGTCACGTTTCTGTTGATATGCATGTACTAATATTGGACGTTATGGTATAAAACCATATCATATTCATTCATTATGGCGATTATACATTCGATGAAGGGACTCCATTGCCGAGTGCGGGCTATATGGTCTCAGATTAGCAATCACCATGCATAGCTCTTCACCGTTGTTAATTTGAATCCCACACGGGCTTGACAACTTTGATCTACACGTGAGAAAGCATACCAGCTACTAATGGAAAGCCGATACGTGGTTCTACCGAGGTGTACGCATATGGTCTTCATCCACCGATTCAGCTTCAAACTCGCAAAATGACAAAATGCCTGTTGGTGCGACGTTACACAAACGATGATATTTAGATACTATAGCCAGTATATAGGTAGACGACATGCATTGTGAAATTTGAATAAAGCAACTAATTTGCATATGTATGCATACAATATAATAATATTGAAATTTCGCATTCTATCTGTGTATATTCACGTGAAGTGCATGTTTATGAAATTATTTATCATTACATCATACTTTACTATCAAATACAGATTTGATATCAAAGTGCCATACTCATTGCATAATTTGTACAATTAAGTTTATACAATAAATTGCACTCGATCAGCTGATAAGCTTTGTATATAATTAAACAGTGTGATTAAGAGTCTGTGCTGTCAAGTAGAAATACTGATTTGATATGATGATTTTTCAGTTATTTCAAAGAATTAATTACAGTCAAACCTGTGAACAAAGGCCAACCATGGGAAAGACGAAATGTGACCTTTATTGACACGTGACCTTTATTCGGAGGTCATTTTGTTCAAAATAAGTATGGCCTTTATTCGGAGGTGGTAGCTAGCACAGGTTTGACTGTACGTAATAAGTCACTTTTTATTATCTAAAAAAAATGTGTAAACATTTCTCAAAACATGATGTTATATATGCAGATAGATGCGGTTGATATGTTTTCTTAATGCTTATCATAACATAAACATATAATTAGTTGAAATAAATTTTAAAATTTGAACTTGATGATTGTTGATTAAAATTACATTCCTATACATGAGGTAGCGGTTTCTTAATCTGATTAGTAAACCACTAGCCCCTCACAGCTGCAAGTTCGAATCCCACCGTGGGCTTTACACATTTCACACGTGAGCATGTTGCATGTCCTGCTGGCTAACGTAAAGTTGAGGCTTCCGCCCATTATGTACACCATTCGTAAAGCCGAAAAAATTGCCTAAATTACTCCGGCAGTTGGTACGGCGTTATAATCTCATAGAAAAAAATCTCTGACAAACCGTAAGCAGAACAGCCTTCATATATTTGGTATTTCATTTCAGATTTATCATATTATATACTTATAACTTGAATAATTCGCTTGTAGGATACAAAATGTACTCGTAACATATACAATCTACATATATTCTCTAAGAAACAAAACAAACCTGCAAAAATATGTTGTTTTTCTCATAATTATTATTTATTATATAGAAAGTGCACAGGGTACAGAAAAAAATATTTACACACAAACAGCACACACACAAAAACGAAGCATATTTTAATATAAAAACAAAAGCTCTAATTAAAGATGATTGTAAATGTTCACACTGGTTCGGTACATAACAATAGATTTTGTCAAGGCGGCTTTGTCAATTTTCTTATCATGATACATACGGGTTGTAAAAGTGGTGAAGCGTAAAATAGTTCCTTGTTTCTAACTAAACCATTGTCGGATACCCAAGGTTGCTGACCCCACTCCGCTACATACTAGTACATGTTTGTAGCGGAGTGGAGTCAGCAGCCGTGTGTATCGGACGATGAACTTACCCGATCGACTCTAATTTTCTGCCGATCATAGACTCTATTCTAGGTCAAAAAATTATCTTGCCGATAGAGGTAATAATACAAAACAAGTAGCATTAATGTGTCTATGATTCATTATAAATTAAAGTACATACTTTTTAGGATGAATTGCTTATTTGATGGATCACATGTTGTTTTTTTACTGTAACGATGTTACCAGCTGAGTCTGTATTTTTGCGGATGTTTCAGGAAACATGGAATATTTTTAGCTATGAAACTTTACTAAAACAAGACATACATGTTTAGTTTCATTTGCAGGTACATTTAAATTGAACGGAAATATTGTTCACCAATGACCTGATAATAGAAAACGGTCCTTAGTAACAAAATTAACTATGAAACGAACAACTTCTACTGGTCCTTGTTGTAGAGGTGTTAGAGATAAGATAGAAAATCCCTAATTCGGACGTCTAATCCGGAACTCTGCACAACTTGAAATATATTGTATGTCCCTATCATTTATGCAATATCTCTTGTAAAATGTTGTGCTTTCGTGCTTCAGAATAAAAATATTTTTCATCCAGAAATCTTATTCTGGATAGATTACAAGGAAAACAAGATTGGGCACGGGTATCATTTCATGCAGCACATTACGGGGTGTAGATGACATGGGTATTTCAATGAAAGTTCAATCAAATTCAGACACATAGATTGTTTATCAATGGATATTTATATGGTAACACCGGGTCATATAAATTAACGCCATACACCATCGAGTTATGTATGTGTAAAAAACCGTAGAAATGATTCACAAACAACACGTGTTATAAATAGACAATAAACTAATCAATCAGTATCACATGGCTGCACACATTACGCCCAGCAAGATTTTTCACAATACTCCAACGGGCAATGTCCAACAGAGCATGTGTCGATGCACCACTTGTCTGCCAAAGAAGGACTTGGGAAGTTCAAGCGCCAAAACGGCTTTGCTGTACAGGTCGATACAGGCTGCGGCTGTATCACGGGGCCTTGGTTACCGGACCCTAGTGGAATAAACGAGGCCGGGAAACCAGCATTAACAACTGGTTGGACATGCGGTGCGTTCGGCTTACTAGTTGGCCTCGCGGTAAAGTGTTGCACAAAGCTTGGTTTTGCTGTTGGCTTTGGAGTGAAGTGTGGCATAACGTACGGCTTATTAGTAGGCTTTGGCAAGGTTACAGCAGGACGATTGTATGGTGAGTTGTTGTTTTGTCCTCCTGTGATTGCAATGTCTGCACAGCCGTAGAACTGTTCCTGCTTACCACATCCCCGGCAACAATTAGAACCATCGCATGCAACATTGCTTGCTATAAGAAATACAATGAATTAATGTGGTATTTGCGAGCTTTCTTTGAACTACATGAATTACATAGTTATTTTATTACTGTGAAGATAAAAATGGTATAGTGTTTATAGGCACTCGTGCATTATCTTTATTAAAATAAATATAATTTGTGTCTGCAAAAATATTGAAATTGGATTTAAGTTGGGAATTATCTTTAAATTCCGCCGACATGTCAGTCTATTTTTCATTCCTTCTTGACCCATTCCACGTGTTCTAGTGGAAAGCGAAGGTCATGTTTTTAAGATACTTAGTAATGGCATATTTGTTCCTCAAAAAAGAATACTTGTCTATTTATACAAGATTATGCGTATATTAAATCTATTTACATGTTTGTTTTTATATCAGTTTGATAATTCGAGAATAATAAAAACAAAACACCAACCTGTGTTCCATCTCCATTGAAGTACACATTGTGTACATGTTAGACCTCTTGGCAGTGTGAGCTCTATAGTCACTGGTCCAAGACCCGGTCTCACCTGGTATCTAGTGGCACCGTTCGTCTGTCTGAGAAGGTATTGGTCAAAGCATTCTTGGGTAGCACGCTTCAATTTATTATTTGTTGGACATAATCTAAATTCAAACCAGCCGCCATGATTGACTGTAATTTCCACTCTCGACTGGAAAGTAGCGCCTTGGTTGTATGTTTGTACGATAATGCCGTTGGCGTATTTCCCTCCTGCCTCGTTGTCGCGTACACTATCATACCGGTCTCCACAAACACCACACTTTCCGCCATTTTGATAAAATTGTACCTGCAAATATAATTGAACATTATACATTGCATTTGTATATACGAGGGGCTTTCCAAAAGTTCGTTGGCAACCTCAATCATTTCTAAATCTGACCTTTGAATATTCCAATATTTGCAATAAATAAACTGCAGTACAACCTCTCCAGAGCGACCCTCTGTAGAGCAACAACCACTCTATAACAACATCATCAAAATTTCCCTAAACTGATACTTACTATAAATGTTACCTCTGTAGAGCAACAACTTCTACACAACGACCAATATTTGCAGATCCCACAGGGTGTTGCTCTACAGAGGTTGTACTGTATATTTCAATGTTGGCAGGTCGCATGGTTCTTTTGTCAATAAAAATAAAAGCGCGTATATTATAGAAACTATGGCAACATTGATGTCCATTTAGTGCGGCAGCTCAAAAGAGTCCACAACGAACGTGGTGAGTGTTTTGATGATCTTATAAATAATATAAAGACATTCACCAAACATGAAATGTCTCCAAACTATATGGAACAAATCGGGGTTTAAAAGAGTTACAGCTTAATCTAACGTTTTTATTGTTACAACATAAAATAGGATTTAAAATGAATGTACAATCAAACTGATGCATAAAGGCCAACCTTGGGAAAGACAAAATGTGGCCTCTACTCATAGATCAGTTTGTTTTAGATTATCAATGACGGTATTTCAAACATTGTCCTTTATTCACCGGGCAGCCTTTATTCTGAGGTGGCCGCACACACAGGTTTGACTGTACAGTACAACCTCTCCAGTGCGGCCCTCTGAAGAGCAACAACCTCTCTATAACAACACATTCAAAATTTCACTGAGCTGATTTTTACTATAAATTTAACCTTTGTATTAAAGCGACATCCCCTAAACAACGGCCAATATTTGCAGTTCCCATAGGGTGTTGCTCTACATAGGTTGTACTGTATATCAAAATTGGTAGAATAAGAAACAATAGACCTGAATGTGGTTTAGGATGAAAATTCAGTATAAGGACAACGAATACGTAACTACTCAACAGTATTGTTTGTAACACAGAAACATGAAATGACGACTTCAATGAGTTGGACGTCATAGCTTCCCACGTAACTGGATTAGTTATTACTATCGTTTTGTACCAACATACTTATGTTGGTAAAAACTACCGACGAAACATTCATACAACATTTACTGATGGTGATCAATTCAGTTTACTGTCTGACAACACCTCGATCTGTACCAACGGATGTCCAATAGTACTTCAACATCTGGATTTGTTAGTCATGATAAAATAATCCTGATGTTTATTTTAATACATTTTCAGATCGCCTTGTTTACATGTTTTGTACTTCAAACACTCATGACTGATACGCCCTTCGGAGACACATTTCACCTTTTTCGGTTTAATTTTTTGTCATAGCTAATTTCAGCATTTGAAAAAGAAAATAGCAGACAAAGGAATTCCCGGATACGCGATAAAAGGGGTAGACTGACAAACCAAAGCGAAAAACCTAGACAAACGTTTTCAATTGATCATATAGCCATTTCAAGTTTAAGTCTTGGAAACTGTTTCGAAAAGTGTATGACAATAATATGATTCATATAACTATTTTATTCAGTGCAACATGAAGAAATCAGCATGCACAGGCAATGGTAAATTTTAAAAGACATATATAATAAGTGACAAGTTTGTAACATTCAGCCTTTAATAAAAAACTTGATTAGATTACATGTATAAATGAAGTGAGTAATTCATGAACTAACTACACGTGTCCACGCATGACATGAACTGGTCCCCGTTGACACTGCAACGTGGAATGTGGACTAGTTTGGCACCGACATTGGACGCTGTGTTCTAACTTCTAATGCATGCATTCATGCGTATTAATATTATTATTTATTTTTTGATTAACTCGTTTTGCACTTGTCAAGCAAATATCCTTGCATAATGAAATGGTTTTCTATAAGATAATGTAGCCCTGTAGTTGGAATAGGCCATATAATGCGTATAGTATCAATGTAAATTTAACCAATAAGATTATTTTTTATTACGGTTTCCAGATTTTGAGTTTAAAAACTTAAATATTAGACTAGGAAATATCTTTGAAACGGGTTCAAGCATTGTAAAACGGGTCTAAGCATTGTAAAACGCGCCCCTGGTTCATGCAATACTTTTTAAAGATGATTAACAGCATTTGCTGCGTCAATGGATGAAAACAGTTTTCAATATTCAGCGCTTAGCTAAAGCCTCTGCTCCTTGTAAAATGTATTTAGAACTTACCCCAAATCCACCACAAGATAACTGATGATCATCCGAATTTCTAGGGGTATTGTACCCGTACCTCCACATTGTAGAACGACCCGGGGGCTGTATCAGTCGCCCGTGGCCCGTTACCATGGTTACGAGAACACACGATATCAGCCAAGATGCTAAAATGAATTCCATTCTGTCTCTGGTCTTAAAACTGAAATTGTGAAGTTTTGTAAAAATCGTTAAATGTCTTGCAAATACGATCATTTTGGCGACAATTTCCGCACTACTTTTCCAATCATACTCTATACTAGTGATACAAACACTAGTCAATAATTGCTTCTTAATTTGATAACATTTTCTCACTTTAGCCGTGAAATATCTTAAGTCACAGAGCCGGCGTTTATGTAGTAAGTAATGGTCTGTACGGAATGTCCAGATTTTATACCGCTATTGTTCCATTCGTGTACAATGCCCTTATATCGGATTCAAATGCATGCCCGTATTTGAATCGAACTTTACAAAAATTGATATTGCAATAAACTGGCACAAGAGCAACTTTGATTAAAACGATAATAAAGTGTCAGTGAAATGACACTGAAATCTAATTACAAATGTATTTATAATAATTGTTAAACTACGTCTGGAACCAGTTGGTTCTAGACTGTGCAAAGCTTTCCGAAATTCAATAAATTATTTAAAAAATTAAAACTAAATGTAATATTCTTAAACACTTAAATTAAATTACGTGAAAAAATGTTGAAAATTCTTAGAGCAAATTTTTTAATAGTCCTTCGATATTTCTCATAAATGAACCAATGTACTTACTTTGTATAAATAAATAAATTAAATAGTTTATCCTTTATGAATAAATTATGAATACTGATTGTCGCTGTCGAATTTTTCACTATTTTATAGATCTCGAGCTACCAGCATTTCTACCAATGAACAAACGCCTGAATCATTTTTTAAAATCTATTTTATTGGTTGAATAATATATCCATGTATGACGACTATTATTAATGACACATGTTGAAAAGTACGGGAAATTTTTATAAATTTCGTATCAGAAAGACGTCTGATTCTTAAGGTACTCGCCCGATTTTGCTCTGGGTTCAGATTACAAACCGAGAAGCGATTGAACCCTCCGTCAGATTACAGATTATATGAAATTTAAACTTCATATTTAATCTAAATTCGTTATTGTAAAGATGTTACCAGTCATTTGATGTGATATGCACAACTGAAAATAATTTCAAAACATTTTATACTATAGTTTATAGTGATTACTCATCGACCCTCATGCATGTGTGCATACATACTGAAAGGTCTTTTGACTACATCATAAAAAATGCGTACACCAATTTCGTAAAATCCATCAGTATTTATGGTCCAACACAAAAATAACTACTTACATAACACGAGAGCACATATTTAAATGAGTTGTCAACGATGAAAAAAAATACAACATTAAGGCACGTTTAAGATTGACTACTAGTATGTCACGTCGTGTTCAAAAGGATATCTTCAGAAATATAAGTATAGAATTTTCAGTGGGTAGGTAATTTATTTTTTGAATTGAACCAAAAATTCATGTCAGAATGCTATTTTTTATTTTTAAAAATACCCGAGAGGCCAAAAGTTGGGTTGGGCATTTTTGTTGCGTAGCTAGCGTTACAGCAAACAAAATAATGTTCAAGTAAGGATGTCCCGAGGGATGGAATGAATCCTCTTCACAAAACTAATGTCAGTCAATCGCATAAGGTCAGTCTTGGGTAATTCAGTAAATATTTAGATTAAACTGCTATTTTCTATTGGTATTTTTTTAGAAATCTGTAATTTGTCTTCAAAAAACATTTCAAAATATGTGCTTCTATTTTTTTTCGAATGAAATTAACTTTTGCCTGCTTAAGAAAACAGTTACATGTAATTAAAAGCGTTTTGAGAAATGGACGATCAGTGGCGTGGTTTTGTCCAGTCGGAACTTCGGATGTGTAAAATCCAAGCATTATTTTGTAAAATCTAGATTGAATTTTGTTAAATCGAGGCTGAGTTTGTGAAATCTAGGCTTATTTTTATGAAATCGAGGCTGTTGCTGACTTGAAATCGAGGCTTAGTTTTATGTAATCGAAGATGTTGTTTTGGTTGAAATCGAGGCTTAATTTTATGAAATCGAGGCTGTTGTTTGTTGAAATGGCTGGTGTTTTATGAAATTGAAGCTGCGCTTTGTGAAATCGAGATTGGGTGTGTACCTTTATAAGAAGCTGATTTGATTCCAAACCAGGGTAACGTTGTTGCTGTCTCCATTGTATTGACACGCGGGTAAATACCACACTCGGACCGCATCCGCGAAAAGTTGAATACTTGATATCATTGTTTGACATCCACATTGTATGGTAGTTAATGCAATTTATTTTGTTAAGTAAACATACATATTAAAATATGATAGACGCTTAACTCTTCCACTCCAGTTACCATGGATTGTCGCTTCCCTTCTCTTTATGATACACTCGCACGATAGTGTTCGTGGCTTTGACCAAACTTTCGGTGAATGAAAGCGGAACAATATTTTGTTTTTATTCTCGTAGAATGTAAATGACGCACCGGAAAGGATGAGTTACTTTTATTAATATTTATGAAAACAACTTGGAACAAAAGAGGAAGGAAAATGACTTTATTTGACGGATGTATAAAACCATTCCCATTATATTTGAAATGTACTCAATGTTACCTATCCGGTGATTTTTTTGAGTCATAATTATATTTGTATATAGGCCCTATGGATTCGCTTCTTCTTGTCTAGAGCGCAACAGACTCGATATTTACGACAAAAATTGCTGCATGTCGGACGATGGGAGTCTGGCAATGATTTAATGCTAAATCCCACAGAAAACTGCAGTTTCCCAAGGTCCAAAATAATCTTTCTGTTTTTGTACAAAATGCAACTATGTAAATTATAGTACTGTTTAGCCGGAAGAGGCCCTCTGTCAAGTAAACCAAATATGAAAAATGAAAAGAACTGTCGTGCTGTCAAATGAATTTTACGAACTTTAGTGGGACTTGATCACATAAAGATTTTAGCTAGGAATTTGCAGTAATTTTCAAAGACAGGCCATTGGTTTCAATCATGTGTGTGACTACATTTTATGATTACTTACTGAAGATTCTTCGATTCAACTGTCTATTTAACCATGTCCTATCAGCTGTTTATTTCAACTGTTTATTTTAACTGGCTATTTCACATAGTTATTTCACATAGTTATTTCACGTAGTTATTTCAACTGGGTTTTCACATAGTTATTTGAATTGGTTATTTCAATTGCAAAAAATGCTTAAAAGGTCATTGTGTAATTTTGAATCCGCGATTTGGATGCCGATTTAATATTTTGCTGTAACACCTAAATGTACATGTATACTACATTTATTTTAATTGTGCCGTCAAAATCGCATACAACATAGTCTTTCTTGGAGATAGTCTTTATTCAGGAATTATGCATACATTACAACCTCTCCAGAGTGGCCCTCAGTAGAGCAACAACCTCTCTATAACAACACCTTCAAAATTTCCCTAAGCTGATATTTACTTTAAATTTAACCTCCATAGAGCAACAACCTCTAAACAACGGCCATATTTGCAGTTCCCACAGGGTGTTGCTCTACAGAGGTTGTACTGTATTTCATATAATAATAACATACACAATCATGATCTGGGGAGAGAACTAGATAAGCGACCTTTGCAGCCACGTGGTCTCTACTGACAGGTGACATTTAACACTGATATCACTAAATTGTATTAATTGAATATGTACGTGATCCATGGACATAACGATGTTACTGAATCATAATTAATAATAGAAACCTTAGCAGAAATTATTGATGATTTCTAATATATTTTTGTTATGTTGTCTTATTCTAAATTTCTGAATAAGTCATGGTTTGTTCATTTTACAGTTACATGGAAACAAATTTTGTATACAGTAATGTATGCCTTTTAAGTTTAAAGCAATAATTAAAATGTTAAAACACTGAATATGTTTTTTAATAAACATAATCCCCATCTCTCAACCGTACGTGTGGTTTCTTGGATTTATTCTTAGTGACTCAATGCTGTACAAAGTATTCGTGTTGTGGTATTCGTGATACTAACAATATTGAAAATATACAATGTACACCAAATTCAAAATGAATACAATATCTCTTTCAAAACCCATACTTTAATATTCGTTTTTACAAGTGTTATGAGATCCGCAGTCAACCTCTTGATTGGATGCTATGAAATTGAGATTAATCCAAAATGTGCTAAAACAGAATCCAGAACCGGTTAGGTAATAATGGAATCCTGTTGATCTAGTTTTTAAAAAAAATTAAAGTATGTACCAATACATTTTACATAGCTTCAATAGGGTACGATTTACTATTTAAAACAATTTAGAATAGATAAAACTCACAATAAATTGAGTGTATAGCCATGCTAGATTTTGGTTTAGAATTATCTGTGATAACTTATCCTTTCCGATGACATAATATTCTAAAAACATAAATACAAATACATGTATGTATCTTACAATTAATAAAAATCGATCATTTTTATCGATACAAATATTGTATCGATCAATCTCGCCAATGTACAATACGATACATGTAACTGAATATAGACATATACAAGTAAATCATTTTGTATCGATACCATTACAGTATCGATCAATTTCACAGATGCTCCGTACAGATTATCGATAATTTTTTACATTGAAATAATAATTACATCGATAAAATGTTGATCGATGAGCAATCCAAGAAAGAAATGGTGTAATTAAAGTACTGACAGTATTCATGGAAATTGAATTTACATAGACTTACATTGCGACAATAAACGGTAACTAGTTAATCGACTGCATGGCGGATGTAGAAAAACGTAATACTTTGGTCCGCATAAAAACTCATGCGCGCTGAGCGAGTAACAGCTATGGAAAATTGAACTATCGTTCTGTTTCAAAAAATGATGGCCTATTGAGTTATGTGACACCACACGTGGCACGTGGCTTGCACCTTTTCACAATTCATCTTTTTCTGTTTCAATTAAGTCTTATCGCATTTTAGCAATTTATCATTTTTCTAAGAGCCTTGTTTCAATTTCACTTTGCGTTTTATTCAAGTTTCATTTTTTTGCAATAAAAGGCAAAACATAGTGTTTGGCTTGAAATTTGATTATTTTTTCATAATAAGACACTCTTCTAGGTAAAATGACTAAAATGTGTCATGACGACGTGAATATGTTATAGTCCATTTATCAATAAATTCATATCTAGTGCAAAACAAAAGCATTTAAAGTGCAAGGTAGGCACAATTTGGCAATTAATTTTACTTCGGTGCGTTGGCGAGGTGTAAAAATGTGACTACAAATTCATATATCACACTATAACGTAATTCGTCTCGCTTTAAAAGTTTACCCAGGTCAACATCTATAAAACGTATGTCTCTCTGATGTGTCTGTTGCCCTGCGTAAGAACAGCACTCCATGGAATCTACAACAATGTTCTTATCAAAAAATGTACCTAATATCACATTATATTATTCTAGATCTTGAGTAAAACGTTTGCCAATATCATGACTGGACTATTTGATAAAAAGGCTGCATTTCCGACATGTTATGAACTTTTAAGGTCTACAATTACGGTAAAATAGAATTTTAATTGCCTATTGATCTTCGTTATTACGAGCATCGTTTTCATGAGCACCCGACTTACCTTGTGAAGATTTTAGTCCCGTCGTAATAGACATGTAAAACAATATACCAGTAATAATAATCAAAGTACTGAAAGTACTCATAGAAACTGAACTGACAGACTTGCACTGCAACATGGAACGGGAACTAGTTTATCAATTACGTGCCATGATGGATGTGGAAACATAGTACATTAGTCCGCATCAAAATTCATGCGCGTCGAGCGAGTGACGGCTAGGGAAAGCTGAACTATTGTTCCGACTTTCCAAACATGATGGGACTTTAGTCCTCATGAGTTTAATAATAACGAGATGATCTAATTAAGAAAATCTCAGTTGAAATAAAAAGGTAATGTTGAAACCGGTGTAACGTTTTCAAGCTACCCCCGTTTCAAGTTACCCCCCGGTAACTTTAAAACGTTTTCAGAGTACCCCCGGGAATTTGAAAACGATTTTAAGTTACCGGGAGGGGTACAATTAAAACGTTTTGAAATTACCCCCTCCATTTTCAAATGCCCTAACCGGTAATCTGAAAACGTTTTCAGGTTACCCCGGGGGCGCTTTGAAAACGTTTTCAGATTACCCCCGGGGGCGCTTTGAAAACGTTTTCAGAATACTCCCGGGTAATAATTCGTCAAAAAATATATAAAAACAATATTTTTTATTAACTATTGTTGGTTTTCTGAACACAAAGTAAGTGTGGAATTTCACAGGTCATGTTTTGCATTTTTGTTCATTTATTGAATAAAGGCGCGTACTCACCATAACCCTAATAGGATTCCATAGCTTCTAAAATTATTGCGTATATATACAGTTTAGAAATACAGGAATTACATGTCAATAAACCATGTTGACTGTGAATCATTTAGTATAAATTAAAACCTGAAATATAAACGTTTCGCCATGAAGAATCAACATAGGGAGGGGGGATTATTAAAATGGGGGAGGGAGTTTGAAAACGTTTTAATGTTACCGGGGCCGGTACTTTGAAAACGTTTTTAAGTTACCGGGGGGTAACCTGAAAAGGGGGGAGCTTGAAAACGTTACACCGGTACAAAATTGGTGTTCGTTGTACTTAAGTTTTCCCTATTTGATTATTGAATGTATACTGTACAATTGAATTATGCAAACAATCCGGACAAAGACCTATATTGTTAGATTTTGGAAACTGAACGGTAGTTCAGCAGTTTCCATTTCCGCCACTCGCCTGCGCGCATTAATCTTGATGCGGACCCAAGTACTACGTTTCTCTACATCCGCCATGCAATAGGTAAAACTAGTTCCCGTCCCATATTGCAGTGCAAGTCAAAGTAAGTTTCCGTGAATACTTTCGGTATTTTGATTGTAATTGCTATTCTGTATAATAATAGGCATAGCGAATGTAGAGGAAGCTTTCTTACACGGACACTCTCTGACTAGGGAAAAATCCAGTTTAAAAAGGTTTTCCGGATAAGAAAGTTTTTTATTACTTTCAGTAAATAATTTACAAGTTATTAGGAGCGAAAGCTCCTATAGCTACACACCACTTTTTCTACTTACAAAACCGTGACGCCTTTTGTATGTACATCCGCGATATGCAGTAACTTATAATTTGTCGACTTACAGCAATTTCTTCCAGGCAAACAGTTAAGAGGTGAAGCCTTGCCAAGTTAAAGAGGGTTAGTTGGCCTAAATATGATATGTACATTGTGTCAATACAATTTATAATGATGATAATAACACATGCCTCTATTTTTTAAGGATGATTTTAACTAACACATTTAAACTTCGCTCCTGACAGTGCTCTCAGTGCTTTGATTTTTACGACAAACGTCCGGACTAATAATAATAATATTGTCTGGGCTGAGATGATTCATCCCGGTTTGTGTCCGAATCTTAAGAGTTTGCGCCGCCAAATAACGTAAATTATGAATCAGCGTTTCCCACGACACCGGCCGTGAACAGATAACATCATGTTGACGACATATTTCTACCAACTACCCATACACAATGTGAGAAGATTCGACTACAGCTAGTTTTATAAATTATCATTTAATACAGCGAGTAAAAGGCAAAGTTAATTTAACTTGATATGATGTCAAAATTCACTTGAAAAAAATCGTTTTATACAAAACTTCACCCTTAAACATTTTTATATTTCCTGTTGGCCGTAGACTGTTTTCTGAAACATTTGAATGTGTTCCCTGTTAAAGTTCAGTATCCAGTCATCTTCCCGGATAAACCAACTTGAAGATCTACTTGATTAATTGATAGAAGCTTACTGGCACCTGTAGCTTTAAACAACTAAATCTAAAGAAGATAATTTATTTAATTGTGATGCGAAAAATGAATTTTACTGCTTCGTAAGCAAAACTTCTCAAAGTACAAATTCAAGACTCCTTTATCCTTGGTTGTGCAGAAACATTTTGAAGGCATTTGATCTAATATTGAAATCGGAAAAATATAATTGAAAAAAAGAACCACATTTCAGAGGTTAAGCATTGCTACATTTTATTTTCGCACCAGCCACCAGGGTAATTTGCCGACTGGTCCAGCTTAAACGTTGGAGGAAGTCCCCAGCCGTATATAGCTAAACTGAACCACCCACTTTCCGTAAGTTAACTAACCAGATTCCATTATTATGGTCCCAGACTCACAGATGGGGGTCTAGTGATTACTTGTCACAGAACATTATCACTCGTCCAATGATATACATTTGTACCTAACTTCGATATCAGTCATTAATAACTCAATATACTAGTATAAAGAGGGGTTTAACTTTTCAATTGTAATGTAATTTTGGCTGTAAAATTATGTAAATGTTGTATATGTTGTATAAAGATTATACATGTAATATTCGACAAACGATTTTTGTCTTTATTTTAAAAAAAAATGGGAAATGAATATTATAATTGTTTTAAAGATAATTTAGTACATATGTACTGGGTAAACAGTTTTTGTTAAATTCATTGACATATTTGTATGGGTATGGACCCAAGCTATGCATGTAGTAAACAGGCCTACTACATGTATTTTATTCCTAGTTTTATTCATTATAATTACTATCAAAACGGAGGAAATCCCCTTTTAAAAAACAAGTCTTTTTAATTAAAGGTATGCAAGCTGTCCTTAAGCACAATACTAGTATAAGAGACGAACTAACGATACATTGTCTCATTCATTCGTTTATTAAAACAACTTAACATCCTCGTAGAATTACACAAAACAAAACTAAACTTTATTAAGTAAAGGAAAACATAAATACAGAAACAACATGACATCGAGTCATCAGAATGAACAAAAACAACAACACAATTTTGCAACGAAGATACATTTTAAGCAGCAACAAGACTGAACCCCTAATCCCATTCTGAGTCAACTGTTTTTACAGGGCGTCGCTTCATCTTCCACTTGTTCAGCCATTTTGTTGCCATTAGACGCCATCTTCCTACACCAAATCCATAAAATATTTTATCACGTGTTTCGGGGCTTATTTTCGGTACGTCGCTATTATGACGAGGTCTGTCGTTTTTATCATTGGGTTTTGATGGATTATCACCATTCCCGTTGCCCGTTTTGCTAGGGTCCCCTTCTCCCCAAGCACCTTTTGGGGTTGGATTGTTCATAAACACCAAAGCTGAATCGCTTAGATTTTTTCTCATCCCTAGCGGATTTAGAGTTGCGGCTGGATTTAAATCTGCGCCACTACCAGTTGGTTTATCATTACCAGTGTTTTTAACGTTGTCATTCAAGAAAGGAAACTTCTTTGAGAGCTTGTCCGTATCATACATTGGCACGGGCTCAATTAATGGGACTCTTTTGGATTTTTTCTGTAGTTCTTCGACGGGAGTTTTGGAGCCTGATCTTTTAAATGGATTAGATTTCTCACTTTTTGGTTTATTCCACGCCGGTCTGTTGGGTATAAACTTTCCAACGGGTTGACTCGGTTTATTACTCGGATTGTTGTCATTTAAGTCTATATCAGCTTCTATTGTACCATCGTCAGGGTGATCATTATTGCTACCATCCATATCAGATAATCCGTTAGGACGTCCTGGACCTTTCATCCCGTTTCCGCCATCATTTGGATTATCAACACCTCCATTTCTGAAACCAACTAGTTTTCGAGGTTTATTCTGACCTATTGGTCCGTTAGGCGGTTTTGAACCATTGCCAATATTCGAAGCATTTCCATGCGTATTTGGAAAAACATTTGGAATATTTCCACTAATATCATTTCGGTTCGGATATTTTCCATCAACACCATTTTTATCTGGATATTTTCCATCATGTGCATTTCCGTTGGGATATGTTCCATCCGAACTATTTCGATTCGGGTGTTTTCCATCAATACCTCGTACATTTGGTCCTTTGTCGTTCGGATGTTTTCTACCCAGTCCATTTCCGTTGGGATATTTTCCAGCAGGTCCAATTCCATTCGGATTTGTTCCATCCAAACTATTTCTATTTGGAAATTTTCCTTCATTACCTTTACCATTAGGATTGTTTCCACCATATCCATTTCCATTCGGATTCGTTCCATCCAAACTATTTCTATTTGGGTATTTTACTTCATTGCCATTGTCATTCGGATAGGAGCCGAAAGGTCCATTTACATTTGGATTGGATCTATCAAGAGTATTCCCATTTGGGTAATTTCCATTGTTACCTGTGTCGTTTGGGTGTTTTCCACCGATTCCATTTCCGCTCGGATATGATCCATCCTTGCCATTTCGGTTTGGGTTAATTCCATTGTTATCTTTCCCATAAGGATTTTTCCCGTTCATATCATTTCCATTTGGATAATTTCCGTCTGTGCCTCTTTGGTGTGGATAGTTTCTATCATTTACTTTTCCACTTGTATTTAATCCACCAAAGCCGTTTCCATTTGGATATTGTGTAGTTGTGCCATTTCCAGTAGTACCGTTTCGGTTTGGATAATTTTTATTATTTCCGTTTGGATTTTTGTCATTTAAACCATTTCCATTCTGCCCGTTACCGTTCTTTCCATTTCCTAAAGGGTATGATGCATCCATTCTATTTCGGTTTGGATTTGTTTCGTTCATGCCCTTTCCGTTTGGATGTGCACCATTCATACCATTTCCGTTCGGATGTGCGCCGTTCATACCATTTCCGTTGGGATGTGCACCTTTCATACCATTTCCGTTCGGATGTGCGCCGTTCATACCATTTCCGTTTGGATGTGCGCCGTTCATACTATTTCCCATCGGATGGGTGCCGTTCATACCATTGCCGTTCGGATGTGCGCCGTTCATACCATTTCCCATCGGATGGGTGCCGTTCATACCATTGCCGTTCGGATGTGCGCCGTTTATACCATTTCCGTTGGGATGTGCACCTTTCATACCATTTCCGTTCGGATGTGCGCCGTTCATACCATTGCCGTTTGGATGTGCGCCGTTCATACCATTTCCGTTCGGATGGGAGCCGTTCATACCATTGCCGTTCGGATGTGCACCGTTCATACCATTGCCGTTCGGATGTGCGCCGTTTATGCCATTTCCATTCGGATGTGCGCCGTTCATACCATTGCTGTTCGGATGTGCACCGTTCATACCATTGCCGTTCGGATGTACACCGTTCATACCATTGGCGTTCGGATGAGCGCCGTTCATACCATTGTCGTTCGGATGTACACCGTTCATACCATTGGCGTTCGGATGAGCGCCGTTCATACCACTGGCGTTCGGATGTGCACCGTTCATACCATTGCCGTTCGGATGTGCACCGTTCATACCATTGCCGTTCGGATGTGCACCGTTCATACCATTGCCATTCGGATGTGCACCGTTCATACCGTTTCCGTTCGGATGTGCACCGTTCATACCATTGCCGTTCGGATGTGCACCGTTCATACCATTGCTGTTCGGATGGTAGCCGTTCATACCATTGCCGTTCGGATGTGCACCGTTCATACCATTTCCGATCGGATGGGAGCCGTTCATACCATTGCCGTTCGGATGTGCACCGTTCATACGATTTCCGCTTGGATTTGCGCCGTTCATACTGTTTCCATTCGGATATGCATCGTTCATACCATTTCCGTTCGGATATGCGCCGTTCATACCATTGCCGTTCGGATGTGCGCCTTTCATACCATTTCTGTTCGGATGTGAGCCGTTCTTACCATTTCCGTTCGGATGGGAGCCGTTCATACCATTGCCGTTCGGATGTGCACCGTTCATACCATTGCCGTTTGGATTTGCGCCGTTCATACTGTTTCCGTTCGGATATGCGCCGTTCATACCATTTCTGTTCGGATGTGAGCCGTTCATACCATTGCTGTTTGGATGTGTGTCGTTCATACCATTTCCGCCCAGATGTGCGTCGTTCATACCATTGCCGTTCGGATGGGCACCGTTCATACCATTTCCGTTCGGATGTCCATTACGATTTGTGCTATTTCCGAATCGGTTGAAATCTTTCATATCGCTTCCGTTGGGATATACACCATTCTTATCATTACCATTCTGGTGTGTACCATTTATAGCATTTCGGTTCGGATGTGTTGCATGCATGTTATTTCGGCCTGGGTACGCTCCATTTGTATTATGTCCCTGTTGATGTGAACCATTTAGACTATTTCCATTCGGATATGCTCCATTTTGATTATTTCCGAGTGGGTGTGATCCATTTTTACCATTTGTATTTTCCCGGGCACCATTCAAATGGTTACCATTTAAATATGTGCCATTCGGATAATCACCATTCATTGCTGTACCATTTGGATTTGTATTGGCGGCATGCAGACCTCCTTTGGGTGCAAACGGGTCATCACCATCACCAGTGTATGCTGGCGCACCATTTGTTTTATTGTTTGGGACTCCTTGGTCATTTCTGTCTCCGAATGGGTTACGGGCGTTATTCGCTTTCTTTAATGCTTTCGACTTAGATTTGTTTTTAAACAAGTCATTGAATTTATTTCTTTCATCTGGGGAATCTGGTGGTGCATAACTTCCATGATTATTAGTAGAATAAGGTCCAAATTGTCCAGCACCGTGATAATTGTTTAGTCCATTAAATGCTGCATTATCATTCAAACCATCTGGTTGATAATTATTCCCAGAGCTTCCAAATTTATTTCCAAAAGGCTGTTTCGACTGATTTGAAAAATGGCCTTTGTCATCTTCATCACTCCCCCAGTCACCAAGATTAGTATTTGCATTTGCTGGATGATCAAATATACTTTTACGCTTATTTGATGAAGGCTCCCCTTTACCTGATGTCGCACCTTTTGACTTCTTGTTTTTGTCAGGCTGTTTATTAGATTTTCCAAAAAGGCCACCAAAAAACCCAGCCTTTTTGGATTTTCCCCCGTTTTTGTTTGCTTTACCTCCCGAAATATTATCACTAGTGCTATAAGCATCACTAACTTCTTCTGATTCTGAGTCATCGGAATCGGACATGGACTCTCTATTGGAATTCTGTCCTCCTGAATTTCGTTTTTTCGATTTCTTTTTAGATCGTTTTGATTTGCTCCTTTTCCTAGATGCATTGTTACCATGTCCAGAATTTCCAAAATGCATATCACCACTATCTTCATCATCATCATTATCATCATCTTCCGAACTTTCATTGTCATTATCTTCATTTGACCTATCTTTACGCTTCCTTTTATTTTTCATAGCTCTTGCATATCTTGATTTCTCTTTACCACTATTATCTTTTTCACTGTCATCATCATTCTCATCCGATTCATCGTCATCATCATCCGACTGATTATTACGATTATTACGAGCTCTTCTTTTCTTCTTATTTTTCTTGTTTTTCTTGTGATTACTGTTAGTATGGTCTTCGTCCGTGTCTGTTTCATCCGAGTCTTCAGTATCATCAACTTCTGCACCGCCACTGCGATTCTTTTTCCTTTTCTTTTTTTTCTTCTTTTTATTTTTGTTTCCACCACCATCATCGTCTGAAAAGGTGTCACTGTCTTCCGTCTCTACGTCCTTACTATTATTATTTCGAATCCTTTTCTTCCTTTTCTTACGTTTGCCTTCCCCATTTTCATCATCTGTATCTGTTTCTTCTGTGTCTTCGGCTTTCCTGTGTTTTTTCTTTTTCGCTCTTTTGTCACTTTTGTCTTTCATGTCCACAGATCCTTTGTCGTTTTGGTTAACCCGAGTTACTGCCACATTCGGATTATCTTCAGCATCCGGATTCCAATCCTCGTAGTAAGCTCCATCATCATCACTCTCACTATCACTAGAATACGGTCCTCTTCTTCTTTTTTTCTTTGCTGCCGGAAGTTGTTTGTTTTTATCTTTAGTAGATGCATTTTCAATACCTTTCTTATCTGAGCCGTTTCCTTTTTTATCGGCTGATTTATTATCTGCCTTTCTATCGTTTTTTGAAGATTTTTTTGGTTTACCTTGTCTTTCATTGACGGTTGAGATCATTGCTGATGCGCGTTTACCTTTCAATTTTTTTTGTTTAAGCGGTTTAGAAGTGTCTCCCTTTTCACTTCCATGATCACTTCCATCTACGTCGGAATCATCAGAGTATGAATCGTCATTATCCTTATCTAGTGAGTCATTGTCTTTGTTAGTATCATTATCACCTGTATTCTTTGCTTTGTTTTTCCTTTTAGCTTCCTTCCTTGCCTTTTCTTTCTCCTTTTTGGACTTTTTCAATTCATTTTCCTTTTCCTTCTCAGTCTTTTTCTTGGCCCTCCCTTCTTGCCTTTCTTCGTTTCGTTTCCGCCGTTCCTCATCTTTTTCAGTTTTTCGTTGTTTTTTCTCCTCTCGCTTCTTCTCTCGCAATTCTTTAGCTGCAGCTAAAGCGGCTAGTTTCTTTTCTTTCTTGGCTAATTTTTCTGCCTCTGTCAAATTTTCGTCACCTTCATCCGATTCTATATTTTCATTTTCAGTTTCTACCTAAAGATATGAAACGAACTTCGTTTAGACATTGTTTTAAATATAAAGTATCTAATCATTTTTCGAAATACAAACATGACATTGTATTAGATGTACATGTATATCTACTTCAGTTGATCAAATACTTACTTAGACGAGCATATTCACAACTTAAGTACACTTGAAGTAAATTGCTTAAAGACAATTATTTAAAAAATCATTACTCGATCTAAAAAAATATGTTAACTTATTTGACACAGTAGAACAGGGGTGGACTGAGAAAACAATCGTTTACCTCAGAAGTTTTATACTCCGATTCTTCATCCTTTTCATCATAGTCGTCTTCGTCATCGTCTATTCCTTCTTCGTCGCTGCCCGCAGCACCTTTGTGTGCCATTGCTAGTTTTCGTTTTTTCTTGGCCATAATGGCTTCCTCTGTGATACTTTCGTCACTATCATCATCATCACCACTGGCACCTAGAGGACGCTTCTTTTCCTCTTCATAATCATCATCATCATCGTCATCGTCGTCATCACTATAGTCTGAAATGAGAAAATATGGAACGTTATCATGTGATATAACGCTGAAATGATTTCTCAGCATGTTAAAATCCCCCCAAAAGGTCTATAGTACATGTTATAGTACATTAACACAGAATTGTATTCCTTAATACAAATTGCTTTTAATTGTTTATTAAAATTCCTATGAAAGGTGTTTATGAATAAAATATATACATATACAAAATGTAAATAAGGACTTTAAACGTGCATCATTATTTTTGGTAGTAGCATCACATCATTTCGTACGTTTTGTTTGTATCTGTAAATACCATGGGTGATTGCCGGAGACGCACCGGTTATACAAAAAAAAATCTCTCATTTTAACATTACTTTTATAGTAACAATACATACCAATGTCACATTTTTATGTGTACATGTTTATTACAAATTTCCTGTTTGATTCAAAATTTACTGAGCAAAAAGGGGCACTTAGGTAAACAATGTCTAGATAGCGGACATTCTTTAAAGAGAGTCCAAGTATTAAGCAAAAAAAATGTTTTAATCATGGTACTTTATTGTCATTACATTGCTCTCGGATGGTTGATAAGCCGGCGCGTCTCCGGTAATTATCCGTGATATATTGCCGTACAAACAAAAGGGACGGCTAGATTGGAATGTAGCCGCTACCAAATTATGTCTGAAAAAGATATATCGTAGGTAATTAATTATACTTTGTTTTTTATACGAGTCGAGATACTAACTAGTATATATTTCTTTTCTTAATCTGGAATTTTTTTACATCGATTGGTAAAACATGAAGATATATTATGCATTTCTATTACGCTGTGATTTTAAGTATTCAACTATGTATAGATAATTAAATAAAACATTTGTTAAGAAGTTTATACATGTATATTGTAAACTGATACAGTAAAGCACGATTATAATGAACCCCTATAGAGTGAATGTATGATTATATAGCATTAATTTTCATTTCTCGGCCAAGCTAATGTTTATTTCAATACACATGTACGTAGTGAAATGTGATTATCATGAAGAAGAACATTTGGTTCCCAATGACTTTGCTTTAGCTGTATTCTGCTGTAGTATGTTTAAATTATGGCATCCTTTATTTTCATATTCGTAAGGTGGCAAACAATATGAACATTTACAAATGTTAATGTATCTGTAAAATAGTGTTGGTATGTTTTATACTAATTTCATGATTTGCTTGCTATAAGCCAGTACATGTATACCTCGGTTTTGTCTTTTTGTTCATGCAAAACGTCTTTAAATCTGAATAAAGAGTTTTACATTGTCCATAATTGTTCTCTTTTATCAATTTGGTACTTGTATACATGTATGTTATCATAAAGAATGGATAACCTACGGAGGTTCAATTAAATCGTGATCGCTTAGAATGTGATTTAAATAATTATGTTGTAGGCCATCTGTGAAAAGGTGTCTATATAAGTATATTTTGTTTAGGACTGTGAATGTTTAAAACAAAATCCATTGCGAGTTCGAACAGCCGTCACTTCTGTGAACACGGTCAGCAGTGGCACAATACTCACGTCATTTTCTTCTAAAAGCAATACATTTTGCGAAATGAGTGTGCTTTGACAATAAAATCAATGGCTTTCATGAATATTGCGGTTTGGTTCGTCTCTTTGTGCACGTTGACTGAGAAAAGTATAACACTGAAATCACTTGGAATTTCATATTCATTTTACATGTACTTTATGAGATTATGAATTGGTGTTCGCATAATCTTGTCTCATTTGTAAAATGTAGTGTCATGATTAACCTAGATTTGTAGTCCCCTACGAGTAAAGGTCATTCAGATTGATAATCAACAGTACGCACGCTTAAACCTAAAAACCAACCTATCCCAATCTTTCCATTCTACCTTAAAGGTATTAAGTTTAAACTTTTTAAGCCCGAAGAATGGGAAATTTTTAACCTTCCACGTGCTTTCAAAAGCAAAGAAGTCCAGATCTACCTATCTTTTTTTTGATGTGATGAGGATGTAAGTTGAAACAAGAAACCAACAATGTGTTAGGTCTAAATAAAGATCGATTGTGTCGCATTTCTTCTCCTCCCTTTGATTTTCTTTGATTACAAGTTTGACTTCTTGTCGTTGAATATTGATTGTGTTAACGATCAGTATTTGTAGTGAGTTTGAAATAGTCAAACCTTCGGTAAATATCACCTACGGTGCTAACAAAGTATGATTTTTCTACTGAATTTAGAAGAGAAAGTTTGGATTGAAAATAAAACAACACTAACTGGTCTCTTTAACCAAGAGGACTCTTTACAGGAGGTATTTATTTATCACATATTTGACTGTATTTTTCTATCATGCGCAGTGGGTAATTTATCTACGTAGATTTGACCTCTTCTCCTACTCAATTAATACGAAACCCATGACCACTTTATCAACAGTCCCGAGCGTTACAGACTGGACTGGACAGACCAATTAATGTTATAAATATGTAACATTCTTATGTTTAGATAATGCTTGAGAAGACCATATAAAAAAAGTTACTTAAAGTACAGTCAAGCCTGTGTTAGTGGCCGCCTTCGAATTAAGGCCATTCAATTAAAAACGGTCATTGGTTATTAAGAAGAAAATGAACTTCGAATAAAGGCCACCTGTCAATAAATGTCACATTATGTCTTTCTCTAGGGTGGCCTTTGTTAACAGGGTTGACTGTACATGTTTATTGGTTATGAAGAAATTAGTACAGTCAAGCCTGTGAATAAAGGCCACCCCAGGGAAACACATAATGTGGCTTTTGTTCACAGGTTGGTACAAATATACACACACACTCATAGGAAGTTAGTTCATCACTGGATATGAGAGAAGTTTAAAAACTTAAATTAAAAAAAAGAAAACAGAAAAAAATGTTTTTTAAATTAAATTTATTAAATTTAAGAAGAAGAATGTACATTAATTTGATAAAGCAAAACTACAATGCGTTTTATAATATGCTACAAATTTGGTAAAATAACTAAACAATTATCATCTTAATCGAAAAACAACGGCCAATATTTGCAGCTCCCACATGGTGTTGCTCTAAAGAGGTTGTACTGTATATAGATAAGTACACTTCTTAAAGATCAAGAAGAAAAGTCAAATTTTACAACAACAAAAAAAACATATTAATTAAACAGATAAATAAACAGACGTGTTAATTAATCAACTTGAAATCAACAGATCATGACTTATCATGACACTAAATGAATTTTATGATTTTGATGCGATTTTTTTCAAAATTATTTCAACGCTTATCAACAGTGTTATTTTAGGCTATATGCGATGATCAGTCGACTTTAGATTTGTTTCTATAGGGTATCGACCAGTACTAACCTAGCCCCGAGATTATAAAACCTGAGATCGGTCTCCGAGCTTAAATCTCATATCTTGGCTTTTAATGTTTCTAAGTTAATCATGATCAGACTGTACTGATATTATCGATGCATTAGTCTGACAGAACCACCATTGTGTAGCTGAATACGATTATGTTAACAA
Source organism: Lutraria lutraria (assembly GCA_964023205.1). Classification (NCBI taxonomy): domain Eukaryota; kingdom Metazoa; phylum Mollusca; class Bivalvia; order Venerida; family Mactridae; genus Lutraria; species Lutraria lutraria. The sequence continues at coordinate 22,442,333 of OZ026837.1, forward strand.
ATTTCAGTTTACAATACGACTTAATATGGACCAGAGAAGCAACAGAAATAACCCATGGCATATACTTATTTTAACGTCGCGCCATTTTGGCGAAATTTCTAGCTTTAACATTGGAGGAAGGCCCCAGGCGTGCACCTTGGTAGATCCACCGACCTTCAGTTAGCCAGCTGGTCAGCTTCTTTATATGTAAAATTAGTATGGTGTGGATGGGATTTGAATTTGAGGAACAAGTACAGTGCAACCTCTCCATAGCGGCCCTCTCTTCAGCAACAACCTCCCTTCAACAACAGCATGACTGTATCCCACTGCACGATTTAACTATAAATCTAACCTCTCTAGAGCAACAACCTCTGAACAACAATATAATTTGCTACTCGCAAAAGGATGTTGCTATATGGAGAGGTTGCACTTTAAAACCATAACCACTCGAGTAAGGTGACCCCATATGTCTAAGCTCAAACAAAATGTTCAGTTGGTAGATTTTATGACTGTTGATCTAGTGGTCCCTGGTTGGAGACTAAAGCAAGCAAAGGTCATTTAGGGGTATTTAGGCGGAAAGGCATATTCACGATATTCTCATCGACCCTTATTTTGGAGTAGGGATTGTTTAGATCTGGTTTTTACCCCCAGAAACACTTGCTAAGTCGACTGATTGGCATACACACATTACAACTAAATCACTGTGAATAAACCGCCCCAAAGCTACAATAAAACACAAGCATAGACTATAGTAGGATTATAGTACTGTAAGTCATGACTGCATTTCAATATTTTGGACGATTCCATATTTAGGTAAATCTCATAAAATTATAAGAGACACCTAATTTCACAAGGGTGTTCCTTAAAAAGACGTATTTCACGGCTAGTTTGCAACTAACTGTGCTAACACTCTACTTGATACTTAGTGTTGTGGAATAATTTATTAATCGAATCATTTTTTTTTCAAAATTTTTAATCATGCGTCCTATTTATTAACACTGTCAGATGGAATCGTCCAAACTGCTCGGCCCACTGAATGAAATCCGACTATACAGAAAGAGTTCAGTTAATGCACATGGTGAGGGTAGGTGTAACATTGTGAAGCAAGTTAGCGTCTACGTCTGGTTTTACCATCATCATAGCGTTTCTCCTCATTCCTGAAATAGCAAAGCATATAAATTCAAAAGTAAATAAATTAATAGAATAGTTGCTATGGTAATGGTAATACATGTACATGTACAACACTTTAGATGTTTTAGTCATGTCTGAAATAGCCAAGCATTATATAAAGTAAATAAATGAAAAGGTAAATAAACAAGTAACAAGAATTGTCTTTAAAAAAGGCAAACAGCGTAGAAATAAAAAAATGAAATTATGTTTCATGGCAAGAAATTAGGTCAAAACTGAGATTAAGACAAAAATCAATCAATCAATCAAGCAATCAAGCAAGCAAGCAAGCAAGCTAGCTAGCTAGCTAGCTAACTAACTAACTAACTAACTAACTAACTAACTAACTAACTAACTAACTAACTAACTAACTAACTAACTAACTAACTAACTAACTAACTAACTAACTAACTAACTAACTAACTAACTAACTAACTAACTAACTAACTAACTAACTAACTAACTAACTAACTAACTAACTAACTAACTAACTAACTAACTAACTAACTAACTAACTAACTAACTAACTAACAGTTAATAATGAATAGATACATAGATGAAATAGTTGCTATGGTAATAGATGCATTATAATTTAGATAGTTTTGTTAGTTAAGCTATTACAGACACCAATGAATACTATGGATTACTTCATCCTATATCCAATAGTGACTATGCTTATTTTCCCTTTTACAGTAAAGCCTCGATAGTAAGACCGCCCTATACAGGTGGTCTCAATATCAGGTAGATCACATAATGAAAACAAGGCCTAGAATAAGTCGTTGTTGTAATGAAGTGGTCACTAAGAGACGTTTTGCAGTGTATTCGTTCCTATATTAAATTAATCAGTCGATAAACATGTATATACTCAAACCTGTGAACAAAGGCCAGCCTTGGAAAGGACAAAATGTGGCCTTTATTGACAGGTAGCATTCATTCGGAGCTCATTTTGATCTAAATATTCAGACGGTTTTTAAAACGATGACATTTATTCACAGGGTGGCCTTTATTCGGAGATGGTCGCTTACACAAGTTTGACTGTATATCAATCGGCTATTTAATGCTTTAGCTATATATTCCCTGCTACACATTTTTTCTTTTTAAGAGTCTTTGTTGGAAACATTGAATGCTGTTTTTGGGTCTTACATTTCAAAAATCTAGCTTTAAAAATTCCTCTGCATGTCTTTGTTTGCAATAGCGGGATCACCACGTGCTTTTATCATGAGTGTTTGTCACTGTAATAATTACGGCGTATGAAGAGCCACTTCAACTCGGAAACAAAGCATGTGAGTGTTCTTTCAAAGTGGGTTTATTTGCGCACAAAATATAAATTGAATCTGATTAATGTACCCAGTGTGTGGCCATGATGGTCCTTAATATGTCTATAACATTACCATTAAGACCGAAACACATTCCGCGTATTAATTTCATTTCGATTTGTAACTTAAGTACGACTGAAGAAGTCGGCATATCGCTGTCGTCATGTGACTCATATTGTCAATAAACACCTGAACTGCTTTTTTAACCATGACAAGAGGCGGTATTAGGCATTAAACCATGTGCTTGACTTTACTGTCAAGAAGAAACGTGTTTGTAAATATTCAAATAAAAGGACTATATTCATTCAGTCGTTTCTAAGCATCGCGCTAAAAAGCTATTTGTTGATGTTTTCTATGATCGTCTTGTTATTGCGGGGCGATACTGTATGTGCACAGTAAAAGCTTGCTTCTTAACAACAACTGGAGTATTCAACCATTTACAGTACTTTGTCGCTGGATGTGAAGAGGGCACACCTGGCAAATAATTTGACTGAAAGTTCCCAATTTTTTAAAAACAAAAACATCTTAAAGTTATATGCATGTCGCGGGATAGAGTTAGCCAAACGAGAAAAAATATTAAGTATATGACGCGAACATGATATTGCAGTATCAAATTGAATATAAAAACATATTTAAACAACAATCCATTTGAAATCAATCAAAACACAGCAAAAAAATAACTCATGACAACTTTCTGTTTAAATAATATTCTTAATATTGTATATTTTCACACGTACAAGGTTTCAGACGTTCTATGGCCCATTTAATAGTTGTTCGTACATTTTTTTGTATTTTTGTCCTTTGATATCATAAAGTCTCGTCTCGTGCGGTTATTACTGTATTTTCATTTATTTTCGTTGGGCTTAATTTTCGTGGTTTTTACTAAAATGGCTATTTCGTGGGGATATAAATTCGTGGATTTTGATTTTTGAAAAGAAATGCCTTATCTCTGCACTTAAATTCGTGGGGATTTGATTTCGTGGATGAGCCGACCCACGAAATCCACGAAATTAAATCCCCAACGAAAATTAATGATTTCACAGTAATTCCCCAGGTGACTCTAGCACTAGTATTACAATGTAAGCGTGAAAAATAGATTTGGTCCAAAAGACGGTCATACTATTGAGAATTATATTGTATTGCAAGCTGTGTAAAGTTAGTGGTACTTTACATAGACTAGAAAGCGAATGGGTGTTCTTCGTAAATAAGAAAGCCAAAAGGAGTGGTAGCGACTGTAGCTTTCTTATTACGAAGTTCACCAAATACCTCGTATGTATTCTAACTGTCTTAGTGCTATGCATGCACAATGTGTACTAAGTCGTTCTTCGAAATTATTAAGTAGTTAGAACGGCAGTTTTATATTTTATTAAGGTAAGAAAACCAAACATTTTTAAAATCCTTGTCTCTGATTGAATAAGAAAGTGGCGCAAGCACCTACTCTGATTAGTGACTGCGCTCGGAAAATGATATTACATATACATTTGTACTCCAAAGAGGTTTGGAAACCGAACGATAGCCGTCAGTCAATGGTCGCGCATGAATTTTGATGCGGACCAAAGTACTACGTTTTTCTACATCCGCCATGCAGTTGTAAAATAGTTCCCATTCCATGTTGCAGTGTAAGTTCAGTTTCTATGAGTACTTTCACTGAGTACTTTGAATCATTATGGAACATCTTTATTGGGGCATTTAAAGTGCAACATTTTAGGTACTTTCGTATTTGATAGGAGATGCAATCGGACCCAATGCACCCGTTCTTTAAGATGTATGATATGAATGATTGTCAGCATCTTCGTAAACGTAGGAAAAGAATTATAGGAAGTACATGTACGGTCAAACCTATAAACAGCGGACAGTGAAATGTAAGACGAAATATGTCCTCAGTCAAACGGGGGCTTTTATTCAGAGGTTAATGTAGTCGAATGCATTAATTTATGTTTCTTTTAAAGTTGTCGTATTAAAACGGTATTATGTATATGGCGGCCTGTATTTATGGACGGTCGTTAACCCAGGTTTTACGGCACATAAAGTCAAGCTCAACACCTCTGAAGCATAGTCTTATTCCTAGAGGTAACAGGGTTCAAGATAATTAAACCGGGGTTTATCCGGTACTTCTATGATTATTATTCATGATTAATTAGAGCCAACCACAGTCTGGATACCAGAATGGTCTATCAGGCTGCCATACACACCCATAAAAACCAAGATTACAGTGTAAATATTACGAAATCAAGTCGGCTTAAAGGATGTCGCCTTTGTTTAACAGACAATAATGAATCATTCTAGATTGACCTAATTATCTATGATACCGCAAATGTTTATCAAGTCAAAACATATTCATGATCATTAAAAAATGATTGTAAAAAATTGTCCCTCTGAGTCGATGGTCGGCAACGATACAAATATATTCGTCTGTGTTTTATATAATTAACTTGCAAAAATGTAATTGACTCTGTAACCGTATGGCCTCATCTTGACACTTATTTGATGTCTTAAATCCCTTAAGCATTACTAAATTAGCCGTTGACAGCAATCAGCTCGTTTATAGAACATGAAGAAAGCAAGCCGTTTTTGTTAAGTAGTATTTAATCAGTGTACCTTTTCGTTATCTGTAGACTAAATCTTACCTTGTATCAACTTATAAGATTGTTTTCTCGATGTTATGGAATGTATACACAGTGTGATTATACGTCTTAAGTTTGCACAAAGATACGTGTAAATAGAAACAGATTTGGAATGTTAAAGCGTCAAGGGCCAGCCGTTGATATCCTCTCAGGTGCCATAAGTTAAATTCTTTCCCGTTTTGACAAACAGCACAATGTCAACAACGCAGATGAGACACAAAAAACTTTAATTAAGTTATGACACTTTTACGTAACCTTTGTAAAACACAAACCCATGTTGCTATCTAACCAAATATTCATTTCGGATGAAACTGCTAAAATAATTAATGCTTAGATTAAATTAAAGACTAGTTCATTTTACATCTAAACCATAGGCGCTTGGTTTCACGTTTTTGTCCGTTTCTGTCGGTCTTTCACAATTCACCGCTCTATATATATATTACTACAAGGTATTGCTGCCGCCATGTTTTAAAGCAACGGAAGTAGGTTGACTGGTTTTCAATTTTCGTATAAATACATCGGTTCCCGCGTTGTACTATAGCGCGTGCTGAAACAGCGGGAACCAGTATTTTGGCGGAGATTATGAAGCGAATTAACGGTGACATTTGCGATTTTTTTAATGTGTTACCTGTACTAGGCTGTCAAAGAATTACACGATTATGTCCATTTATGAATAAATCTTTTGCAAGCAGCCGCTTATTACACTAAATCCATCAAAATACCAAAGCCCGTTTGTTTACATATAACCGTAAGGGCCCAAACACAGACAGTCCTATTATACACGCATGTTTACATAATATTGACTCCCGTCGATGATCTTTTCTAACACTAGATCTAATTTTAGTTATTCCAACACACAACAATACCAATGCACGTTTGTTTACATAATCGTAAGGGTCGAAACACAATTCTATTAATTTACATATTATTGGTTCCCGCTGTTTCAGCGTTCGCTATAGTACAACGCGGGAACCGATGTATTTATACGAAAATTGAAAACCAGTCAACCTACTTCCGTTGCTTTAAAACATGGCGGCTGCAATACCTTGTAGTAATACATATATTGTGAAAGATCGACAGAAACGGACAAAAACGTGAAACCAAGCGCCTATGATCTAAACAACTTTTTATTTATAAGAATTGATTAAGAAGATATCCACTCTTGTGTGTGCTTTTTTATCTTTGACTTTTTAAACAGTTTATTTTCTAATTAATTGGGGCATCTAACACTGACTTTGATAGGGACCTGGCTACTACAAATCCCTAGCAATTCAAGTTACAGTTAGTACGAACATGTCTTTCACACAACGTGTCTTAAAATTGAAAAAAAAACGTACGAACGAACAATCGGGCGGACGGACTCACTGAAGTGACGTTGTGGGGTGCCGCCTTAGATCTTCTATTGATCTTTTGCACCCCACAAGCAACTTTTTGCTACCCATAAGCACAAATTTTTCCCCACAACGGTGGTTTGTACGTACTGGAACCACATAACGACAACTTGTACTTACACTAATCCTGACCCTATAATGTCCCTTGGGGGGGGGGGGGAGGGGGAGGTACGGACTGACGGACAAACCAATGAAAATAACAAATGAATGATGAACTGTACTCACTGACTAGTCATGTTAACAGAGACTTCAGTCTTTGACTTTGAATCCGTTCCGCCCTTACAGCACATCTGACAGCAACATACTATCATGAAGATTAGTGTCAACAGTAGCAGACCCAGGATGGTACCTGTATAGATGGTACACGGCATTTCCTTCCATGATATCTCAATCATCCCAGGAACAGCTTCGTAACAAAAGTATCTGGTTTCATTTTCTGTAATAATTTATTATACAATGATCAACATGTTCTCATATTTTATTAGTGTATTATTTAATATAATAAAATTGTAAAGTATACATTGCAACCATTCTTGTAATAAAAACCAAACTACAATTAAGTTTTTATTACAAGAATGCATAGTTGCAATCTTGCAATGTCAAACCAAACTTGTAATAACCGTTCTTGTAATTAAATTTTCAAGTTGAAGCAAGATTTTACTTTCTTTTGCACTCATTAACCTACGGATGTGTTCCACTGCATTAATTAGCACGTGCATACTTAATTAAGGTCATTAACACTTAAAAAAATTACCTTCATTTTTTTCATATACCATCTGTTCATACAACTGATAATTGTAATGTATAGGATTATTACAAGTTTGTTTTTTAATACAAGAATTGTTGCAACACTGTAGCTAGGCAATAATGAAATGAGTTACAAGTGTGTTGTCATCCAGATTTTATCAACTACGGTTAAACCTGTGTTAGCGAACACCTCTAAATAAAGGCCATCTTGTGAATAAAGGCTAAACCGTTGTTGGATATCTAGAACAAAATGACTTCCGAATAGAGGTCACCTATCAATAAAGGCCGCACTATGTCTTTACCAAGGGAGGCCTTTGTTTACAAGTTGGTCTGTAATAACTGGTTTTGCGAGTTAGAATAAAATCATGATAATCGATTAATATCTAGTATACAATCAAACGTGTGAACAAATGCTACCCTTATAAAAGACAAGATGGGACCTTTACTGACAGGTCAGAATCTTCAACATTATAAATGACGTTATGTATGATAGAATGGTCTTTATTGACAAGACGGCCCATATAAGGAGGTGGATATAAACTAAGGGTTGACTATATACATAAAGGGTGTTTCATACTATGTGATACCATAAAGATTCCTTGTGGAGACCATAATACTTTACGCACTTAGTAGATTAAAATACCGATGGAATAGTGAGACTCACAATTTTTTTATGAATGTCAAAATTAAAGAATCGTCAAAATCACGTTCACGTTATGACGTCACTACCGAGAAGTTATGACGTCACTACCGAGAACGTTGTTTTCTAAAATGGCGACAACTAAGCAAGGTGTAGAAATGATTCAGGTTTACTTTGAGAGCCCTTTTCCCAGTTACTGTTGCACGAACAATGCAATAAAGGTATCACAAAGAGTGTATACTTATTAAGCTTCAAATACTTAGGCTGATTAAGAGATTCAAATCACAAAATCGGTTTGTGACAGCAGATACAAAACCGGTGGAAAATTTGACTCAACGTCATTTTGGAACAAAAGTTATAGGCCAATAATTTTCTGTACAAAACGTTGGATGTATCTTCTTTAAGTATGTTTTTAAAATAATAAAATTGGCTAACACAATCAAAGGTTATAAGCTGTTGTAATGGTATCATATATTATGAAACACCCTGTATGCATCGATCTTTTGGGTGCTATGGTGAAGCGATTCTCAGACTGACTTGCGGCAATGGGGAACGGATAAAAAACGCGGACAAACATGTTTAATTTCAGGGCTCCCACTTAACCCTTTAAATGGCATTTTGACTGTTGAAAATAGCCAAATGAAAGCGTCTGACTCTTGAGAATTTGCACCAAGGGTCATTTGACTCATAATTTTTTATAACATACCGACCAATTTTAATCTAGTAATGGGATTATTGCCTACAAAGAAATATATATCTAATCGAGTAATATACGTTATATATTGAAAAAAAAAGCCAATGAACTCGTACAGTGGTTAACCTTAGATTAAGAAGGTCACACAAGAAACATGATATAATTAATTATATTTGGCACATAACGTATTAAAGTTGATTATTTAAATTGTACTTATTATCAGGCTATTAAACGCACAAGATTCAGACGACCCGAGTCCCTTTGATCTGAGGTCAAATAAATTATTAACTTTAAAGCCAAACTGAGTAAGTACAATGGACTCTCTTTGGCTCTAACTCAGTTCTCAGTCACGCAATCAGTTTTATAAACTGGTTCCCGTTCCATGATGCAGTGCACCAAAAGGCTTTGTACATACAAGTCAACGGGAACCAGTTTATCAGTTCTAGCCAACCAGAGTCCAATATATTTTACTCCGTGTCATATCGAGCGAACTTTTTACAACACATTACTGTAAACTTGTGAAAATATATTGCTTGACAGAGGTAGTATTGACTTCGGGACCCAGTTATTGGTTCGAGCGTTCACGTTGGATGATAAATTAAATACAGTAATGTTGACTTACCGCTGTTGTCCGGAAAACCTGAAAAAAGACAAAAAATCGATACAATTCAATAAGCATCATTTATAAACATACAATTTGTTTAATTGTATGCATGATATATATATAATGTCGACACAAGTTGCCTTCGTTACATAAAGAATTATTATTATCAAGTTGGACAAAATAAGATTATGTAAAAATTCAAAGACAATTGTGTTCATACTCGCAAGTTAATTAATAAAAATATTTCACTATGTCTTATTGAATACATACACACTGTTATGAAATAAGTGAAGAACGATAAAATTCTTGAGACTGAAGACCGGTCTCAAGTATTGAAACATATGGACCTCGGAATAAATACATACCAAAGGTTTTGGCGTAATCGGAGCTGTACGGACCGTTTCCAACATCGTTTTCAGCTCGGAGGTGAAAGATATACCACGTGTCAAAGGCAAGGCCGTTCGATGTGTACGTTAAATCTGTGGTACCGAGATTAACAGTGGTATATTCTGAGTTCTTCATACCAATTCGCATTAATGTGTAACCTGCAAAAATGTAAATATCACAAAAGACTCATTAGAATTACAGATTCTGCGCATGCGCTCTGTATAAACTTATATACAATCGGTAACTTGAACAAAATATTCGAAACCTGACCTGAATTAGACGTAAGAAAGCTTAGGTCTGCAAATGTATTTATAAACATTTAATCCTTTCAAAGATGCCTAGCGTGGAAAGGAGTGGGACTCTACAAGGTGATTTTTTTAAGAACTCGCAAACTGAAAACAATACGAAGATGCATCATTGAACTTTGTACTTGAATAATACAATAAAAAATCATTCTATTCCACAAGAGCTTATCTATTCAGCCATTTGGAGTTGTATGTTTGCACATAGATTATACATATACATGTAAATATTGTATCAGAGTAATCGTTGAATGCCGAAATACGAGTTTATGTTCTGTTTTCATTTAAATATTCATACCATGGTTAGACAGCATATTGAAGAATCCTCCTCAACGAGTATCAGAAATATTACGCAGACATTCTATTCTATTATAAATAGCCTTAATTATTATTGAGTATTTCTATTTATTTTGACAGCGTGACGTGTGATAGCATGAGGTTGTTTCCATGACAACCATAGAAAAACGTGCACAAAACAAAACACTTCATAATGAATCGATCAATAATATCATATTGCATCTTTTCGAAGTTTCATTTGTTTATTTTAGTTTATTTGAGTTTTACGCCCCTTTTCAACAGTCAGAGTCATATGAGGCAGACAGTTTACTCAACCATTAATTAACACATTATAACAACAACAACAACAAGCGAATGATTCTGGATCAACCCTCGTAGTGTACATGTACTAACCAGTGGCAATTCCGTTCCAATAAACATCCCCAAGTGTCGACCAATCACATTGTATTGCTGACTCAGATATACCTTTACAATCAAAATCAAAATTGGCAGCATCAGGAACTGAAAAATATCCAAAAAATCTTTGTACTGTTTTATAAATCATCCGCTGATCAGTTATAATATTATACTATAATGGCCTCAGTGGTCGAATGGTTATAGTCTAGTAATTACAATCCCTTCACCATTGCGAGTTCGAAGTAAAAATTCTAATATGAGGAGCTAGCTTACGGAAGACCACCGAATGATCGCTTGGCTAATTGGTGTGGCATTAAATCCCAGAGACACAATGATTCTATACAAGACTTGAAGTCAATGCATGCGAATACAAAGAAATTCACGAGAAGTATATATTTTACATGCTGAGATATTGGATATCATTGTTTTCATGTTCTACGTATGTTTCAACCATGTATCAGTAGTACTCTAATGGGAAGTTATACACAAGTGTCGTTTACTCCACGTGAGTTATTCAATTCAGACACGGTGGGTGACTGGTCTTCTCTAAGACATAGAGTCGTACAGTTTAAAATACCGGACACATTTTGCGAATCTACACCTATTCCCGCATCTTTCTGCCCGATGCTCATTCGAATATCTTATCAGAACTGTTAAAACAGACATGTGATAAAATGCCCGAATGTCATTAATAATTCATCGGTTATCCTAAAATGTCGGAGTTACATATAACTCATTCATTAAAGCCGATGCTGTTTTACGAATATGCCAAAACTGCATCCATGAAAACCCGAAGAAACATTTTCCCAACTTAGACAAAAGGCGATGCAGCATTTTTATTGATCACCACCTAACTTATCTTTAAACATGCCTAACCTAAGCATTTTACTTATTCTTAAAGGCAGATGTCGGAAACACTTTCCCGATTTAGAAAAAGCCGAAGGTGCATTTTTACTTGTGTGAACATTTGTAATAAATAACTGTTATTATTCAATATCAATATATGTACTAGTATCTTAAAAAAATTGTTTCATATGAGCACGATTATTCTTTTGTGATGTTTTTGTTTGTAAAGAAAAAACAGCTCCGGCATTTTTAACTGAACGTATCGATATACAAAAAAGTGAGACGAAAATGTTTTCAAAATCATACTCACGTGATGACGATGTCCGACACGTGACTGTGTAATCAGTCCCATTTCCTCCTCCACCAGTGAAATAAGCATGGACTGTAATTTCATACTGCCCATATGATCCTAACCCATAGAGAGTGTAGGTATCAAACAATATGCTACCTAAATCCACAGACTGAAACAAAAATCAAAGTACTGAAAGTACTCATGGAAACTGGTCTTACATAACCTTGTGCTGTGACATGCAACAATTGCATGACTGATGTACTTATTACGTAATACTTTGGTCCGCATCAAAATTCATGCGCACCAAGCAAGTGTCGTTCAGTTTTCAAAAATATAAATTTGATACAATTGGATGACCTTATTGATATAGCCAATAGTCTATATACGGTTTATCCTGTGAACAAAGGCCACCTTTGAGGAAGACAAAATGTGTTCTTTATTCGACAGGTTTCCTATATTATGAGTTTTGTTTTGAATATTCAATGACAGTTTTAAAAAGAATGACCTTTATTCACAGGGTGGTCTTTATTCGGAGGAGGCCGCTAACACAGGTTTGATTGTATATAGATAGATTTTATTTGAAAATAAGACAGCATATCCAACATTTTACATATTACAAAACACAATAAAATTAACATTTCCAGTGATATATAATTACAATGTATGTAGTTCTATAAAACACGAATGCATAAGTTTTTACGAATAAATGTACGTATATGTTGTTATATTATGTCTTTAACATAATTTGAATATATTAAGCTTTCTAACGTTATCATATCAAACTGATGTAAGAATAATTTCTTTATCGTAATAATATCAATGTTAATTATAATATAGAGACTGAAAACAACAATAATAATAATAAACTTTGAAAACAAAACTATGAAAAAAGGAGAAGGAAATATGTTATATGTTATATATATATTGAAAACATACAAAATGTCAATGTAGTGGCAATCATACATTATTTCATACATATGACCTGAAGGTATGATCAGAGACGTGTAAACTGTATTTTACGTCTCTGGTATGATTAAGTATCAATAAATAGTGTCGATAATACTGCTGATCTATTAATTAATGTATGCATATGCATGATGCGATTTAATTATCAATATATTGTGTATTCAATTACACAATTTTTCTTTATGTTGATTATTGACGATTAAAAAGACGCCATATCTTATATTTTAGATGGAAATGTTTTATCCGAATAGATGCGTTCTATACATAGCGTGACGTCACTACGTTTGTCTAACCTCTATACATAAAACTGATTACTATCTACATTTAGATAGTTATACATACGCTAAAAGTATAGTTCCACGGAAGGATTAAAAATGTCAAAACAACCATATCGGTTGAATGTTATTAACAAAATTTGCTTAGTTATGTAAAATGAATACGTTATACCATTTCTATGCTTGTGCTTTCGTCAATAACACTAACTATTCAATGAAACGCAATGTTGAAGTACGCTTGGCTCCAATGTGTACCATACGGTGACGTCACGCTATGTTATTGTTTATAATTTCCATTTTGTAAGTAGTTCCTGCAAATACCCACAATGCCCCGAGCAGAATAACACAGGTCAGCGCATAGCGCTACCGTAGTGTACATATTGGAATAGATGAGACAATTAATTATTGTTTTATACTATACCGGAAGTCCAAATTCTATTCTTAGTCCATCAATCCGCTCAATGTCAAGATGGTAACCGGCAACAGTTGCGCTGGTGGCTTGGGTCCAAGTCACATTTAATGAAGTTGAGTTTAGTGCAGTGCATGCAAGATTGTCCGGAAAATCGTTACCTATAAAATATAAAAACAAACTGATAAACGGATCCAATGTTGCAATATAAGATCTATCTATTTTAAAGTTGAGGAATAACACGGGTTCGGAACTGACGGTTCAAAATACTTGTACGTGACTATATCATGACCTCAAAAACACAGCGTGTTCATCAGCCTTTTTTTTCAAAATGAAACCGACTAAACATAATTCGTTTTTTAGAAAGCAATCGCGTTGCTTTTCAAACCTACTTTCGTCGTATTTCGAGATATTTCGAAAATAAGAATTAGTATATTAGAAAAAATGAATGAAAGTAAAGACCAAAATGGCTAAAAGTTCGTCAACTACTCTATCTTACATTTTCTTAACAAATACGTATACCTACCCTCAATTAAAGTTCAGTCTCATTATAACATTGGTTACATTATTAAAAGACAACCATATTATATTGTTGATTTTTTATGTTGTAATTGTCAAAATCATTCAGTCCGACTGTAGGCCAACATGAAATTTTAAACTTGCATTTTGTCAAAATGTGTTGGAGGACAGAATTCATCCATAGTTTTAGCACACCTGAGTCTATGACATCGAACGAGTTTTTAGTATTGATGAATGTCCGGCGCCCGTCATCCCGTCAACACTTAGAGTGTTTCTGAACCAATCTTGATCAAACTTGGCCACAATGTACATGACCACAATATCTCGACTGGGTTTCATTATGGGCGATATCGGACTAACACTTCTATAGTTATGGGCCCTTGACATAGAAAAAGACTATAAAGTCTTGAATGAGTTTAGTTATGATCAAAATGTTGGCTCATTATATCACAGAAATATTTAATTTTACATTTTTACACCACTCCATAAATCTGTAGTTGTTCTCAGGTGAGCGATAGAGGGCCTTATAAGTTGTCTAACGTAACCGCTCATCTATACTATAATACTAAATGTACATGTATTTTAACTTACCTGATGATATGGTAACCACAGCAGCGACAAAGAGGGCGATGCTGTAAATCTTACAATTCATTTTGTTTTAGATTCCACAGACCTGACACAGTCGTAGAACTAATTTCTTTTTTTCTTTATTCCATTAATAATTACAAGTTGTGTTGCTATCTTTCTCAAGCAATCTGTTAGATATATTCTTCACACACTGGAATTATCCAAATTTTATTTCATCCTTTATTTCATACGCTATCAATAGAACTTCACAATAAAAAATGCTTGGCACTACGCTTATAAAATAAATTTGTTTAATTTTTATCCAAATTTATTAATTGAAGGTTATTGTTAAGAATAACTCCATTATCAGCATCAAATATGTTAACACTCGTATCAATATATAGTTGTCTTTATTTTCAAGTTTATGAAAGTGCGAAATTATGAATTGATATTACAAATAAATTGGCAACCCTACTTTTAATTATATCAAGCAACCATCTCATCCGTGAACAATTACGTGAACTAATCGTCAAGGAGTGCACTATTCATACAGTGCAAAATCTATAATGGATTAATTTATTAATTTAACACATGTAGAATGCATTTTATACAAAACGTTTTCAAACTTTGTTAAATCGCATAATCTTATAACAATCTGATATCGATTCTGATTCTCCAGACAATTGACCTCGTGCTAATCAGGTTAAGCAATGTTTCAAAATGTTAAAAGCAAAAGTTTAATTACTGGTAGCATAGCTGTGAACAGTTTGTGGTATTACTAACAAGAAATAAGGTCGTTGTTCTTACAATTTCATAACGTGCTCTGGTCTGGACCAAGCCAAATATAAGCTATTAATATCACATGATCATATACCTTATATAGGATTTCTGTGATTTTTACTATTCAGAGATATTAGGAAAGACATATTTGGCGGCAGTCCTAGCTGAGTTCTGTACACGTCTGAGTTTTCTAGTTTGTCAAGTCCTTTAAACTGGCTCGTAAATATTCAGCTCATTGTAAGAATTTCATATGAATGTCTGCGATAAATACCGAGGGAATCCAGTATAGCGGCAAAATGCGAAACAGTGAAAAGGAATCCAAATTTTGCTAGAAATAGACTAGTTGTGGATTGACCCATATTCGCCTTTTAAACGAATCCTGAGCGACTCAGTAGATCCCGACTGCAACATTTGATCAACTAAACCAATCATAATCGTTGTATCAAAAACATCAACTAATCACAAATGTTCTTACAGAAATAGCAGGACATATATGGTATTTTATAAGATACACTAAGGAGATACACGGATTCTTCTGCGAACAAATTTGTTGGTCCTGATTTTTATTCAATATCTTTTGTAAAAAAAACCTTGTGTACTTTTGTCCAGCTACAAAACACGTTCAATCCCGGAATCTGATTTTATCCGGACATTTTCCTGGTACGGACACGTCCGGATTAGAGAGGGACCTTTATAATAGCTCTTTGATGATACATACATAAAGGTACCATTGTAAAGATAGATATTTGCGCTGCCAATGTTTGTTGATTTTTACGGTAACGTTCGGCTAGTCGCAACCTTTGAACTATTAAGGTCTAACACCTAAAGAAACATCGCTGTGTGCAACCTCTTGTAAGCAAATGTCTTGAGAATATTAATCAATAAATACAATAATTATATTACGTGTAATTAGATCGATAAAATAATTTAAAATTGTATTATAACTTGGGTTGCTCAATATTTGTAAAGTACATTTCAACTTTAATAATCCGATTAACAGAACAGATTTCTAACGTCCGGTCAACTTTAATTATATTGACCTCTTCTTAGACTATCTACGTCATTCAATATATGTCGTTATTCAATTATTTGGGTTATACAACCCTTGAACATAACATAATAAGGGCTTGATAGACAGGATGTATCCGTACGTGTGAGGGTAGTGAGGCATTTATTACCTGGATGGTGTTGTTCATATTGCAGGGGAATTAATTGTTTATGTCTTAAATGAAGTGACTAGAAGGTGCAAGTTCACAACAATCAGAGATGAGTGCTGCCGCCATTTTGCCTCTTCTACAACATATTGGCACAAATGCCTCGGTTGAGTAGATAAACTATTGACCCTGTATTTGGAGATGGCAACCAATGCCTTCATAACCCGCGCATTGGTGTTGATGAGTTAGCTTTGCAATAGACATCTGTGCTAATCCCATTAATGTTCAATATACCCCTAGGTCTGGCTAAAATGCCCGCTATGGCAGAACTACAGGAAAGCAGATGATACTTTGACTGAATGTGATCTAGCATTGTCCTATTGATACAATGTGACGTCAATGCGATGTTAAAGAAAGGGTACAGCGCATGATACCAATACCTAGTCAATGTATCTCTAGGTCGTAAGACTGCATTCGGCTACTAGTCAATGTTTCTTCTGTTGCCATGATATGCCCGACCATACTATTACATCAAATGTCCTTGTCGGGTGAAACATTCTATGTAACGTTCATGTCGATGACGCCATACCTTATGCCTTTCCATCCATCAATTTATGCGAATATCTGTATACATCAGTTAACAGTGTAAACTGGCGTTGACGTGTGGTAGACCAACTAATGCATAGCTGTTGATATCCGTTTTGTTTCCTTGGCAGTCTTATTTTGAAAACGATCTCGGAGGTATTTGAGGGCAATAAAGTATTGTTGACGAGGTCACTCTCTGATGTCATGTGTGTAGATAGGTCAGCACCAGAGCCGTTTGGTTTCTTGATTTCTGACTACGAGCATAATATTGGGGGGGGGGGGGGGGGCAATGTATACTGGCGGCAACAACGAGGTTTGACATGAAAACAATATTATTTTGTCTAGTTTTAGACAATACCAGGCGTGGCTGCGACGCTGCATTTGAAGGGTTTTCACTTTTTTCGCCGTAACGTTTTTTATTTAAAGTGTCCTTTCTGAATCACCAAATTCTAATAGCTATTTTATCTTTTAAATGATGTATTTTGTATAATTTTTAATTAATCATTTATTCTATCCCTTTCGCATTTAAGAAAAAAACACACATCGATAAGCGAGAAACACTCATACCAATCTTCTAGTAACCCGTTGTTTTCTTTGACTTTGCATTAGCAACGGCAACGCTATATCGTGACCTCTCTGTACTTCGTAAGCCGTACGTACCACGATTGTAGGATATGTATTTATAAACAAACTTTTAGCAACAGTAATGATGTATTAACTTCTAGAATATTATATATTATTAAACTTCTCAGCTGTTCATCGCTGACATTACATAATTCATAATACGTTACATGATTCAGTAATTTTAAGAACTGTTGGGTGCACACTTTGCGTTTCTTTCTGGTTTAACTTAAAAGTCCACTGTATTAAGATTGTTAATACAGTAGAGGCTCATTTATATACCACGTGATGCCAGGAACCCCGATGGGACCCATCCCCCATGGGAACCCTCCCTACGATCGCTCCTCGTAGAGAACCACCTCTCCTACGTGCCCAAAGGGAAGACGCTACCGAGGGAGGCTCCTCCGTGGTAATCTTCCCAACCTCCTGACTGTCTACTCTTTTATTAACCTACAGAATCAAAGGGACAAAAAAAGTAACTTATAGACGAGCGGGAACAAGAAGAAATCTATGTGATATTACGTAAACATGGAATAAACGTAAAATATGGGAGATAATTCGAAGGTGCCAACAGGTATTATTTTAAAATAATTATAAAGAAGATGCCAACAGACAATAAGTATAAAGAAGATACCAGACAATAATTATAAAGAAGATGCCAACGGACAATAATTATAAAAGAGATGCCAACAGACAATAATTATAAAGAAGATGCCAACAGGCAATAAATATAAAGGAGTTGTCAAAGACATGTTTTACTGGAGGAGACAGATAGGGGAGCTATGCATGACCGTGCGACCACATACACGCATCATATTGGTTTTCCGTCCCTATACGATACCAAGGGACGAAAGAAAAGTAGACGCAATGCGTCTGATGATGACGGCCCGTAAAGGCCATACATAATCCATTACAACAAAATATCCACCTTATATACGACGGCGATAACACGCGATAAAGCTGACAAAATGTGAATAACAATGGGCTTCGAGCGTATTTACATGTCCAGTAATTTCACTGTAACTCCAAATCAATTCTATTTTTCAATGGCGCTTCGCATTATAATATACAATATGTTGGCGAAGTTTGGTAATATTTGAAACGTCAATTAAAGTAAAATTAATGAATATTTGTAACTTCAGGTCTTGTTTTACCTCTACGTAGTCAATGCGTGTACCCCCGGGGCATGATATATATACTCTATACAAATCCATGGCCTTTATGAATGCGTTTCACACCTCGATTCGGTAAACGTGTTCATCGCATAATGTAAACACACATGTCATATAATATCTATGTATCTAAAATAAAACCCAACTATTTGCTGCTTTTATTTCTATCATACTCGCAGAAACAAATACAGTTTAACCAGTGCTAGCAGACACCCTTGAACAACAGAAACCTGTCCACAACAAACGAAAAAGGCTCTTTAAATTACCGCGTATATAGCGGACATGCCCCGATCGCGGACAGTAGACACCAAATTAGCCAAATAGTTTCCCTTCAAGAATGGATCTGTAACAAATCTTGTGTCTTATTCAGTCAAAAGAACATTCACTTGAATGTTGTGGGAATGGTATTGACGCAGGGATCGTTGGCTTTATACTTAGATCGCTTAGTCAATTAATATAATTAATACAATATAATTCAGTTAATTTATTTACATACAATTTAAAGCAGAGTGTAGTTAAAATGTTATAGAATTTATTTAAAGATGGCCAAGAAAATATTACCAAGATATTTTTTTCTGAGTGAATATTTTATACAACAAAGAACATGTAAGTATTTTTCCACTCGTTTTAAAGTACATAATTTACATAATCTGCGTTCACGGGCAATGCTATCTGATCTCCCAGTTTCTAAAAGTAATTAATGGGATGATCGATAGTCGAAAAAATGCGATTTGTTTTCTCAGCTTATTGTTTTCAATGCTACTTATATAATTGGAACATGAAAAATCATTTTTGAATTTACTAAAATAATACATGATTGTATCGTTTTAAAAGCTCAATAGCTTAATCATTAATAATTATACATGTGACATTAATCCAAGAAGCACTAAAATCGTTCACTCACTTTTTAAAAGCGTTGACCACAACTTTGCCAAATCGCTGTCAATACTTTGCAAAGATTGATTAATTTTTGGCAAGTATTTTTTCGATAATTCCATTGAAATCTTTACATGATCAATTATAATAGGTTTACCGCTTTGGCTGAGGAATATTTTTTTCAAAACGCATAGTTACATACTGTTAGTGGCGGGGTCATTTTTGATTGATAAAGATTATGTGTAATTAGAACGCACGCGTACACAAGTACATATTAATAATATTATACATGTACATGTATGTATTAATAGATGTATAAGTACGTGTGTATGTTTACATGTCATACAAACACATGGCTCGCTTATTATATAACATGGAATTTCTACTTTTATTTTTTCCCGCGTTTTTAGTGACCATTATTCAAGGTAAGAATTGAAATTAGTATCATTTTTTACTCATTATATTTGACAAAGAAAGTAATCTCTTGTGAAAATCTAAAACTGGTTTGTATAGGTAACTTAAAGGCCCAATGGGCCGTGTGTGTTATTTACAATTATATATTTATATAATTATGATGTAACATGTACACATTTAACTTAAATAAAAAAAACGTATTTACCTTATCATTATTTTGTCATGTGATTATAATTATCTTTAGAAAAATACTTTTGATTGTAGGCCTATATATTTTCATTAATTTCCCTGCTCAAAAATTAAATTCACTTTATTCTTCATTCAATTATGATGAAAGTTTCTTGAAACTTATGTTTTTAGATTATTAGATATTGGGTCCATGCACATGAAAATCGGACTTACAACACGTAGAGTACATACACATTCAGTTTATTTATATTGACTGAGCCGGTAAAAACAAACTTGATATTAAATATATCTATCAAATTTTTGAAGAGCATTCAAATTCAATGTTTCTAAGACACATAATAATGCGGCTTAATATTTGATACCACATGTGTATAGATAAATTATGAATATGAGACATAGCATTTTAAAATTAAAACACAAATAAAAACAATAATGCAAATTTTAAAATTCAATGTTTCTTTTTTTGGTTCAGTATAAAAACATTGTAAATATCTTTTGATATACAACGTATACACTGCTCAACTTTTCAATGACAGAATACACTGAAACACCGTTATAGTGAACTTTGTTGTAATAAACTTTGTTAAAGTTAAGAATCTGATATAGTGAAAATAAGTAATCATATCTTCCTGGTTAAGTCATTATATATTACAACTCAATGGATATATACATGCACATTGTATATCGAAAAATGAATACATGAAGTAAAGAATTAGCTCCCTAGGATTATAGCTATGTCCTACTTTAAGCATGGACCCTAATCGGAAAGTCGGTTTCTATTTTTAGCTCAGACGGACCCAACCAATATTGTATGTACAGCTGTGAATTCCACCGTGTTACGGCTAACGTGGACCCAAGCAACAGATGCGTCTGTGATTGGTTATTTCCTAGGTGTAGAAAGAGTAGATGGACTGAAAGTAGAACCAGCCATTCCGGTATGTACTCAATCTTAGCTGGTTCCTCTTAACACGATTTACACTTAATAGACACGCTGGAAGACTTGAAACAGGGTACCAACGGCCAGTTATTTTATTCATAAATTCTGTATTTGATCTGAACCTTAGTTTGTATTTGCTTGCTTAACTTTATGAGGAGTTTTCTATGCGATGTTTCTCTTCATGTAAAAAATGTGTTTGTTCTAGATACATATTTCAATGCTATATCCAAAGGAATTCGGCACATAAAGTTTGGCCAAAAATCACCTAAAACCTATATATATATATATATATAGTGTATAGTGTAAGGTGATTTTTTGGTCAAACTTTATATGCCGAATCCCTTTGGTTATATCTAGAGTAATTAACATGGGGCAACACGCCCACTTGAGGTAAGACGCCTATAAGTCCATTTTATTAGTGTATAGAAGCAATGGAAATCCGTGTGACTTCTTTTTGATGACATGATGCTTGCGACGAAGTTTTTTCAGCGAAAACAGATACGGCACTATTTCAAATTAAAAATTTATGACAAATAATATTATATACTTTTTTACGCAATTTTAATGTAAAAAATGGACCACCCATGATAAGTGCTTGAAGTTCTTTGAACACATAGCTGTACCGGAGTTTTAATATACCATCCTATTAAAAAGAGTTTCAGCTTTTACTGCAGACTCGCGAGAAGTAGTTGCACTGAAGTATGTTCCTTTAAATGACGTCATAATTATGTTGATGTAGTATATAACAGCTGTGTTTTCTCGCAGTCATGTTATACCCACGTCATAAAGTGACGTCATGCGCTCTATATATTTCCATTAAAACATTTTTTTTAAAGCAAACATCACAACGAAATGAGTGTTTTTGGAATAAAAAAGGCTCGTTTCGTCGGTAATTATTATCTTGGGATAATATTAGCGATTGCTTGTTTTTTGCATATTTTTTTATAGCAAAAATATATTGGGACTTTAAACTTCAATATTCTAAAAACCAACAGCGGGAAAGAAAAGCACCAGAAAAAGAGAATCTGAAGCTGTTTTAACGTCATCTCCTAATAAAGTTTATGTTCTGAAAAAAAAAACCTAAACCGAAAAGGAGACGAGAACGAAAATCACGATTGTTATTGTCTGCAATGCGGAGAAGCGTGTAGTGTTTCTAGACCTAGGGACGTTTGGGTACAATGTCAGATTTGTAGTATCACACCGTATACCCCGAAGAGCCGAACACAGTTGTTCAGGCGAACACAGTTGCTGATAAATCTTACAGTTTCGAGCGGAAAATAAGTATCTGCTAAAATTAAATTTATCTTGAAGGATTAGTACAAAACCAATCGTATACATTTATTTGCTATTGAAAAAGGAATAAATACTCGAAATTGTGAGGAAACCCGTGCATTTTTCAGCGAGAAATCGCTATTAATGTCTACTATTTTTTAAAGAAATTGCGTCATTTGATAAATCGATATCCATAAATGCATTTTTCAGGAAAGTGAACCTTTTTAAAGATACCATCATTTACTCCAATCTAATGTCCCTCAATATGCGAAATCTCAGCTTTTCATTTTTAAGCTATATTAATATAAGATATTAATGAAGAAAGTCGGCCTGCCCTCGTATTTTTCAGAACGAGACAATACGCCCACCGTAGGCTTTTTGGCCATCACCAAAAGGCGCCATGTCCCGAATACGGGGCAAGATAGCCCATGAACTTAAAAATATTAAATTTGTTATTACCCCTGTTTTCCCCTTATTTCCAAGACTATGACGGACTGTATTACAAGTTTCAATGATATAATTTTCCTTTAGATTAGCTAAATATATGTAACTTCACCGTAAAAAAGCTTAATGTAGGGGCGAGCCCGATATTGAGTTTTGTTAATGTAGTATTGATCTACCAATTATCACCAGGATAATTATTCTTGAAGGGATTTTTCTGCCCGTCTTTGTTCAAAATCTTTTTTACTTGTTCTCGAAACCGGGTATCCAATTTCTTCTGCCAGTGTTAATATTGTCTTTTTGTCCGGTTTTGTTGGCTCAAGCTGAACACTGCCAGCAAGCTTATCTAGAAGCGTCGTCCTTGGTACGTAGCACAATTAGACGGCCCTTTTCCTTTGCATACCGTCGTGAAATAGCTCCACCGCCCGTGCCATCTTTGTGGGCGAATACTGCAGCCTCTTCACCCGCAAGTGTCGATAATACCCTGGTTTTCTCTGTATTTTATTTAGTTTTTACGGCATTCGGTAATGGTCATACACTGTATTTTGATAACATTTTCTTCTTTACTCACTATATTATGGCATTTTATTTGTGATTTTCTCGGATAAGAATTACATTTGTAACGGTAGTTAGTCGTTGTGACGTATCTATTTACCAAAACAGTAGTCACACGACGACGAAGGTACAGTATTTTCCATGACGTCATATACCTTTTAATATGACGTCATGTCGTTCTCAACTTGAACATGATTATAGCGCTGTATGTCGATTCTAGATTCTATTTATTTTTCTTAGTGAAAATGACTTTCTCATTCTCATGACAACATTCGTTGGGTTTGTTTTTAGGGATTGAAGTGCTTGGTAATTCTCAATACATTTCAGCTAACTTGGTTTCCATTGTTTGCAGTACCGGCTTGTCCTCTAATGTGAAGGTTCTGTCCCTTAACAGGTCAATCAAGCTGTTCTTGACATTCTGCTTCGACTGTTTTCATCCCCAACTCAACAGTATGAGCTTTAAGTGCCCCTTTATTGTCACCTGCAACAGTTACTGTCACTTCTTTATCACCAGTACCTGTCTCTTCTAAAGCCGATGGCTGATCTTTATACCAACTTGTAAACAGTCAAGTATGATGAATATCCGTAGTGAATTGGAAAGCGTTCCAAGTATACAGTCCCTTCGTTCAATAGTGCAGCAAACGTATGCTTGCAAGGCGGAAATCTGGACAGCTGCATCTTGGTTGGTCTAGATCTATTTCATATTTTGCAACTGTGGGGTCTAAATTTGCTGCCAGATGAATTTTCTCTGAACAATGTCGTATAAATTTAGGTGGTCTGTTATGTAGAAAGTTTGGCACATCTTGAACTCACCAGCCTAGTCAGTAAGGATCTTTAAGTCTGTTAACCAAGTACTAAGGTCGTAAAACAACAGAAATTACAACAATAAAAACAAACATATTCCATTGTAAGATAAACAACATAACACATGGTGAGATTTGTTATGCACATTACATATTTGTATACTCCAAAAAGAAAACAAAAACTCATAAATATATACAAGTGAATACTCGGTTTTTTCCTCAACATCCGGGCTTTCGTTACATGGTTACGGATAAAGTTTCACAGGATCACTTCCGTGTGCTAACGATGTAGCAAATGCTACTGCATACACACCACAGTCATTTATTTTTGGTTGTACATCAGCGTCCGTTCATTCGTTTAACTGTAAAGGGTGCTTCTCGAGCTTTTAACAAATTGAATATGCTGTTCTCAATGCTGGTGGATACGGCATTCAAAGGTAAGTCCGCTGTCGTAGAGACAAACTGCACCAGACACTGGGGACTTGAAAGTACAGACTGTAACCGAATGTAATCCGTCATTCCTGGGATGAGTGTTAAGTATTTGAACAAAAAACAAAAAAACACTAATTGGCTGAAAATAGGGCTTCTCTGCGTAACAGCAGGATTGTAGGACTTTGTAAAGAAGGAAACTGCATACTGAGCAAAAGTTGTTCACAATCGATTACTGAATCATCGAGCCATCCGTTGCCAAATGTACCATCAATCCGTCTCCAGGATTCGTCAGATAAACTGATTCCGGTGTTTTCTACGCTTCTCCGAATCTCACGAACGATTTCATCTGAATTTTCCAGGATAATATCATCCTCTTGTTCCTGGATTATAACTGTGATAATTTGGTCATGCGTTTCCGTGATATTTTCCGTGACATCCTGTTCAACCAATTATTAACTCATTCTTACTCAAAGAGCCTGTAAATTCTCCACAAACAGAAAAAAAATCGACATTTTTTGTCAAATTAACTAAAGTTTACTATACAATCATTTCGTTATCTCTGGATAATGCCAACAACTCTTGCGACTGTACTACTTTTTTACCACACACAAGAAGGCGGCAACTTCTCCATATTCGGAAAACCCTAAACCTAACATAAAGTATACTATAATTGTATATAAGATGTTATTGTTGACCTTTCTTCTTTCTTACAAAGCGTCCACTAATTCTTCTATCCTTTTTAATTGTTCAGTACTTTCTCTAGCAGTATCTTCCATCTTCATTGTTCTTCTTTTTGAATACTCTCTAAAAGAAAATAATGCCTTGAATGATATAACAGACAAATGAAAGAAACAATTTTGTCTCTAGCCTATATACGCTTCGTTTTATGCACGCATATTTGATCACAGTTTAACCTCTATATTAAGACCACATTTAGGACTCGGCGTTTTTATATTAAGGTGGTATCATTATCAAGTTAAAGATATCGAATTAAAGACCGGTCCGTATATAAATGGTCGTTATAATATTTGTGAGGTTTTCGCTAAGTGAGGTTTTACTGTATGTATAAAATCTAAGGTCAAGACGTTATTTATTTCCGCTCACTAAAGAAGTTGAAAAATTACTAATGCTAAAAATTTAAAGCGACGAAAATTGTATTAACTGTCATAATCAGGTTTTGAATGAAAGTTTACTCTCATAACATTTTACAAATGAAGAACAATAATACAATAATAAAACAGTCTCCAGAAATATACCCTCTCCCCCCCCCCCCCCCCGGAAAGTAGGAAGAAGTTTAAGAATATGCATTTTTTTAGAAAAAGAATTAGAATTTGAAGATATTTTACTACAAAAAGGCCTATTTTCGTGATGCGAAATTAAACTAACCATTTAATCTTAGTCTGCGAGTTAAACCTTTGTTGCAGTAAGCTCAGTTGATCTAAGATCTCCTCATTGGAGAGGTACCACTCCTTGACTGCACCATTACTTTTCCAGCAAAATAACGTTCTCTGGAAGGCTCGTATCAGTCCAGAAACGTTCAAACGAGACAACCTTTCTCTTATTCTCTTCAACAAACTAGAATTGTCGACAGTTTTCTCCTCCGTATTCATGATATTAGAACTTTAATGTGCTTGAAAAAGTATACGTGTGTACAGCTTGACAGCTTAGGACGTTAAAATGGTAGTGACAGCGTCCTACTATTGATGTCGATCTATGACGTCACATATAACGCCTTATCACATACCCGTGCCGTTTTGGCAGTGCCGTAAAAACGAATATGTAAATGACGTCACAAAGTGACGTCATGAACTTGATTAAGCATAATATAGACGCTGATTGATACATGTTTTTCAAAATGATAACTTCACAGAAGTTATGTTGGATTGATTTTAACAATTTGAGAAAGCAAAGACACTGTTTATATCGTAAGATATGTTCACACATTTATCATTTATGATGTTTCATAATGGAACTATTTTTGTGCTTCTGATTAAATAGTCTTATATTACGCCTGTGTCATGTTTCAATGTCAAACAGGTAGATGTTGTTTTCGCCGTACTTTCAGGGTATGTGATAAAAAGAATATTAAATTCGTGTAGATTCCGTCTTGAATTTATTGAACTCGTTGAATAAAACTGTATGATGCTCGCTGTATATTGTTTTATACAACTCGTTTAATAAATTCAATACAGAATCCACACTCATTTAATATCCTCTATTTGTGTTATATCTATCTTCCAATGATGTCAAACTCCTCGTAGGGACGTAGACATAATTAATGTTAATTAGGTTATTATTTGGCTTGAGATAATAATTACAGATGGATATTATAACAATACTACATAAGCTGTTGTGAGCTTTTTAACCGACTATGATCAACATAGTAAACATATTATCAGAATATTTGCAGCTATAAAAGAAATTGCATTGAGCAATAAGCACATAGATCTATAAGCAGCTAACGAAATCAGCACATATAATAATTAAAGGACTTATATTACAAAGCAAAACAAAGTTATTTAAGAGCAGAATATATGAAATAAACGGACAAGGCAAGACATTTCTACATCACATAATAATATAAAAGAAAGCAAAATAAAGCAGGTTAAATAAACTAGAGTAGTCAATGCACTATAAGCACATAAAATAGTTAACATATTATCAAAATAGCAGCTCTAAAAGAAATTGCATTAAAGAATAAGCACATACATTCAAACAATATGACTTATAATGCAGTTATATCAGTAGAGCGGGTGCACCTATTACCGAACACCTAAGCAACTTTTTACATTGTTCGGAATTACGAGCAGTTCCTATCAAAGAGAGACAACTTTGCACTAGGTATGTATATTAACTACAATTTTATCCACTACCGGACGACTAAAGATTACGTATACGGACGTTATTGTCAGAACAAAAGCACGACCAACTGCCCGTAATTCCGAACAATGATTCTAATTCCGAACATAGGTGTTCCTAATTCCGAACATGAGGGCATTTTTTAAAAAATATCAGAATATACAAATAAAGAGCAATGGTTTTATTTGACAAGTATTTCAACTGGCAATAAAATGTCATTTAATATGTTGCTAAATATTATATACATTCTGGCTTCTTCATGTGGCTTTATCTCTCTCTTGTGTCTCTGATGAGAAACGACATTTAGCAATATTTACATTCAAATGGTAGTTCATCTGGTCCGTCAGTAAGCTCATCAGAGACACAGGAGAGATGAAAACGCCTGAAGCAATTAGTACATTGAATGTACTCCTCATACGGAGACTCACACTCAAAACAATCAGTTGCACGAACATGTACATTATCGTCTGAATCAGAAGCTATTTCTCTTAGAATTCGTTCAGTTTCTTGTCTCTTTTTCTCCTTCAGTTCCTTCCTCTTCCTTTTTATTTCTTCCCTATCTTTTCTTTTCAAGGGCAGTTTGTTTTTCTTTCAGCTCTTCCGCTCTCTTAAGTTTCTTCTGTAATCTTTCCTGTTGTCGTTGTTGTTTTTCCTGAAGTTCTTTTTCTTTTTTATCTTCTTTTTCTTTTAACCATTCTCTGTATTTTGCCCCGGTTATTGCTTTTGGCATAATCATTCTGCGCGCCTTTGGCTTTTTTGTTTCAGTTTTTGGTAAAATTAAATGTTTGCTAAATGGTGATGCAGCATCACCACTTGCAGTAGGCACGTAATTAGCCGATGTCGCGGCTGATTCAGCGATAGGCGTTGCAACAAACACAGATTCCGATGCGATTGAAGGGGATTCGCTCGTTGTCATGACCGGAGACGCAACTGCTGCAACTACTGTGGTTGCTGTAACAGTCGTTTCTAATGCGGTGGACACAACAGGAGATATGCACGTCGTTATGGCTGGAGTTGCAATAGTTTCCACAATAGCAGATCCTGTAAAACTGGTTGGTGAATCTAAGTTTGACGTGGGTGATGTAGCAGTGGGAGCTTCATTGAAGATGGTGCTTGGTTCAAGCTTCATGGACGCCAACACTTTCTGTGGGTTCCATGGGAAAATACCGGAGTCTTGAAAACCTTTTATGGCTGCATCGATTGTTGCGCTTTTTAGCCAGGCCTGTTTAAAAACTCTCGCAAAAGTTTGCTTCGTTACAAATTCACCTATGTTCTCCGATTGGTACGCACGTACAGCCTCACGCCATGATTGTTTCAAAATGCCAAAAAGACGCAAATCCAAAGGTTGGGTAAGATGGGAAGAATGTTCTAGTAAGCAATACATTTCAATACCATGCTGCACACATATATTGGAAGCGTTCATCGTAACATGGGTCTTATGCCCATCTATGAGTAGAAGTACGGGCTTTTTGATGTGCCTAGCTTCCACCCCCGGAATGAAAACCTCCCTCAGCCATGATGTAAACACCTCCGCGTCCATCCATCCGTTTTCTGATCTGCCCAGGGCAGCCTCCTCAAATCCCTCTAGTGGGTTGTACGAAAACCGCTGCCCTGGGTAGATGATCATGGGTTGTATATAATGACCCACAGCACTTGCTGCGGCCATTATGGTCATTAGCGTTTTGTCAGAATTTCCGTATTGGTAAACCACAGGTGCACCTGTCTCTCCAATAACTTTGCGATTCTTTGTCTGACAAAGAGATATTCCGCTTTCATCTGCGTTGTAAATCCTGCTTGGATCCTGCAACAAATCAGTATCGCCAACCTCATCGATAATATACTGTTTTAAATCCTGAAACCATTTAAATATTTTGGCTTTGTTGATGATGGCACGCTCTTTGCCGAGTTGCACGGTGGTTCGCAGATTGAGAGCTGGATGACGGGCAAAAAAGCCGTCCATCCATTTTCGCCCAGGTCGGTTGTCTACAAAAGGGGTCTTTCTACCATCATCATCGATGATCTGTTTAACAACATGTGCGAGTTCTTTCCGGGTTCTTCCATAACCGATTCGAGACATGTGGAGTGCCCATTGTTCAAGTCGTCTCTCCTCTTCAGGGGACAACACCGTTTTTACGCCAATGCTGGTACTGGTATACTTGTTTTTGACACGATCATGTAATGTTGTTTTCGGGACTTTGTACGTTTTAGACGCTTGGCATAAAGACATGCTGCCGCTCCTGACAACTTCAGCGGCGTGATCAACCATACATGGATCATACGCTCGCCGTTTAACCCCAACTTGATGGCTCATAACTGAAAAATAAATCAAAAGGTTTGTTTGTCTCATGTCCATTTTTATTGCAATTACGTGCTTATTAAAATGTTGAGCAAATTATAAAAAAGTATGCAAGTAATTAACATTCATGTCTTTTGTTCGGAAATAGGAAACAGGTCCTGCATTGTGTATGTAATTCCGAACACTAATTATTCCTCAACCACGCGACCTTATAACATGCTCATGAGTATCACACGTGATAACTACATATATCTACACCATTTATTTCTATGAAATGTTGCTTGAGAAAATATTGGTATTGTTGTATAACCTTAGCAAAAAAGTGCAAAAAATTAGCTAACAAATAAAATCACTTACCGTAAGGTGGAGTATCTTGTTGAATCTGAATTTTCAAAAAAGCAACGCAATGTCGACAACAAAATGTCACCGAAAATGAAGAGAACGGATGTGACGTCAATATAATGACGTCACATTCCTGGAATCTTTGATGACTGATTATTAAATGAAAAGATAATATTTTGTTCGGAATTTGGAGCATGGTCGGTAATAGGTACACCCGCTCTAAATAGTTTTACGCATATATAACGTACCCGAGTAGCTTAATAAACTTATTTATCACATACCCGTGCCGTTTTGGCCGTACCGTGCATATAATATGTAAATGAGCCGATTCACATGAATTTATGTCAACAAAATTTATAACTTCACATGAGTAATGTTGAATTGATTTTAACAATTTGAGTAAGCAAAGACACTGTTTATATCGTTAGTTATGTTCAAATATTTATTATTTATGATGTTTCATAGTGAAACTATTTTTGTGCTCCTGATTAAAAAGCCTTATTACGCATGTGTCACTCTTTTGTTATTAGTAGCAATGTCAAACAGGTATGTTGGTTTTTGTCGTATTTTCAGGGTATGTGATAAAAAGAATATTAAACTCGTTAAATAAAACTGTATGAAGCTCGCCAGATGTTTTAGACAACTCGTTGAATAAATTCAATATGGAATCCACACTCATTTGATATCTTCTATAGCATGCATACAGTGTTGTTAAGAGTGTATTAAGTGTTAACACTGTTTACATGTTCGTTTGGTTCACAGGTTCAGAAAATTAATGTTTTGCATTATATTATTTTTTGATCGCGTTCATTTTGGTAAAAATACGTTATTTATCGTAAATTTTCAGAACAAGACAAAACGCCCACCGTACACTTTTTGCCCGCCACCATAGGGTGCCTTGTCGCGAATACGGGGCAAGATGGCCCATGAACTTAAAAACATTAAATTGGATACAACCTCTTTTTCTCCCTTAATTTCAAGGCTATGGCGGACTGCATTAAGTGCTTTACAAGAATATGCTTTGATGATATCATTTTCCCTTAGATTAGCTAAATATATGTACATGTAACATCACTGTAGAAAAAAGCTTAATGTAGGCGTACTGTCCCATGTTACTCTACTTTTGGGATTTAAAATAACCGCGGGTCATTGTCAAATTGAAATACTCGTATAATAATAAAACCAGTCTAAACATAACTTTAAGGGTCGTTTTTAAAGGTTGTTTTGATACTGTAGTATTCGCCAAGTGAGATTTTACTGAAATTAATCTATTTTATTTTCTAGACGAAAGATTTGGACAACCGGATATACGATAATCATGACACTTCCGGTCTGGGAAAATACGGTACATATGACATCACACTGTTCTCTTACACAGCGGCTGCGAATCTCACTCAATACGTGACGACATGTACTACGTCAGAGGATGGTAAGTATCAAAATATGGTTTAAAATTACGTGTTTAAGAATATCAGTGAACAATTTTTTATAACGATCGGGGGCATATTGTTTTTGACCTGTCTGTCTTTTCGATTGTACCAAACTTTAACCTGGCCTATAAAATCGAAACGCCTAAAACACAGGTCTACTTTATCACGTGAAGAAACATAGTCGGTAGCTTGGCTCGAACCCACGACCCTCTATCAGTGATTTGAAGTCAGCTACCTTAACCACTCGACCACGGAGGCGGGTCTAACGAAAAGACAGGCTTGTTGCATTGGGTGCTAGCAGTCTTTTTTTCTAGTTGTTGTTTTCGGGGATAGTGTACGCACTAACTATATTTCGCATCGTTTGCATGCAAAAATTACCCTTAACACTAATTTGAAGCAATTTTGAGCGAAGTATAAGCTCATTCGTAAAAGTCTTAATATTCTCCCTAGTTCCAGACAGTTCCTCGCAGAATTTTTCTTGTGAGTCATATTCAGGATCAGCCATCAGATGTTCTTGGTCAGCTCTGGAACAAGTGTACTGGAATGGCATTCAACAAGGTATGTGCGAACTCAATCATAATTTTACGTAACCTGGAGCAGGTTTCATAAACTAACTATAGATGACTTAATTATCGTCCATTGCGCTCTTAGGAGTTTCACTTGGTGCTTTCTTAATTTACGGACATCCTCAGACATCGTGTCAACTTTAAGCCATTTTTTATTGTAGATATAGGTTAAATTGCAGCAAGGAATCAAACAGCTGACTCAATTCTTTAGTCTAAGACTGCTTATGAATACATGTATATATCTTTGACTATTTTGCATTGCTTAAACATCATGACTTCAGATTGATGTAAAGCCTTAATTATATGGTGTCATATCAATGCCATCTTTTAGACATAAAAATCAGCCTTAATACAAAGATAGTCTCATTAGTCAGTGGATATAATGGCTAAATGAAAATGGGGCCCTAAAACAAGTGGTCGATTTAAAGGGGCATGCCCAGGAACTGCTGTGTCTTTTTTTTCGTACACCAAACATGTGTTTGTCACATGAAAAAAAACAATTATTACCGAAAAGTCAAAGAAGAATGTGCGTTCAAAAATGACCCTATAACGCGCGCGTCGGTATTTGTATGTCGGTTTGAATAAAAGGCTGTCAGCCTTTAATTGACGAGAATGATATTTCCGATACGTCTGAGAGTTTAACTGAGCATGTGCGCTGCCTTTCAAGTGAACATAACATGAGCAATACTTACCATTTCATTTGTTGACATTTTTTTCACGATGTTTTCGGTTTTAACAGACACCGAAAGGGTCGAGTTGTGAAAATGACAAATAATTTTTGAGGCCGAAATCATCAGGTTTGGTAAATCTTGAAATGTGTATTTTAAGTAAACTAGCGGGATATTTTGTAAATATTTTACAGGGCTTTCATTAATTGATTTAGGCATTAAAATGATAATAATTGTATTGCTATTCGAGACGCTTCAGTTCCAGGGCATGCCCCTTTAAAGGAATAGTGTTGATATTCAGGTTTTCGCTACGTGGGGTTAAACTGCGCATAATAGGGAACTTTTTGAACATTATCAGTATATTTTTAATTTTCCATAAAAACAGGCTACAGACTACAATACATGAAAACCGAATCCGTTTCTCAGTTATATTCAACAACCGTTGATAATTCTACAACAACAACTTTGTTGTCAGGACTACAGTATGGAACTATGTATACGATATTGTTGAATGCTTACACCAGTGTTGGGGATGGCATTGCTTACGTCACAACGAATGCTGCAACCCAAGGTGAACCACTAAAACACATTTGTATCAAGTATCTAGGGTGTCCATGTATTTAACATCTGAAATTGTTTTACGAGTATGTTGCAACTGTAACATGAGGAGGAAAATAATGTATGCGGGGCTCGAACCCGCGACCTCCTGCTTGCAAGTCAGATGCTCTACCAACTGAGCTAATCGGGCTGGTGAATATCCCAGCCAATTTATAAATATAATATACATCCCGCTACACAACAATAATGGCGAGTAATTGGTTTCCTGAAGTTTATTATGAGCGTCAAAGGTGACAATACATTTCGACTTAAAAACGAAAAGTACCATAATTATATATTAACTACATGTATAAATCCTGAACAGCATACAATGTAACATTATAAGAATTAATATGACACTTTCTTCACATTATTTCAGGGTATAATGACGGCCCATTAGAAGGTAAGTGAAGATTAAAACCAAAATTAGTTATACAGTCAACAAATACATTGTACATGTTACATACAATGTAAATGTAAACTGAAGCGCTATGTCTGTCTAAGCTAATGACAACAAACTGTGTATATAAATGTTTAAAAATGTAAGATGCTATCATATTCTACACATAGCAGACTGGGCTCGCTACCCTTATCAAGTTATATTTATAATTGAAACAAGAAGTGTTTTTGAAATACGGATGCCCCCTAAAGGCCAACTGGATTGTATGACCATGACCTTTATCCTCAAAATCATTAGGTGTCATCTACATATGCTGACCAATCTCCTTACCAAATCTGAGGAGCTTATGCCAAATAGGTCTGTAGTTATTGTCCGGACAAGGTTTGGTTACGGACCGACCGACATGTGCAAAGCAATATACCCCATTTTCTTCGAAAAGAGTCATAACAAGACTAAAACACGAGCAGTGTGTAAAAACAATTATTTCTCTCAACAGTTGGTGGCTTTTACATCTCTCAATAACAGTCTTCATCGTAATCCAGTCAAAGCCCAACGTATGGCTCATCAATACTGGCGATCATGTAGTCTTTGTGTACAGGTTCGACAGTACGAAATTCAGATTCAGAACTTTTGTTCATGAGTGTCCAGCCATTGAAAACTGTCCATTGCAAACTACTTACAAGTGCATTTACTTTGTGTTCCAGAGAATGTAACTAGATACTACTGCAACGAGGCTCTACCAGGTATGATAGAATTCGGATGGGAAGAGATGCCGTGCACCATCTACTCTGGTACAATTGGAGCACTGCTTATTGTCTGTATATTATTTATATCGATATTTGCTTGTCAAGCTTGCTGCCAAAGCAAAGGAGGTGGCGGCACCAACGAACTTAGTATCAACTTATTGTAAGTAGCTTTGTCTTCAGGGGCAATTTGCATAATTCTAAATTAGTTTGAAGGTTTTCAAAATAGTATTGATTTATCTGTTGTTTAACGACCCACTCGACAGCTATGGTCATTTAAGGACCGCTCTATAGAGAGGGGAAAGGGGACACATAATGAGAACCGGGCAATTATATCCCTACACATAGTTTTTCCTGGTTCTTTATTGTGCCCTTTGTGAAGCATCGATGCAAGCCCCGCCATCTTTCTTGTGATTTTCAAGACGAAGTATTTGACTCGGTGGTTTGGATGGCACTGTTCAGTATTTTAGCGCATTACCACTAGACTACCGATCATCCCTGCTTCTAGCGTTTTATGCAACGTTTGTGATGTTAAGCTTATGACTATGTACTTCCTAGTGCTGAAGGAGGCAGCCACACATAAATACATGTATTTGGATACATTTGAACTTAAAAAATGAACACTCTTTTAGACCTTTGCGGCTTAATAAATTCATAAATACAAGTCATGTTTATACTCGTACATGTACGTATATTACAAGACATTAAGTCAATAATTATCCATTTAAACAATTATTACTACATAAAACTAAGCACTTGTTAGAGTTTTTCAACGTAATTTTAATCACGTACATAAGAAATGAAAGTTAATAAGTAAGGCATACACAATAGTTTGTTTCTGGTTACCTGACTTACCCTTATTCTCCCCGCGACCCTGGCTAGGCTTTTAATAAGGTCCGAGGAACCGTTACGGTACATCCAATTTTAACGTTTTTAAACTTTCCGCACGCTTTCGATTGCAAAACAAAATCCCCCACCCATCATATTTTAATGGACATGAAATCAGAAACAAACGAATTTTAGGTCTAAGTTTTGTACACTTGTTTTGAATTACATAATAATTTTCACATGAACCACTTTTTTTAACAGTCAAGATAATCCTCGAAGTCGAGGAGGAAGATTCAATGATGACGATTCTGAAACAGATGATCAGGAGGAAGATGAAAAACGTAACCTTGACGACGATGAGTATAATGATGATGAAGAATATGATAACGAAGGATATAGGTTTGTTTTTGTTCTGTTCCTTTCAATATAAAATGTATAATCCTTTCTAATTGATTTGTATAGACTGCGTTGTTGTGTCGAGGTAAGAGGAGTATTGGTTTGGGCTATATGTTGGCGGGTTCGTGTTTTTTGTGTATTTTCTCTTGGATTTTTTTTATTTATGTTGTGTATTCGTCAGTGTGAAAGTGGAAGTCGTGATGGTTAGTTTGTGGCTGAGGTAGGCCTATTACAATTTGAAAGTTAAGCATGTGGTACTTCCTTAGAATCCGTTTTATTTTATACTTATTGCAGCTATAATGTAAATACAGTTTGTAAAATGGAACTGTGATAGCAAATAACGATCAAAGCACGATACTGACAAATAACGATCAAAGCACGATACTGACAAATATCGCGAGAAAAAAATGTATAATGTAAATACAGTTTGTATAATACCTAATTGAGAAACGAATTCGCTATGGCACTGTGACGGCGAATTACAATCAAAGCACGGGTACTGACAAATATCGCGGGGAAAAAACGTGCGCAAATATTACCATTATATAACATCGATCAACTATCAAACACACGCTAATGGCTAATCGACAAGAGCTGACTTAGATGATTTAATATGTGTACAACCTTATAGCTTGTTTATAGAAAGTAAAAACGAATTTCCAGGAAATATGACAAAAACACATTATCACATGGACACAAACAGCATAAAATATAGAAACAATACGAATCCGCACAACCAGCCCGCACGAACCCAACTCAACCCGAAAGGTTGAATGTATATTTGAATACGTATACTAGTTTTCTGAAATCTCAAACCAAATTACTTTTGAAAAGTGAAACGATCACTAAGAGTTGTACAAAAAAGAACAACCCGATATCATGTACTTAAGATAACTGGTCAGAATGTAGATTCTAATTTCTTTGTTACTTACAGTCCTGATCGCGACCACAAATATGATGACAGATACACAGCTACACCTGATGTTGAGAAAAAAACACCCATACCAGACGACGAAAGGTATACAGCCACACCCGGTGATGACAGAAATACGGCCACACCTGGTACAAATAGGAACACGGCTACGCCAGGCGATGGTGCGCACTCTTCAATGTCCACCAACGAAGATCAGCATAACGCCGCCAGCAGCAACAGAGGTAGTAACTGACCATGATAAGGACTAATTTTAGTGTAAGAAGATTCAATGGAATCACTAATAAAAAAGTACTTTAAGTTATAAGAACTTCACTAATTGTGGTTTCAATACATGTCCTTGTATTTTCCCTGGACACGGCTATTTTAAGAGCCCGTTCATTAGTTTGTCTCAGATTTATTTTTGTGCTGAAGTATTTGATTGCAATTTACACATCATTGATATGAATAGCACAACAGAAAAATATATTGTCTATAGTTACTACTATTGATGCATGTACATTTATATATCTTATTCTAGAAGGTAACAGCTATTACTTTATTTTCAGCATCGCGTAATAATGTACATAGAAATCAAATAGTGACTGCCAGGGATGTGGAATTAGATAACATAAACGAAGAAAACGAACTTTCAGATAATGTTTTCTCCGACAGTGATTATGATTCACAGTCAGACATTGACTTTTTAGAGGAAAACCATATTCCAAATAACGAAGGTGTATCATCAAAACCACTTCCAATAGTAATTTCTAAACAAACAGCAGTTAATAACAAAAAGCCAAATACAACTAAACAAGTGAAGAAATCACAAGAGTTAATGTCGAATCAAAGATTAAAAGAGGAAGACATAACAGGACATAAACCAGTAATAGGTAAGAAGAATACCACAAAGACAACAGCTGATGTACATAATAGTGACATAACTGGAAATGGACAAATACATAACCAAAATCAAGTACAAACCAAAAATTCTGAGAGATTCAAGTGCGGTCAAGAAACAGCAGCGACTGGTTCTCCTGCTGCACATTTGTCATCCGGCCCTAATGTTCGAATTAATGGAAATACGTTGGATGAAACCGATGAATGGGGCAGTCCTTCATTTGATGCACATGTAAATCAGACGAACAAAAAATCGACTACATCTGAAGATAATCTTTCTATACAAGATAACAAACAGAAGAATATTGGTACATCAAACAATGATCTGCATGAGAAAGGTAAACTATGGGAAGAAGGTAGTGGCTGGGGAGAATCTTCTAACAAAGCAAGCGAATCTCATAAAGCGACTGCGCCAAGACGGTTCAATATTGGATTGAATAAACAAAACAATACTACAATAAACACAACGTGGGATGAAGGACAGGATTGGGGTGATGTATCGAATAAAACAAACGAAACAAATTTAGGAACAAATGCAAAACCTATAAGTGCTAGAAGAAAAGAACAACACAGACCTAGAATAGGTAATTCAGAATGGGACGAAGATGATGATTGGGGAAACTCTTATTCTCAATCAAGCGAGAACCAAATACAAACATCGGCCAGAATGTTGGTAACACCAACAAAAGGTCAATCACTCATGAATGCAAAAAAGACAAACCCAGCGCCAATTTATATGACAAATGAAACCCAAACGAATAAAAATAACATACAATCTGGATGGGCCTCCCCGTTGTCTACATCAAGAACTGACAATACCGTGAATTCAAACAAAACAAATATCGTTAAAACGTCTGAATCAGATGACTGGGCTGCAAATAATTCAACAAAAATTCTTAAGCACACGGACAAACGTGCCTTTGGAAAGCAACGAAATATACCTGCCGAACCTAACAGTGACTCGAAACTAAACATGAGTAGCACTCTTGGAAAACAACCAAATAAAACTTCACATATCCTTCACGAAACAGCCAATGGTCAACCAATCCATGGATCATCGAATTTTATCACAGAGGAGTTTGCAGGTAACAGTGGACAAGCTAACTCCGACAGACCTGTCCGTCAAAAAGTACATCCCCAAAGTAAAGGACAGAGTTCAGTTGCACTATCTAAATTTAGTGAAAGCAAAGTAGACAAAGGCAATTACGATCACCCAAATCTAAACACAGAACAATTTGGCAATAAGTTGAACAAAAATAAAAATCACAGCCAAGCAAATAATGTGAATCGCAGAAATAATGGATCTGATCAAAGTTTAAAGAATGGGGAAATGAATCAGCATACCGATATCAATCCTAGACCACAGAAAAATAGAAATAATTCATCTCATGCTAAACAGAAACCCAACACTTCTACTGTAGAATACAAAAATATGTTCTACATGGAAGACGAAATAGAAAATGTTCAGTCTAGTGTTGATACTAAGGACCAGCCGGAATTGCAACGCCCGAAGAGTAAGCAGAATGGCAAAATGATTCCAACAAAAGCATGGCAACCACAGATACAGAAACAGTCAATAAAATCAGGAAGAAAGACGCCAGTTGAATCAATGCCCAAACCTCAGAGTTGGACCACAATGGAACCAGAGCCAGTAATAGAAACAGACAGACTTGGCAAGAAATTTCCATTCCTTAATGTTGATACAAGTTTTAGAGCCATAACACCAAGTGTGAAAAGGAATTTCAGTGAAACAGATGTGCGAAAGTATGACTCAGCAATGTCGGAACTTCGGAGAACGTCTGAGCCAGTCAAATCAGATAAAATGAAAGATACAGTAAATGCCTTTTCTGAGACAACTGAAAAGTCGAACAAACGCAAGCTTTCCTATGGTTTCGGAGTTCACGACAGATTTAGGGAAGTTGCAGCTGCTTGGCTGGCCAAGTTCCGTGGAAAAAAGAATCCAGTTAAAACTGTTAATTCTGAATGGTTTTGATTTTTTCTTCAAGTCTTTATTGGCTGACTTCATTCATGACTAGGAAAAGCCTGTTTCATAACTCAATTAATTAACACTACCAACAAATCGTCATACGTGTATCTTGATATGGTACATTAAAATATTCTGGTACTCAACTAGTGACAGCCAATCATACGTTTTATGCAGACATACAGAGTTATGAATGCCATTGTGGAATGTGATTATTTTGTGATCGCTGTACAATAATTGCTTGAATTTAGCTCCTGATTGGAGACTTTCAACAAGATAGAATTCAACAATAGTAAAATACAGTTTGCATGACAACATATCCATATAATAAAGAAATATCTTCTATATAAACATTTATTGTACATATTCATTCATGAAAATAATAATCATTTAAATATCAATTAGTTCAATCAATGTCTCATATACCATGAATCAATTCATCTTGATGGAGTGGAAAAAGAGGATAAGTATAACTATTTTTGACTGACCGACCCTTAATTCTGACATACTTACATCTACAATATGAGGTTATGCCTTTGATCTTCTTTTGATGTTTAAACCCCACAAGTGATTTTTATTAACCTGACAATGCCAAATTTAACCCCTCAATGGCAGTTTGTCCGTAATGGAACCTTATAATGTCAAGTTGTAATTACCCTAACCCTATTCCCATGATGAAACCTGGGCATGTACGGATGGACAGAAGACAAGGGTTAATCATATATATATGGACACAAAATGGATTTCAAAACCTTCGAATGTTGCATTTCAGACAATTATTGTTTCATCTACCAAATAGCAATCTAATGTATACAAATATTACCATGATCATGTCATTTGGAGAAGTTCTACATCCATAATACTGTGTATATCTGCTTAATCATACCATTTCTGACAGGTGGGAATTTGATACACCAAGTAGGCTCTAGGGTGGTGATGTAGAAGAATATGGTTGTCTCTAGGGTGGGGATATAGACATAAAAATAAAAAATTTACATGTCAAACTCCCTTGAGTTAGCACGCCGCCCTCCTGGGCGGGCAAAATATTGACAGGTGCATAATTAACATCTGTTGCGAAAATCAGGCCAATGGCTAAAAAATTACACTTTGAGAATTTTGTATGTTCTGAAACTATAATGTATTACATGTACTTCCTGAAAGTTGAGTGTCAATGAGATAATATCTAACTTTTTACAGCTGTTTAAAGACACTGTGTATTGATCAATCTTAATTTGACCATCTTGATATTACTGTTCAATTTTATGTGATAAATAGACAAAAACTAAAACATTTCATGATTCATAAAATTTTATTTTAAGTTCATTCAACATACAACAAATGTTTGCAATTAACATGATTAATGAATTCATAAAAGTCGTTGCCATGGACAAACCTCATTGCTGTTACCATAGCAACAAACTTTCCTTAGCAACAATATTTGACACTTCACAATTTAAATGAATCAAATAAGTTTTCATAGAAATTTATCATTTTCTTAAATTTTTGAAAAATTGGCTACTCTTATAGACTTCAAAGAATTGGAATTGCTAAAATTAAAAAGCATGGAAACCTAAACAAATCACAAGGGTTCCAAAAATCTGTTGTAAAGTAAACTGCTATGCAGTCTATGTCTACACTTACACATGTTTTATTTACTACGCTGTTTGCTATGCACAGAATACAATTTTCAACATTGACTGGCGATTAGAAACAGCTTATTGAACTTGACTGAAATGTCATTTCCACCAAGTTTGGTGAAGATCGGTTGATGAGAGTTGACCTAGGGGGCGGACACTGCATTTTTAGTCAATTTCAATGTATCAAGGGGCATAACTCAGAAGTGCCTAAGGTGATTGGGCTAATTATTAAATTTGGCCGAGATCTCAAGCCCATAAAGATTTCCACCAAGTTTGGTGAAGATCCAATTAACACTTAGTCTATTTGAATTACAGACACTGTTTTGATGCCGCCTGCCCGCCTTGGGTGTTCACATAATATATCCCGTTTTTCAAACGGGCGTATAAAAAGTAAAACCTGTGAGTACATGTAATCATAGCATACAAAAATTATCTGAAACACTGCTACATGTATTGAAAGCTTTATAAAAAATAAGAAGTCTTTACAATAAGACAGTATCAATAGTGTGTGAAGTTATAAGTTGTATATAAAAATTACAAAATTATTATTTTCTTGAAAAACTGGTACATAAAAAATTATGTGAATTGTAAAATTATAATTCATACTTAAAAGTAAATTAAAATACTTTTTAAACTTACAGACCATACAAATTGTATAGCACAGGGGGCCAGTATATTGAAGGGGTTGGTGAATAATAGTAAATTTAGTGAATAAGATGCTAACTTCCTATGAGATAAACACATCCAGAGTTCACATATTATTTGAAAAGATCTGTTTACAGATTATCAGGATTTTTTATCACTTTCATACCAGCTATGAGTAAAACTAAATGCATATAAATATAAAATAGTTCCTGAACCTATGTCAGGTCACAGACTTGGGTATGAATCTGTCACAAAATTGAAAAAAGTTCATAACTTCTCCAACTCCAACCGAGGGTTCCATACTTATAAAATCATTGATGTTATTGGTGGATGCTGAAATCACAGGAAAAGTCACATCAAATCAAATAATATGAGAATAAGATATAAAGATTTGATAAACACAGTAACTTAGTGATGTCAGCTTCATCACAAGACTTATATTGTCAACAGCTAAAAGGTTCAAGCATTTTGAAATCATGACGTGAAATTCAAAGTTTGAAGTTCCAATAAGGGAGGACAGACGCAGATCATAGCTGACGCAGACAATGCAGTGATCACAAAAGCTCGCCTTTTTCTTCCAAAACAGCCTAGCTAAAAATGCTAAAATAATCTCCTTTAGCGCAAAAAAATGTTACAAAGTACAAGCATCAGTTCAAGGTTTTTTATTTGACAGAATTAAGGAAGAATCGGCCTTGACACCGCTTTGGAATAAAGCGAGGGTTCAACACAACAGTGTTGTAACTCATATGGAAATAAGAACAAGTTACGACATTGTTGCGCTGAGCCCTCGAAATGCCAATTGCCTGGTTCTCTCAGTGAGAGGCGAACATCGAATCTCAATTAAATATTCTTAATCAGATTTACTGTTCATACAGATAGCATAATGTTATATCTTGCATGATGCGTAAAAATATTTTGGCCCTGGAGTTTATCAATAATGCAGTCTTCGAATTAGTGGGTTGCCCCCTGACCAAAAGGATTGTTTTCCTTCAATGGAAAATAGTATCTTTTTTCCCAATTCTGACACAGACAAAAATTCCCTATTTTTTTTAAAATTAATTTTATAAGTTCATTAACACCACTATTAGTAGTAAATACCTTATTCTGCTACTGTTCTATGGGAGAATAAGCAGAATAAGTTGAACATTGCAAAAATTGTAGTTATACATTTTCCCCAATTTTGATTAAAACAACGCGAAAATTCCTAATCCCAAGGGTATGGGTCGATCATATTCCCAAAATACCGAGAAAAAACCCTGATAATGTCAGACTAATATATCAATAATATCAGTATTGTCTGATTATAATCAACATAGAAACATAACAAGATATGAGATTTGAGCTTGGTGGCGGATTAAAAGTTTTATATCCTCAGACCTAACATTCTTCCTATTGTGCTGGGTGGTGGCCTAGAGCAAGAACAAAAGTAACATTCTCTCCCTTTGATGAAGAGAGGACAAGAATTTCTTACCTTCTGTTTTAATACATGGATAGGATGGCGGTGGTTTTAACCATTCATTGTCTTCATTCAACATATGAGATCTATCTGATGCAAATGTATCTAAGAACACATCAGCTGGTATAACACGGAACATTCTGAAATGTAAATACATGTATCCTTGCATCAAATTGTCAGTTAGGGCTGGGATGAATATCTGAGTACTTGGTAAATCACGATCATGAATCAAATAGAATTTGTGGTGTGCAATCTTGTTTGTTAACAAGAAGTGCATTCTTTCTTCCTGAAAATCCTTTTTTTTACATATCAAAGAGCATATTCAGCTTAAAGAAATGAAAACACTGGGCTCAAAATAGCATATTTTAATCTAACTGCTATTTATGAAACATAAGCAAGACACATTTT
The DNA here is from genome assembly GCA_964023205.1 of Lutraria lutraria. Taxonomy (NCBI): domain Eukaryota; kingdom Metazoa; phylum Mollusca; class Bivalvia; order Venerida; family Mactridae; genus Lutraria; species Lutraria lutraria. The sequence goes on from OZ026837.1 coordinate 22,486,047, forward strand.
CCTTTAGAAATGTACAGTAAAATCTTGGTCATCTAAACTTGGATTATCCAAAAACCTGGTGTTATCAGAAATGAATTTTCGGGCCTGATTTTCCCTCTACATATTTCAATGTAAAATAACCTCATCTACCTGAATCATGTAATCCAAATAATCAAGGTTTTACTGTATATCATTTGTACACATATTAATGAATGGAGAAATATACCATGAAATATGCCCCAAAATTACTGTCACAGACTAATAAGTTGGTCAGAGAATATGAAACTGGAGTATTATCTTCAAGCCAGGTTTTTTTTAGTAAAATGTGACACAAATAATCAGCATCTTCCCCTTAAAAAACAAGCTATATTTCTCCACAACAAAATCAATTTCCCCTTCTTGCATAAATATTCCCCAAAATTTCCCTTTTGGTTTAATCCGTCCCCGCCTTCTACCAGTTCCCAATGCCTTCCCCTGTTAGCTCTTAATTCTTGTAATGTGTCCATACATTCACTATGAAAGGTTTGTGTAATATATGTACCAGTATATATACACATGATTGTACATAAAAAAACTATTCTGGGTAGGGCTCGACACTAACAATGGTCCGTTAGCCCAAGGCTACCTATTTTCTCAAAGGACTACCTAGGTTTCAAAGCTGGGTATCCCGGCAGGCTACCTGATATTTGGGTGACCTGAATTCTATAACTTTAAGTACAAATGTAAATGAAAAAATATAGATCGGATGTGATGTAACCTGTATAACTTTGTTCAATACATTAGTGAAAATCTACTTGTCTTGTATTCTGATAATGTACACTTGATAGGCATTGAAATAAAATGACAAACATGTTTCTATTTATTAGAATGAGGACTAACTATATTTTGCAAGGACTAACTCATTTTCTTTGCTGGTAGTCCTGCTGACTACCTCCTGAAAAAGTCAGTGTCAAACCCTGCCAGGTCTATTCTACATTACCAAACATTTAAGGACATTACCAAACATTTAAGGACCTGTTCACAAAATACACATAACAAGCATTATACTAGTGATAGGATAAGTATACTTCATTCAAACCTGTGATATTGGGGTTTAAGCTGAGGACATGATTGGATTCCCCGTTCTACATAAATTGACATCTGACATGGAAATTCTAGTCTGGAATCAAGGTCGTACACAAGACAAGCATTTCCATCATGATAAATAAATATAACATGATAATCCTGAAATGAGAGATAGGTTTAATTTAGTATCAATTGTACTGACACTAGCGCTGTGGATTCTAGGGTAAGTGGCGATCCGATCCAATCCACGATTCAACACTTACGATCCACAAATCAAATCACGTTATCAAGTTACCCATCTAAAACTTAAACATTGGAGTCCTGAAGAAAACTTAATTTAATTTTCTTTTAGGAATAGTAGAATAAATCAATACAAGTTGGTCCTAACTTCTAAGGCATAAGTTTATACATACTCCCTTCCAATCAATGGGTTTACCAGTATCATTTTCTAGTTTAAGCCTGAGACCCATTATTTAATGATCCGGTATGACCTCTTGGCAAACAAAATAGTCCATGATGAGACAACATATATTCAGAGAAAAAGGATTTTCAGGAAGAAAGAATGCACTTCTTGTTAACAAACAAGATTGCAAACCACAAATTCAATTTGGTTCGTGATCGTGATTTACCAAGTACTCAGATACTCATCCCAGCCCTAACTGACAATTCGATTATTTTTCTTCAAAATAATTATGTAAAACTTTGTCATGTGAAGAATGTCTGACACCCACTCCACTAACTGCGTAAGGCAACCAATGAATTTGGCAATGCTCGCCAATGGATATCACTTTCAGCAAAGCTATAGTATTGCTATTAACACATTTTCTAGTGTATGTTAACAGAGTTATATTAAATAAGAATTCATTTCTGTAACAAAATGTAAGTCGGTATACTTTACAAATTTAAGAAAAGGTTTACTAATTTACCCATATCACTATGCCATCATCAGATTTGCTCGACTTTTGTTCCCACAATGGTACCTGACAAGACACAAATACAGGAGTTATTTTTACACTAATTTTAAGATATAAATGAATTTATCTGTAATATTGGATTATCTGTTGTTAAACGGCCCATTCGACACTTAGGGTGACTTCCGAGTCGCCCCAGAGAGAAGGGAGAGGAGATACAGGAGAACTGGGTATCTCTATTCCTTTGTACTTCCTGGTTCTTTATCATGCCCGATGTAAAGCACCGATATACATCTATCCCACTTCCTGTGATTTTCTTAACACAGTACTTGGCTCAGTAGTTGGGATTAGGTCACCAAAGAAGCTTCCCTGATATTGAAAGACTGAGCTGAGATTTAAACCCACCACCTTTCGTTCTTAAGCAGTGGTCTGTAAAAAACATAATTTCAGGGTGGTAGTAAGTAAGAATTTACCATTCTATGAAAATTTACAAAAATGTTGAATTTCTTCATATGTGGAGAAATTGCCGGCACCTTGTGGAAGGGTAAATTAGTACTGGTTAGAATACAGTCAAGGAACAGTCTTCACTGAATAACTTCTTCAATGACCGAATATTCGGTCTTGTGAAAGCACAAATTTTACCATCTGGACCAAATGAACGTTTACATTAACCTGTTTTTGCATGATCGAATTTAGTTTCTATAACATTCATGAATGTATATTTCATACGGTATACATATACAAATATTATGTTTCATATGATGGTATTATTATAACAGGACCGGCAGCGATTTAGGCGGATTAGGTCTTCAGACCGGTGGCTAAATTCGAAGACTAACGAAACTGGTTAGGTGAACCGACCGCCATATGTTTTATATTTTAATTGAAAATTTGCTGAAAAAAGGGCATTAACTCCACAGTAAAAAGTATTTTTACCATCCGGTCTTTATTAGAGATGAAAACGCAGAAACATTTAGGTAGACTATCAGGATGATTGTCTTTCACTGATTTGCACATATGCCATACATTTTCTTCACTGAAATACGACAAGAATTTATTTGCATGTAACATTTACTAACATGGACCAATTTGAATAGTGTGATATCAAGACCTAGATGAAAGATTTTGTAATCTTGTAGATAGGTCAGTTTTAACAGTATTTCAGTTATATTTTGCATCTACCTGAATTCTGCACCAGTATTGACTGTGTTCTCTGCAAGCAACTAGAGAATTAACTTCTTTCTTCACAACACTTAACAGCACGAAAGTAAAGTGAAAAATTATATTCAACTTAACACAAAAATGTCTTAAAAATGTGTACTAGTACTTATAGTAGACTTAAGCCACTAACTGGGACCTTGCCGCACCTTTTGACATGTACATGCAGTATGTGTGACATCATCCCCACTTCTCTAAGTATTTACTTTTACAAGGTCTATAATCACATGGTATATTGTTTTGGTACCACAGGTTTGAAAACAATGGTGATGCCCACAAGTTTGAAGGTAAATCTTATTCTTCATCTAAAGTTAAAATGTTTCTTTTCATGTTCCCATGTTCCAGCCAACAATCTTCCGAATCCATTGGTACCGAAATTAGCATTTTTACTGCCTTAGTTAGTCCATGGACCCTGCAGAGAAATTTGAAGAATTGAAAAGTAATTATATAATGAAAAAGTCTGTCCACTTCAAATTTCTCTGTAGTGTCTATTGCTGGACCATGGGCTAGATGAAAAACTCGAAACATTTAAACTTTTGACAAAAAATACAACTCACCTTTGAACTCGTGGGCACCGCCATTGTTCTCGACCTAGTGGTATCAATCAATATCAAAACAATGTACCATGTGATTATAGGCCATGCTTTAGAGATTTATACGGATTTTTGAAGGTAATTTCCTGCTGATCATACTTACATGTGGACATGACTTAGTGTTCTTTCAAACATTTTACTGTGGGAATCGTTTGCGTCTATACAGATGGTTTCAATGAGAATCGTGATCGCAAATGCTTTTTTACTTTGTCCGAAAATATAGGCACTAATTAAACCATTTAAGTGAAATTGTGAGTAAATACATTGTCTTTAAGTTAATGAATTATGAAGATTTTAAATATATACAAAGTCAATCTGTATGTATATTGTTTCGTGTAATTCGCTTCCTGTGCTGAAATAAATCAGGTAACCTAAAATATTAAATTTAAAATGTTATTCATGAAAATGATTTAAGTAGATTAATTCACAGGTAACTGTATCATGAATAGATTAAAAATAAATAATAAATACTGGTTTAAAAAAACAACACTATTTAATAATATGTTAACATATAGTTGTGGGTCCCATAACTAAATTGGTCTTTTTCATTTCGTCTTGTTGACCATTTTAGACGATGAACTGCAATGTAATGCGTATGTATCATCATCAAAGACCTTCGACTAGTAAACATATTAATAAATAGTGTTTTTTATATAAAAAAATTTATATAGAATACCAGAGACGTATAATACTATTATACGTCTCTGAGAATAATAAGATTCTATTTAATTATTTGTTTATATTTAAAGTCCATTCATGATGCAGTTACCTATAGGCTATGGATTAATTAAGATATTTTTTAAGAATTGTTTATTACACACACCTTTACAAATATTGACGTAACTGAGATATTAATCTCCATTCATAGTTTCTAAACTTGGCACTACCAAAACACCATATATAAGAATTTCTTACCAGTAACAATTTGTGTAAACACAGTCGTCAGCAGACGAAAACAATTTCAACCCATCCATTTGACAATTAATTTTTGCTTTAATCTTTCATGTCATCTGATTACAACCATTTATATCGGTTTAAATCACAATATTCAAATAATTTCGTCAGAAAATGAACATCATTATTGCTCACTAGAAGGAAACTTGTAAGAAAAGGACTCTGGAGCACAGCAACATTGGAACGGGAACCAGTTTAAGTTCAGCCATCTTGGAAAGCAATAAATGACAGTATTACGTCCCAGACAGTTTGCTGTCTATAATTAATTGATCCCAAAAAATATTTTTGCATTGAGTCAAAGCCATATTAATATAATGCTTGTTCTATAGTTGAATACATGTCAAAACGTATTATGTATTTGATACTAATATATTTCAAGTGTATACGTTTATTAAGTGTATTAAATTGCAATATTAATTGTTTAAATATTACCTGGTCCCAGCTAGAAATTACCAGCTCTAGACGTATAGGCATATAATATTATACTATACCAAAGCTCTAGATAAGCCTGGGCACGGAAGTAATATCTTTTGTTAATTCCGTGGCCTGGGTTTTTAAAACTATTTGTTGACAACAAAGCTACAGATTTTGCTTAAATGAAATAATGTTATATATATCAAATTCAAATCAATGCATTTATCCTACTAGCATACTCTATAGATTCAACTCTGGCACATGAATTGTTACTTTACATGTTGACACATTATATGTAGTATAACGTCTAGTATATAATCATTTTCCTTTTATTGTGTCTTAGACACTTAACATATTCATATTTAATCAATTATACAGAATATGCAATCATACAATGTATAATATTAATGCACTTTCCTTACATTATGTCTTATATTAGACACATAACATTTTCTTATTCGATCAATTAAACAGTATATATAACGAACCTGTCAATATCCAAGGGAATTTGACATTTCTAAAATGTTGATGTCTAAATCCTCACCCTAGATCTCGAGACAACCATATTGTATTTGTATATACAAAACTTTTACGGGTTATCCTGTGCAATGTCATTTTTATTATCTGTTGTTAACATCTGTGATATTAAGTCCAAGCAATATATACATGTGATAATGAATTTCTGTGATGTTTGAATAATTCTTTAATTAATTAATAACATTGTATTACACAATATGAATATCATCATATGTACGTGGTAGTTATTAATTGATGTATAACACTGTGATTGCTATATAATTGTTGTATAAAAGCATATATATGATCCGATACTTTTAGCTCACATGCATGCATGAGCACAAATTAAGATATAGGTCCATACGATAAAAAACGCTTTACTCACTCAACCTTAATTTTGTTTACAGTTTTGAAAACTAGAGAGCTTAAGGTTTACAACAGTATTAATCTTAAAAAATATATTGTGAAACAAAAAAAATTGTGACAAAATTCTGTGATAAAAAAATATTTTTTAACTATTTTTAACCAAAAATAAATGCATAAGAAATACGGATTTTTATATCTAGATCTAATTACATATTCTAAAACTATAGAACGTTAGCTTTCATATGATATAAAATTATTAACATTCAACAAGAAACAAAAACGTTAAAAGGGGCGGGCATGTTTTCCCTTAATTTTGTACTAAAATCTAGAGAGGCGCCATGCTTTATACTTTGCCGAGCGGGAACCAATAAAAAAGTCAACCGGAACCAATTTATAAGTTTTATCTTAAGAGTGAAGTCCCCTCCTCCGCTTTTGGTATCTAGACGCTTTGACAGTACAAGACAAATTCGTTCATTTATCTATCATTGAAGATTCGCGATTGTGAGATGAGATGCCGGAAATAAAGTTACAACATATTGTCTCATGCAGTAGTGAAGATAAGGTATACGATTTTTTTTCAACTGTCATTTATTTTCGCGATGTAAACAATGATGAATGAATAACAAAGACTTGCAAGTTTAATTTAATGGTTTAAATATTTCTTGTGTAATAATAGAATAGTGTAATGTTCAACGTTTCATGAAACAAAAAATTTCTTCCAATACATCCATTTAGCATTTCCAGTTAACTGTATTCGTTAAAGTTTGTGTAATTGTACTGGTCTGTTTAAAGCACTAGCCCCCAAGTTCAATTATATGTGGACTATTGAAAATAAACTATTTACAACTAGCCCAAATACACAATTTTTAGAAAGTTCACTAACCCGAAAAGAAATTTGCTAGCCCCGGGCTGTGGGCTAGTGGGTTAGTGTGAAGACTGACTGGTTTATTCACGGGTCATCTCAAATTTCTTCTGTCTAATTCAGTCAGTGCAGGGGGCTATATAACTGGGATGTGCAATTGATCAGATAACGCGATAGCATCAATTCGGAAAATGTCACAATCTAGGGCCGAAAGGAAGGTCAAAAACATTTATTTATGTTGATTCAGGGCTCTCCTTTGACCCTTAAAATGGCATTCTCATGATTTTGACTCTTGAAATTTACAAAATAAGGTTTTTGACTCTTGAGAATTGGAACCAAAGAGTCAAATTTACCATTACATTAGTAGGAAATTTTGTTGACTCCTTAAATTTCTATAAGCGAATTATGGGTCATTTTGACCCCCAACTTTTGAAATCTAGGGAGCACCCTGGTTGATTGATCATGAAGAGAATATTTTTGTATATTGTACAGAAATTGTAGTTATAAAGTATTAAATATTTAATGGATGCTGTAATTTTCTAGATATTCGTGGTTCTAAAAAATTTCCAAGTTTTTGTGATAGTTCGAAAATCAAGTTAACACCATACTATTACCGAAATAGTCGCGAATAGGATATGCAGATCTATATACTCATAGATCTATGGGTACTTGGTTTCAGGAGTTTGTTTGATCAGATTGATCATTCAGTGTTCTCTCTAATATAATATAACTTCAAGGTATTGCAGCGGCCACATTTTAAGGCATTGAACAGAAGCAGGTTGAAGGGTAGCAGTGGTTTAAAATTTTCATAAAATTTTTACCCGGTGTGAGATTGCAAGTACGAAAATTTTGGGTATGAGCCACTATTGGAATGATACAGAAGTGTAAACAATTGGGATTTTCCTTAAAATCCGTGACCCATATCGAGGGTTCAGCGCAACACTGTCGTAACTCATATTGAAATAAGAACAAGTTACGGCAGTGTTGCATTGAACCCTCGAATTATGGCCATAAGTGTGGCAAAAAAAAAAGAAACACTATGGTTTGGCATATCATCATGACGTATACCATTAGGATAGACAGGTTTTGTTTAGTGCAGGTATCCATGATATTTCATACTCAATTTACGCATAAACCATTAGAACACGTTTTATGCATCGTCTGAAATTATGTTACAGTCAGCGTTAGAACAGATTGGTTTTGAAGGAGGCCCCAAGCAGCGAGGTACTTACTGTAATACTATTAAAAGTTAATTTGGTACTTTTTTCTTTCGTTAATATTCATACCTCCAAAATATTTTTCTTACCCCCAGATTATGAACCCAGGGGGTAAGTTTACCCCCAAATTTAGAAGTGAGTGGGGAAACACGGATCACATCGGGAACCACAATATCGGCCGACTTGTAAACTAATTGGTCCCCAAAAAAACTGAATCTGATTGAAAATTGGATCTTTAATACACTTATCCTTATATACCTGTATTTAATGAATGAAACATTTCTACATGATCTTTGTTTCTAGAATCACCCTGCTGACAATATACTACGTCCAGAGGGAACACATAAATGGAAATGTTCAACTGCAGGGGAGAAAAGTGCTGCCATTGTGATTCAGGTGATGTGAAACAAATTTTATCTGTACTTGTCTTATCAGTGTTTTTTCTCTCTTCATTGGGAAGAGGTCTTAGCCTGTTGATTTTGGGAAGAATAATCGCTAAAGTTGTCGATTTGGGAAATAAAACAGCTGGTATAAGTTTGAATTTTTGGTAAAACTGAATGATTTTAAAGAAATTTTTAATTGGGAATAGGCCTACAATAGGCCTCTGTTATTAAAGTTATAGAAGGTGAAATAACACTGCTTATAATTAGATTTATTCATCTTATATTGTTGTAAGCCAGGGATTTTTTGGGGGCGATTTTATAGCTGAAATTCGGTCATATTCCCAATGGAAAATAGTATCTTTTTTTCCCAATTCACAGACAAAAAATCCCAATAAAAAAACAACAAAAAAAAACATTTTTTTTTTTTATTAATTTTAAGTTCATTAACATCACTATTGGTAGTAAATACCTTATTCTGCTACTGTTCTATGGGAGAATAAGTAGAATAAGTTGTACATTGAAAAAATTGAAGTTATACATTTTTCCCAATTTTGATTAAAACACCACGAAAATACCCAATCCCAAGGGTATGGGTCATATTCCCAAAATACTGAGAAAAAACCCTGTAAGCTCAGTCAAACTCATGTCAGTAACCATCTCCGTATAAAGGCCATCCTGTGAATAAAGGTCACTCTTTGAAAAAATTATTTTTATTGTTTTGACCAAAAGGACCTCAGAATAAAGGCCAACTCACTGTCAATAAAGGTCTTATTGTTATTGAGTCTGAACTGAGGCCAAGGATGGCCTTTGTTCACATGTTTGACTGTATATATGTAAATACAGTTTCTGCAAAATAGAGCTTTCAGGTAAGTGTTTGAGCAGGATTTCTTACATTGCATAGAATATTTGATTTAATTTATTAAAAATACTGATCCATTTAAAATAATTCGGATGCAACTTATAAATCTTAATTGTTCAGAATTAAATTCATTCAACATGCATATATGTAGCTCTTTATCACGCGTGTGAAAGTTGTCATTATCTTTTTTTAGAGATTATCTTTTTATTTGCTTTCACCAATATTCTAGCGTGTCATCTTATTGTTTGATTTTGTTTAGTTTGAAAAGGCTACAGAAATTCGCAGTGTTGACGTGGGTAATGAAGGGTCTGCATTTGTTGAAGTTCTTGTTGGGAAATCAACAGCAGCCTCAGATAAAGACTATCAGGTTTGTTGATGTTTCACTTAAATTTAGTTTGTTTACTTGTGCTGATCAGAATTAAAGGGGCATGCCCTGGAACTGAAGCGTCTCGAATAGCAATCAAATTGGTATCATTTTAATGTCTAAATCGCTTTATGAAAGCCCTGTAAAATATTTACAAAATATCCCGGTAGTTTACTCAAAAATGCACATTTCAAGATTTACCAAACATGCTGATTTCGGCCTCAGAAATTATTCGTCATTTTTACAACTCGACACTTGCGAGATCTGTCAAACACAAAAACATCGCGGAAAAAATGTCAACAAACTGAAATGGTAAGTATTGCTCATGTTATGTTCACTTGAAAGGCAGCGCACATGCTCAGTTAAACTCTCTGACGTATCGGAAATATCGTTGTCATCAATAAAAGGCTGACAGCCTTTTATTCAAATTGACATACAAATACCAATGCACGCGTTACAGGGTAATTTTTGAATGCACAATCTTCTTTGACTTTTCGGTAATAATTGATTTTACAAGTGACAAACGTGTTTTTGGCGTACGAAAAAAAAGACACAACAGTTCCTGGGCATGCCCCTTTATGTAGTGGTTAGTGTCTAAAATGAATGTTCTACATGAAATTAGAAACGCTAAGGGAAGCGAGCGTTAGCCCTATTTTCCACCGTACTCTTATTAAAAGTAGGTCAGACTCTAACTGCTGAAGAGCCCAGTCAGTTGTCTTATGCAATTAATCGGTACAAAATTAAATAATCTCGGCACCCGATTGGCTGGAAAAATAGGGCAAACACCAATGTCTCTTTTAGACTGAAAATAGAAATAATTTGTCATTAAACCTCTCACTAGACATCAAAACTGGGCGTGGTTTCAATTATTGAACAGTAAATTACTAACGATTTTGAATGGCTTTCAATTTCAAGTGGGATGTCAATCAAAATTTGCTGATTTCATCTGACACTTATTGTTAATTACTCGCTTAAAAAAGCACAGTAGAGACATTATCAAATAAAAATTGCCACCTTATTTGATGATGGATCCCAAAGCTTTTTCGGTATTTTGTAGTGGAAATGTTTTTCTGCGGTATAATTTCTCAGAATATTAAAGCTTGTTTTCATTTTTGATCTATGGCGTGTTATTTAATATAAAACAGTGGGGTTCAGAATTTCTTTAAGGTCATGTATCTAACAACTGAAGGATGATGAAAAATGCAGCTATTTTCATTTAAGTTGAGTTGATATATATAGATCTGTCTTGTCTTAAGAATGAAATTCATCTGATTATTGATTTCTATTGATTGTGCAAACATATACTTCAGGTTTTACTTGTTGCCTCATCATTTATGACCCCTATGGAAGCCAGAAATGGGACAAACAGAAATAGTGTGAGGATGTTTGATTCTAGTAAACTATCTGCTCCTGTGATAGGTCAGAAATGGGACAGAGTCAAAGTTGTTTGTACTCAACCATTTAGTAAGGTGAGGGATTTATTTTTTAGCAATTCATAATTATGCCCCCTTTCGTAGGAAAGGGGGTATATTGCGTTGCACATGTCAGTCGGTCTATTGGTCCGTCCATAACCAAACCTTGTCTGGGCAATAACTAGAAAACTTCTTGGCCCAAGTTCCTCAGATTTGATTGAGAGGTTGGTCATCACATGTAGTTGACCCCTATTGATTTTGAGGTCAGTAGGTCGAAGGTCAAACTATCCAGTTAGGGGGCATCTGTGTTTCATAAACACTTCTCTCTTTTATTTCACTTCCCTGTCACTCTGACAGTATTTAGATCCAGTATTGGAGTAATGGCCTTAAGGTCATAAAACTTGAGAGCAATCTCCCAGCTCAAATCTTAATCCCATTCTAAAAGTATTATTGTTGAAAAGATAGAGCTCAATGTTTTAATACATGTTCATATCAATTAAGCTACCAGTCTAATGTATAAATGATATCAGTATTGTCTGATTATATTTAACTTTGGAACATTAAAAGACAAGATATGGGATTTGAGCTTAGAGACCAATCTCAAGTTTTATAACCTTGTGGACTGTTGATTGTGAGGTTGGAAACATTTGTTTCTATCCCTGAGATTTAACTAAAGAAACACTGAAATGAATTTTTCCTTCACTCCTGCTTCACTCTCCATATGGAAGGAATGTTGCAATAAAAATTCCTACCTACTGACCCACCCGCCTCTGTGGTCGAGTTGTTAAAGTCGCTGACTTCAAATCACTGTAACCTCTCACTGATAGAGGGTAGAGCCCCGCTACTGACCATGTCTCTTTATGTGAGAAAGTAGGCAATTACTTACGGAGGATGGGAGTCTAGTACTGGTTCTGTCCGCCTCATATGACACTGACTATTGAAAAGGGGGGTAAAACTAGATATAAGCAAACAAACAAACCTACTGACCTTCTGGAATGTAGGGTCGATACTGGAGCTAACAAACATACATTTAATTTAGGCCTATCCAAAAGAATGATGTAAAGAAGTAAAAGCTGTGCGTTAATACTGGAAATTATTTACAGTCAAACCTGTGAAGAAAGGTCACCCTAGGGAAAGACATTATGTAGCCTTTATTGACAGATGGCCTTTATTCAGAGGTTATTTTGTTCTAAATTTTCAATGATGGTTACCTAAAGAAAGATGGCCTTTATTCGGAGGTGGCTGCTAACACTGGTTGGTCTGTTATAACTATAGTCTTGCATTTAAGTCCAATCATGGAAATTGTCTTTGATTGCCTTCAGTCTTCCATTAGTTGATTTTAATTTGATATTGCTTTCATTTAAATCCAGAAAACTTGCAGAAATAAAAATTGAATTAGTAAATCTGTATTTTTTCACTTTTCAGACAAGCTCATTTGGTTTATCTTTTATCAAATTCCATGGACCTGGTGATGCTGAGAAGAAAGAGACTGGAGTAAGTATCAATGTTAGAACTGAAAGAGATTTTATTTTTCTAAGGCATTTCAGAAATAGGAGAGATCGTGTTTGTATACAGGGTTATTCATATCATATATGTAAATGTGCCCGCCAGCTAGCTATTGGTGAATGGCAGATTATTTTTGTTTATTCATCCAATAGACTGCCAGTGGGTACTTTGCATATGAATAAACGATCTCTCCTATATACAGATAGGCTGTTAATCTGGATTCTCCAACAATACTAGCCTTGTTTTCTACCAGTAACAGCATTTCTCCATGATCCGCTCAGATCAGCTGCGGAGGCTTTTATACATGAAAAGATTTCTTGGAAAAATTCTATACGAAGAAGGTTTCAAGCAAAACCATATCAAATGATTGATAATCTTAGATAGGAAACTAAATTTTTTGTCCCCGTGACTCTAATTAGCATGTGGTTTGAGTTGTTTATCTCAAAGTTGGAGCTTATTGGGGAACAATGGATGCTTTCACCCCTATCATGAATTTTTTCTAATTGAACTAAAGACCCCTAGCTTAGGGGATAACCTAGAGTGGGACTGCATTTGGGGTCAAAAGGTCAAATATCTAGGTCACTGTTACTAAAATAGAAATTTGGTTTCCGGATGATAACTTCAGTTAGGGGTGATGGATTTCAATGAAAGTTGGTACATGGGTAGCTTAGGGAATAACCTAAAGTGGGATTGCATTTGATGGTCAAAAGGTCAAACATATTGGTCACTGTTACTAAAAATAGAAAATTAGATACCGGATGATAACTTCAGCTGACTCCCTCATTTAGACAAAATTATCATCATTAAAAAATCTAGACAGATGCTGCTGTATAAACATCAGCTAACATTCTAGTGATAGAAGTTGGCAGGGGACATGTACTGCATGCACTTGTTTACTCTTTCTTGTGAAAAGTATCTGAGGTTGGGAAATTGATTGTTGGTATTAATTATTTTGAATAGATACATAATTATTTTGTTCTCTATGTATGCACATACTTTATTCAAGCAAAACATAAACATTCATACATTGTAATATTGTAATGTAGGCTATACACACAAATACTTTAAAAATATCTAATTATACAATATTTGTTTATCTCAAATTTTGGTTATCTCAAACTGATTTCCGAAGTCCCTGGGAATTCGAGATAACAAGATTCAATTGTATTATGTTACGGTAAAACCTTTATTCCACTTTTCAGGCTGTTGAAAAACTGGGATTTTTTAAAATTAAAACTGAAACTGCTGATGATTTAAAACCTGGTGCTTTGTTCACCAACCGTGGTAAAACTGACTTAGCTACACCACCTCCTTCAACAGGTAAGGTCATTATACATCCGGTCTCCACCACTAACAATTTAGGTGCAGTGATAATGGCGGCGCCCAGGGGTTCGAAGGTAAATTGCATTTTTCGAAGAGAAATTTGAAGTGGACAATTAAAAGCAGTAGTACTAAAGGGGAACACGTTCAAATTTCTCTGCAGGGTGTTAAGACAAACTACGACAGTAACAATTCTAATTTTGTTTCCGATGGATTCGGAAAATTATTGGCTGGAACATTGTAACACAATTAAAACAATATATCTCGTGATTATAGGCCTTGGATAATACATGGTAACAAACCTAGTATATGTATACATGGCTTTTTTTCCTAAAATTGAGAAGAGCCTATCTGTTTTGTGAATGACAAGTACGATTTCTTTTTAAATTGTGAAATTCTAGCGTTAGTTTCCTTTTAATTGGAAAGAGAAAGCGCGATATTGACTTAATTTGTGAAAAGCAATTTACAACTAATATTTCCCTTTTAAATTTTTTTAAGGCAAATCAATTTATAAAGGCTTAAAATATTTCATCATTGAATGTTTAAGTAACTCTGGTTTTATCAATAGGAAAATTTAGGGCCTGGACAAGAGGTGACTCCAAGACAATGACTATTCACTTATAGCCTCGTTTTTGGTAAAATATGATGGGGTTTTCCAAAAATGCTATATTTATCCTTTCAGGGGCAGCAGCTGTGCGTGCAGCTTCGAGGATTGCTGATCAGAGTAAACCATCATCATCTAAAGACATTAAAACAATTTCTGCCTTTAGCAAAGAAGAAAGAAGTACTTCAAAACCAGCGAAGACTGGAAAAATACCACCAACACCTGTAAGTGGTGGTATTTCAGTTTTTAATCAGTATTTTGGGAATATGACCCATTCCCTTGGGATTGGGAATTTTCGTGGTTATTTATTAAAAATTGGGAAAAAATGTATGCCTACAATTTTACAATGTTTAACTTATTTTTCTTATTCTCCCCTAGAACAGTGGTAGAATTAGGTATTTACTACCAATAGTGATGTTAATGAAAATTATAATTTTTTTGGAGGGAATTGGGAATTTTTGTCTGTGAATTGGGAAAAAAAGATACTATTTTCCATTGGGAATATGACCGAATTTCAGCTATAAAATCGCCCCCCAAAAATCCCTGTATTTTGAATCAATAGCTGAAACCTTTTTAATCAGGTGTAATCACCCTTTTATCTAAATGCTCGCTACATGACCATGAGTTGTTGATGCGCCATAAAACAACATTAAACAAACAAAAAATGTTTGTTTCTGGTTACCCTTATTGTTTCCTGCGACTCGAGACTTTTTGTTAGGCCCGAGTAACAGTACATCCACTATTACACTTTTTAGCTCACCTGATTGTTAGGCCTGAGTAGTTGTACATCCACTATTACATTTTTTTACATATCTGCATGCTTTCAAGGGCAAAAAAAAATTCTTATCTAACTACCCTATTTTTATTGAGATTATAACCGAAAACAAATAATTTTTGGGACAGCCCTCATACTCGTAATGATAAAGAACTAAAATACATTTCTATTTTTTCAACTTTTAAGGCGTCATTACAATAGAGTTGTTTTTCAGGCTGAAAATCGTGACAAACGTAAACATGACGTTAGTGATGATGATGCTGCATCTGATGAAGACATTCCTAAACCATCTCTGCGTAAACAGTCAACTAGCTTGAGTTCTGTATCGTCTAAAGATTCCAGCAAAGGCATAAAACCTCCACCTATGAAGAGAACTAAATGTGTGAATCTTAACTTAATACAATTTAAACATTATAATTATACCCCCGCAAACGAAGTTTGAATGGGGGTATGTTGGAGTCACTCTGTCGGTAAAGAAAAAATAGCATTTTGACTTGCAAAAAACTAATAATTCCTACCTTCAAACCCATTTAAAATCTCAGGGTACGGTTACCCCAAACAACTTTTTTTAAGGATGGCCTTACATTGAAATAACAGCAACTTGTTCATTATTTTATTCTATCTTTCACTTTATCCGATCAGTTACTATGTCAGGGCTGGATCACCATAACCTAGTTTTACTGTAATGCATACTGCTATATTGGAGATATCTTATATATACATAGTCATGTGACATTGACGTCACATGACCAAAACTTTATTGTATTTATACATATGTTTGTAACAAGATACGTGTAAGTTACTATATAAAATCATGTTCTGTTCTGTATATATTTAGCTGAGCCCCCTAAAGAATCTCCTGTCAAAGAATTCAGTAAACTGATGGAGAGGGTCGTTTTTGTTATGAGTGGATATCAGAATCCTTACAGGGCAGAGTTGAGGGACCGAGCTGTTGCTATGGGAGCAACTTACAAACCAGACTGGGGCAAGGGATGTACCCATTTAATGTAAGATTTACTGAAGTTTTTTTTACATATTTTTAAGCAAAATTCTTGTTGGCACCTTCATGTACATTATTGGATAACCTTTTACACATACAATGTGACAAGTATTTAATGTTTGTTTATGACCATTTTAGGCCAATACAGTCAAAACAGCGCTGTTTGATATTTATGTATGGTCATTTTTGGCCTAAGCTGCGCAATTTTATATTTGTTTATGGTCATTTCAGGCCAAGCTGCAATGTTTGATGTTTGTTTTTGGTCAATTTTGGCTAAAACAGGGCTAGCGCTGGCGTTCGCCAATGGCTCAAAGAAATAAAAATTGGCACAAGAAAATTCATTTTGGCTAAAATCTCGTAAAACTACGACTTTTGCTTTTCGGAATCTAAAGTCCGAAAATAGAACACTCATTTGCGCGTTGGTCACATTATAATTATCTACTTAAACATAATACCCAAACTAATCCTGATTAATTCAGAAATCAATTGTGGAAGTCAATATAAACAAACCGCCTGCGGCAGTCGCGTGTAAATGATGACACGATTGTTGATCACAGCGTCGCCAATTTCGCACCTTTAACAATGAGACTGCCGCGAGGCAAAGAATGTTCCGATGTGAATTTGGTCTGCATCTCATTTTTCATGACAATTACTGACCGTTTATGGTTCACTGCCTGGTATACGGATTAAATTTAGATTTATTAGCCGAGAACACGTTACGATTTTCCGAAATCCTACTTTCGCTTTATCTATGCCATATTTAAGGATAAAGTCAAAACATCGCCAAATAAAACTAATTATCATAATGACGAATAAACGCCGGTTATACGGTCCGTTTTTTCCGGTACCAAAGTTGTACGGGTCGAGACGTATCTTACGGAAAATTAATAGATTAGAGATGTGTTACTTTTGAATTTGCTCGACTTTTGTGCTTGTTAACGTAAATCTATGTGTATTTGTATCTTTTTAGAATTTAGAAATAAAATTAAACGTTAAAGTTTTCTGTTTTTTTTTGTTCATAATGGGAAGTATTATACCCTACTACAGGCCAAACTATGTATATGTAGTCATGTTTGCCTACATGTATGCATTTTAAATAAATTCTCTATAAAACTGAAACATTCTTCATTCTTGTAATAAGGTTTTGATGATTTTCAAAAAGATCACATGGAGGTAGCTTACCTATTCAGCAGCCACAACTATTATCAAGGGAATGAGTTTTAGGAAAGTATGAGTAGAAATGGTCATTGTATGATATGGACCTGGTTTCAGCATATCTTTTGAGGATTTAAGCAATAGATATTGTAACAAACTAATCTAATTTAAACATCAGAAATTAGATTTAGCAGGTCTCAAAATTCATTTTCGCCAAGGGGGGCTTTGCCCCCCTTTTACCCCCCATAAGGGCGCTGCCCCTTAACCCTGCTGGTGCCTGCGGCCCCCTGACCCCCGGCTAAAATAATTGGCTCAAGAAAAAAAAATCCCAGCGCTAGCCCTGCAAATATATGTTTATGGTCATTTTTTACTGAAGCAGCATTGTCTAATATTGTTTATGGTCATTTTTGACTGAAGCAGCATTGTCTAATATTTGTTTATGGTCATTTTTGACTTAAGCAGCATTGTCAAATATATGTTTATGGCCATTTTTGACTGAAGCAGCATTGTCTACTATATGTTTGTGGCCATTTTTGACTGAAGCAGCATTGTCTAACATTTGTTTATGGTCATTTTTGACTGAAGCAGCATTGTCTAATATATGTTTATGGCCATTTTTGACTGAAGCAGCATTGTCTAATATTTGTTTATGGTCATTTTTGACTGAAGCAGCATTGTCTAATATTTGTTTATGGCCATTTTTGACTGAAGCAGCATTGTCTAATATTTGTTTATGGTCATTTTTGACTGAAGCAGCATTGTCTAACATTTGTTTATGGTCATTTTTTACTGAAGCAGCATTGTCTAATATTTGTTTATGGTCATTTTTGACTGAAGCAGCATTGTCTAACATTTGTTTATGGTCATTTTTGACTGAAGCAGCATTGTCTAATATATGTTTATGGCCATTTTTAATTGAAGCAGCATTGTCTAATATTTGTTTATGGTCATTTTTGGCTGAAGCAGCTTTGTTTTATATTTGTTTATGGTATTTTTTTCCCAGATGTGCCTTTGTGAAAACACCTAAGTACAATCAAGTGTCGGGTAAAGGTAGAATTGTTGATAAGAAATGGATCAATGATTGTTATAAACAAAAGAAACTTTTACCATGGAGAGAGTAAGTGCTACATATATATGTATTGTCTATGGATGATAATCAATCTTGCATGTGAAATTTTATTATTTTGCTGCAGCTACATCTTCTTCTAACAGAGATCAGATCAAAGTCTAATATTTCTTGTTTCTGAGGTATAAAGCCTAGTGTTGGTCTCGTCTTTTATAAACAAATCTCCAATGTGAATTGTGAAAGTTGAATGGGTTTTGTTACTGTTATTTTGATTGATCATAAGTATCTGCTACAATTTATTTAAGAATTAATTAATTATTTGAGTTTTTAGCTCACATGTCACAAAGTGAGCTATTAGGATCACTCTCCGTCCGGCGTCCGGCGTCGTGCGGTTTGCGTCGTGCGCCGTCAAACTTTATGTTGTGACCACACTAGGGGCCACATTTTTAGCCCAATTTTAGCAAAACTGGGTCAGAACGTTAATATCAACAAAATCTCGGACGAGTTCGATATTGGGCCATTTGGGGTCAAAAACTAGGTCACCAGGGCCAAATAAGGGAAAACCTTGTGAACACTTTAGAAATCACTGTTTTGACTGCATCTTCATGAAACTTTGTCAGAATGTTTATTTTAATAATATGTAGGTCAAGTTTGATAATGGGTCATTTCTGTAGCAGAATTAGGTCACTAGGGCAAATTGCTGGAAAACCTTGTGAACACTCTAGAAGTCACTGTTTTGATTGGATGATCATGAAACCTTGTCAGAATGTTTATCTTCATAATATCTTGGACGAGTTCGAACATGGGTCATCTTGGGTCAAAAACTAGGTCGCTAGGTCAAATCTTATGAAAAACCATGTTAACACTGTAGATTTCACAGTTATTATTGGATCTTCACCAAACTTTGTCAAATCGTTTGTTTTAATGATATAACGGTCAAGTATAAATATGGGTCATCTGGGGTCAATAACTAGGTCACCAGGTCAAATCTTAGGAAAACTTTGTTAACACTGTAGATGTGACAGTTTTAATTGGATCTTCACCAAACCTTGTCAAAATGTTTGCCTCAATGATATGTGGGTGAACGATGAACATGGGTCAGCCGGGTTCAAAAACTGTGTCACAAGGTCAAATCTTTGGTAAAAATCTTGTAAAAGCTCTTAATGTCATGGTTTTGATTGGATCTTGGCCAAACCTTGTCAGATTGTTTTCTTAATGATATTAAGGAAAAGTTCAAATATGGGTCACCTAGGGTCAAAAACCAGGTCACAAGGTCAAATCTTAGGAAAACCTTATTAACACTAGATGTCAAATTTTGATCGTATCTTCACCAAACCTAGTCAGACTGTTTGTCTTAATGATATGTAAGACAAATTCGAACATAGGTCGTCTGGGGTCAAAAACTAGGTCATCGGTTCAAAACAATGTTTTAATGAGTGAACAGTGATTGTCATGTGAGCGATTATAGGGCCATCTTGGCCCTCTTGTTTTTTGGTCTGTTAGATGAATTATTTTTTCCCAACTATTGGCCTTTGTGCGCAAGTGGCTGCTATTCACAGATGTTAGTTGATTCAGACTTGACTATATATTATATTATGTGTCTGTCCGCTGTATCAAGTTAATGTTTTAAGTCTATTTATGGTCTATTTAAAATCCCATTAGATTGTTGGATGTTAAAATTAAAGTAGGTCTTATTTTAAAACATTCTGAAGTTTTCTTTTTTGATCACTAAGTACATATAGAAATATGATTTATATGCACAGTAATTTTTCAATGATATTGCAAAAAATAAGAAAAAGCATCTAACAACGTTTTTACGAGATGTAGCTAAAGAAAGGCATTATGTAAATATTGTTTTAGAGCAAATGATCATTTTATCTATTGTTTTGTATTACTAAATTCAGAAAGCTAATGGGCTTTTAAGTCAATTATGTTGGTAATAGTTTGATAACAACAATTAATTTGATCTTTCTTGTAAACAGCTACAGACTAGGAGATGCTGAGTCACCGGATGAAGATTCTGATACAGAAATTGTTTCATCAAAAACTGCAAAGCCATCTTCCTCAGCTCCTAAAGGTTTGTGGATAAATCAAGGATTCAGAACCAAGTCTTCTATTGCAATATCATGTGATATTGTAGAATTTTTCCCAATTATACAATTCTTATTTTTCAAACATTATGTTCTTTTGTTTGTTACCATTAACATGGTAGTGTTATGGAAGTGGTATGTTTATCAAGTCGAAAAATGAGGATAGTTATATGGAAAACTGGGCTGTTAATAACTGATTGTCATGATGAAAAGGTTGTAATTTTGGATTGGTCTTATCATCTTTATCTATATATCTGTTGTTTAGTAATCCATTTGATAGCTATGCAAAGCACCAATACATGCCTCATCCTTTTTCCTGTAATTTTCTAGACACAACACTCAGTAGTTGGGATAGGAACAATAAAATAATGCCCCTTAGAAATTTGAAAGGGGGAGCAAAGATTCAAACTCATAATCTTTCATTCAATAGTTCAGCATGTTACTACTGGACCATTGATCGTCCATGTCTCATTATTTGTTTCTTTCAAATACTTTTTATGGCTGAGTCAGCAAAATAACAGTATCACCTTAATAAATAGACTAGCCTCCAAAATGTGTTTATATTGAGATTTGAGATGGTCTAACAGTCAAGTTGAAATAATAGAGAACTCATTTCAAACCAGTCTGAATAATTTATCATAAGATGGTGGTAGTATTGATGTGGTCGATAAGAGAGGTTTTACTGTATTATTTTTTCTAGCAGAAAAGAAGAAACCTACTCCTGTGAAGAGTAGCAGTATTCCAGCTGAGGTTGATGATGAAGATGATGAAATGTATGGAGGTAATACTGATTCTGGAGGTGACACTGATGATGAAATTAGAAGGTATTGTGAGGGCTGATGAGGCTCTGTAATTTTGACACATCGAAACTTAAACAAATATTACCATGGGACTAGACATGGATGATCAGTTGCAATACCCATAAATCAATCATGAATTGTGAAAGTATTATTAAATTTGATTATGAATTGTGACAACTGTGATTTTATAGCTATAAGTTTGATCTCTATGCTAGTTTCCAAAGTAAAAATAATCATATTTTGTGATAAGTCAGAAGGTTGACTTTATCTTTTTAACATGAAAATATTTTGGCAAATAAATGTATATGTCTTAACCTATGGTCAAAGACAAATAAAAGGAGAGGTGATTTTTTATACCCTACCCATCTAGGTTTAAATTCTATTTTACTAAAATGTGCTTGAAGAGTGGCCTTTGTTAAGAAATGGCCTCTACTCACCAGTGGTCATCAGCACAGGTTTGGCTATATTTGCCTTGCAACCTTTATACCTGTAGATACACTTGATTTCTTTCAGAATAAAAGATAAGCAAATTAAAAAACAAAGTCCTGACAAAACACCAAAGACAAATGTGACAGACAAAGATCCTTATGATGTGGATACTGATGAAGATGAGAAACCAGGTATGTACTAATTGATGGAGGAGAAATTAGGTTATTACAACTTAGACTGTGACAATAGAAGCTTTTCTTGAAGTTGATCTACAATACATTACTATGTGTTAGGTGTTGCCTAAACATGACTTTTTGAAGACTATGTACATGTAGTTTAATAATTTAGCTATTTTGACGTAAGATAGTCCAGCATTTGTTGCCAGGTCTGAACTCCATAATCATATAAAGATATTTTACATAGGGGTGTCACGATAAACCAGTATACTGCAATGTGGAGCAAAACTGTATTGAATTGCAGTATGAAATGAGCGTATCGGTTTTAAGCGATATTTTTCCTTTTTATTTGTTTTCCAAATAAATATCAGAAAATTCTTGATCTCTTAATATTTCCACTGTTTTGTGTCAAGATATATAATTATATCTAGTCATGAATAGTACTAGTCAAACTAAAATGCTTTTATAGTTTCATTTTACCTTCTGTTTATTTTGCAATACATTTAAACAATTCATTGAATAAATATTATTCTTAAAAGAGTCATAACACAGGCTTATAAAGCTGCGATATATTGTGGTACATATTGTGATATGTTGCTTCAGTTTTGTAATATATTGTGGTACATATTGTGATATGTTGCTTCAGTTTTGTAATATATTGTGGTACATATTGTGATATGTTGCTTCAGTTTTGTAATATATTGTGGTACATATTGTGATACGTTGCTTCAGTTTTGTAATATATTGTGGTACATATTGTGATATGTTGCTTCAGTTTTGTAATATATTGTGGTACATATTGTGATACGTTGCTTCAGTTTTGTAATATATTGTGGTACATATTGTGATACGTTGCTTCAGTTTTGTAATATATTGTGGTACATATTGTGATACGTTGCTTCAGTTTTGTAATATATTGTGGTACGTATTGTGATACGTTGCTTCAGTTTTGTAATATATTGTGGTACATATTGTGATACGTTGCTTCAGTTTTGTAATATATTGTGGTACATATTGTGATACGTTGCTTCAGTTTTGTAATATATTGTGGTACATATTGTGATACGTTGCTTCAGTTTTGTAATATATTGTGGTACATATTGTGATACGTTGCTTCAGTTTTGTAATATATTGTGGTACATATTGTGATACGTTGCTTCAGTTTTGTAATATATTGTGGTACATATTGTGATACGTTGCTTCAGTTTTGTAATATATTGTGGTACATATTGTGATACGTTGCTTCAGTTTTGTAATATATTGTGGTACATATTGTGATACGTTGCTTCAGTTTTGTAATATATTGTGGTACATATTGTGATACGTTGCTTCAGTAATATATTGTGGTACGTATTGTGATACGTTGCTTCAGTTTTGTAATATATTGTGGTACATATTGTGATACGTTGCTTCAGTAATATATTGTGGTACGTATTGTGATACGTTGCTTCAGTTTTGTAATATATTGTGGTACGTATTGCGATACGTTGCTTCAGTTTTGTAATATATTGTGGTACGTATTGCGATACGTTGCTTCAGTTTTGTAATATATTGTGGTACATATTACGATACGTTGCTTCAGTTTTGTAATATATTGTGGTACGTATTGCGATACGTTGCTTCAGTTTTGTAATATATTGTGGTACATATTGTGATACGTTGCTTCAGTTTTGTAATATATTGTGGTACGTATTGCGATACGTTGCTTCAGTTTTGCAATATATTGTGGTACATATTGCGATCCGTTGCTTCAGTTTTGTAATATATTGTGGTACATATTACGATACGTTGCTTCAGTTTTGTAATATATTGTGGTACGTATTGCGATACGTTGCTTCAGTTTTGCAATATATTGTGGTACGTATTGCGATACGTTGCTTCAGTTTTGCAATATATTGTGGTACATATTGCGATCCGTTGCTTCAGTTTTGCAATATATTGTGGTACATATTACGATCCGTTGCTTCAGTTTTGTAATATATTGTGGTACGTATTGCGATACGTTGCTTCAGTTTTGCAATATATTGTGGTACGTATTGCGATACGTTGCTTCAGTTTTGCAATATATTGTGGTACATATTGCAATACGTTGCTTCAGTTTTGCAATATATTGTGGTACATATTGTGATCCGTTGCTTCAGTTTTGCAATATATTGTGGTACATATTGCAACACGTTGCTTCAGTTTTGCAATATATTGTGGTACATATTGCAATACGTTGCTTCAGTTTTGCAATATATTGTGGTACATATTGCGATACGTTGCTTCAGTTTTGCAATATATTGTGGTACATATTGCGATACGTTGCTTCAGTTTTGCAATATATTGTGGTACATATTGTGATCCGTTGCTTCAGTTTTGCAATATATTGTGGTTTTCTTCAGGCATATCGTGACAACCATAATTTTACAGATCATAGATATGATGAGCAAACAGTTTTATTTGGGTGAATTTATTCTCGAATCAGGACATTGCGTAGAAAGATACTAACAAATAAATTCCGATTTTTCAGGTACTAGCGGTGTGTCAGCAGTCGATTCTGACGGGGATTCTGGTTTGCCAGAGTTACCCGACTTCTTTGCAGATAAGCATTTCTTTATATATGGAGACATGGAGGCAAAAACAAGAAGACTTATGGTTAGATTCATCACAGCATATGCCGGGTAAATCTTTTTTTAATGAAAATTTTCTGCAACTTCAATTTATTGTACTGGGGTAAATATATAAAGGGTTTGACTTACAGTCCTAAAAGTTATTCTAACATCTGTATGGTGATGTTTTGGCAAATATTTACCAAAATTGTTCATAATCTTTTCATCATTGCACATTCATAGTGAAAGTCAAGGCATTAGATGCACACTTTTGTGGTAAGAATAGCATTCTAAGACAATTCAATCTATCAAAGGAGGTTTTTACAATTATCAACATGACATGATTAATTACACTTCAAATTCATCCTGTCAGTTAGTGTGATGTTAAACCAAAGTGAAAAACACTGACTGCATTAGGAATCCCGTCTTTTTACCATTTCTTGCCATTTCTTGATTTCAGCAGAATTACCCTTGAATCGCAGGGTGTTTATTTCTGTTATATTTTTCAGGGAGCTCGAGGAATATATGGGTGACAAAGTGAAATATGTGGTGACATCATCCAAATGGGACAACAATTTCGATGATGTAAGAATTTATAAACGTTTACCTTTCTTTGCCTTGTATTTTTCCAGGGTTCTTTCTGCCTATCTTTTGACAATGTTTTTTTTTTGTTTTGTTTCTCTGTTGTTTAAAAAATCAATCATTTTAAATACAGGGTGTCCAGAAAGAAAATTAACACTTTAGTACATGTTTAATGTCCCTTTAAATTGCAGATGAACGTATGATATACACAAAGATCAGGGTTCTCAATAACAACAGGCTGCAGGCCAATTTAGCTGCTTAGAAATGTGTTTGGCCCTGCTAGGAATCTCGAAAGTCCATAAAATATTGCTAGAAAATGCCCAGATCCCCTCTAGCAGGCCTGTTAGTCTAGCTTTTGGGACTGTTGGCCACAAACTTATTGAGAACCCTGAAAGATAAGTAGATCTAAGACATACGTTTTTTGTGTATATACTGTACTGTATGATTCTTACATGTATCTCCATTTATTCTTCTGGAAACATGTATTTAACTAATACAATCTTTTAATGACTATGAAGAAAAGTTAGAGGACCTTGCTCATTATAAATTTTGATATTCAAACATAATTGATTAAATATTAACTTTCAACCTCAGTTATTTTTTACTTTAAATCATACAGAGAGGTAATAATTCTAACTAGTACTCTCCCTTTTCTATGATTATATAGCATTTTTAATTTAATGCCTACAAATTCCAAAGTTACACATTTTAAGTCAGAAAAAGATTGTGGTG
Organism: Lutraria lutraria; assembly: GCA_964023205.1. Classification (NCBI taxonomy): domain Eukaryota; kingdom Metazoa; phylum Mollusca; class Bivalvia; order Venerida; family Mactridae; genus Lutraria; species Lutraria lutraria. The sequence continues at coordinate 22,511,986 of OZ026837.1, forward strand.
AATTATTTATAAATGATGCATTCTATGTATTCAATGAAAAAAAAAAAAGTTTGAGGGTTAGAAATGAATGCTAGTATTAGGGTCTGTAATCCTTAATATAACAACATGTACAGTCTGGAAGTTGAGTTCAAATTACTTTCTTTGCTGTAGGTTAGTACCATTGATAAGTTAGTCATATTTTGTATAATATTTTTTATGACTTTCAGGCCATAGCTGACAATCCAAATCTTGCATTTGTGAAGCCAAAGTGGGTCCAAGTTTGTCATGAGAAAAGTAAATTGGTACCTCATCAGCCTTATGTTGTGGTACCAGATTTCTGATGGTAGATACTGTGATACATACGCAATGTGATGTGTTTAAACTGTAATGAATAGAATATTCCGATGGTGACCAGAGACAGTGTAGCTGAACTTTAGTACTATAAACACGTATGGGTCCAAAATTAATATTGTGGTGGTCTGATTTATATGAAGCGTAGACGAAATACTGAAAGGAGATTCTAAAAGTGATTGGACTTTGTATTAAGATGGATGCTTAGTCAGTTTTAATCGTTTAATATTGAGATGGTCTTATTAAGATGTTGAAAAATAGATAAGGACTGTTCAATTGATTCAAGAATAAGAGGTCATTATATATAGTCTGTTTTTATTGTACTGTATACTTGCAAAGTGGTTAATGATATTCTGATGGGGAATTACAACATGTATTTGTCTGTACATATTCTGAAATGTGTGTAAAACTTCATGAATGAAAAAAGATGTGTTTCCAGGCACCCAACCAGAGCTATTTTGGCGCCAAGTCTAAAGATCATAATAGCAAAAAATGTCAATAATTTACTGATAACCTTTTACCTAGGTCATAGTGTATGACATATTGTATTGCATTGAAACTTGCATAAGGCTGGAAATAAAAATAAGTTTCTTTGGAGTGCTCCTACCTACTCACGAAAATCCTAGCAAATAAATAAAATCAAATGTTTATTGGAGGGGGGGGGGGGGGGGGACATTTTTTTTTACTACTGTTACATAGTAAAAAAATAAAATCCCTACCTACCTACCCAGTGCTAAAATTCCATGTCGGAGCACTCCAAACAAACTTATTCTTATTTTCAGCCTAATCTAACTTCCTGTATTGTCATATGTATGCAAATGTTATAATTTTTACTCATATTTTGATAGAGATATTGATTAAGAAAATATATTTAATGAGGTAGATAAAGGATAAGAGATATCGGCAGCTTTATATTTAAAACTAATATATTTTCATATACATTATTTTTCATTCATTACATTATGATTATCATTGTTTCAAATAATCTTTTCCTGATTTTCGTCGGGCATAAATACATATTTTTAGTAAATTCACATCTAGTGTAGATATGCTGCACAAAATAAGATAAAGATCACTTACTCGATAGTCCATACATACAAATATATAATATACAGATATGCTTCAATAGACTTCATTTGTTTCATGGTTTGCACTGGTAGATGATGCTTGATAGAGCTGCGAGGTTTTATCGGTATATCGTGATGTCAACTAGACAATATAAATATCACAATATTTTTTCAGCATACAGATATATCAGGTTTAGCTTAAATAACTGAACTTTATGTTTATTATTGTAAAAACGAGTTCATACATTGTGGTAAAGTGTTATTTATGTCTAAATGCTGGTCAAACTTGTAATATTATTAACTGTGCACACATACATATTTATATCTATTTATGCATTAATAGTTTCAACACTGCTAAATCAGAACAAATTATTTGAAGTGTGAAACTATACTGTCAGCTATTGTCTGTATTATTACCCAAGGCGTTATATAAATGTTAATTTGTTATGTTTTTCTGTAAATTTACCATTTATATATATCGCGATACTTATCGCGATACAGCATGAAATATCGTGATATATCGTGATACGCTTTTAAGGACCGATACCCAGCTCTAATGCTTGAATTAAATATATTTAAGCAAATCTGATCAAGAGTAGAAGTATTAAATTTTAAAATCATGAAGTAATCACTATATAGAGGCAAAAAAAGTAAAAAATCATGACCTATTTCTAATAAGCATGAAACAGTTTTTTTAGGCCTCAACAATATCGCAAGTGATGAATATAAACTTTTGATTTGTACCTTACATGTATATTGCTTGTACATTTTTGTACAAATGACTATATAAATTGTATATACATGTATGTAAATATTGTAGAAATATATTTGATAGAATGTCTAAGAAATTGCAACTAGTTCCTTTGATTGTTCAAATGTCCCATCCAGACAATCTATCATGTCTGGAAACTCTGTAATTCTGTATTATAGAGAGAATCTTATTCCATCATTTTACTATGTATGATTGGTTAGGCCAAAGTAATAAATACATGGTTTCTGCAAATATACAAAAAACATACGATCAGCATGTTGGCAGTTCTTCTTTTACATATCGAGGGCTCAACGCAACACTGTAGTAACTTGTTCTCATTTTAATATGAGTTACGACACTGTTGCGTTGAACCCTCGATATATGGATGAACCTGTGAACAAAGGCCACCCATCGGAAAGACAAAATGTGGCCTTCATTGACTGATTACCTTCATTCAGAGGTCATTTTGTTCTAAGGGTGGCCACTAACATAGGTTTGACTGTATATATAATTTAAGGTCAGACAAATAGATCTAGTTCATAATTATGAAGATGAAAATACTGTGGTTTCATTTATTTTCGTTGGGTTCAATTTTCGTGGATTTTACTAAAATAGCTATTTCGTGGGGACATAAATTCGTGGATTTTTTTTTTTAAAGAAATGCCTTATCTCTGCATTTAAATTCGTGGGGATTTGATTTCGTGGATGAGCCGACCCACGAAATCCACGAAATTAAATCCCCAACGAAAATTAATGATTCCACAGTAATATTGTCTGGAAAAATAAGGAACTAGTGCTAGGAAAACCTGAGGATCAGTCAATGTTTCCTGCTGAAATCAAAAGCATCATTGGTACAATAATGTGTATGTCTGGAGTATGTTTTATTGTTGTTAATACTTAATGTATGGTTAAATCATTCTTGCTGTCAGTCTACATTTTACCATGAAACTAGTAGTTAAGTCAGTAAAGCGGATATTAGCTGTGTATCTTTTTAATACAATTATATTGATCTAAGCTGTCTGGTTTTGGATATTGTCACTGAAGACAGATAAATTATTATTCTTGACAATCTGTTTGTTCAGTCAATAGAGAGGCTGTTATTTAGTTTGGTTTTAACGCCTTTTTTTTCAACGATTTTTCGATTATATACGGCGGTCAATTCACCTAACCAGTTTTCCTGGACTGTATTCTAACCGGTACTAACTTACTCTTCAACAAGGAACTGGCAACTTCTCCACATGTGGAGGAAAATCTACATTGTTGTCAAATTGTCATGGAAGGGTATGACCTGCTATGACCGGTATTCAAACCCAGAATCTAGCGCACTAACCACTGGATCACGGCCGCAAATATTCCTGACCAGGAAAGTCCAGACCTGGAAAAAGTCCAGACCTGAGAATATTCCAGATCTGGGAAAAGTCCAGACCTAAGAATATTCCAGACGTGGGAAAAGTCCAGACCTGAGAATATTCCAGACCTTGGAAAAGTCAAGACCTGGGAAAAGTCCAGACCAGGGAAAGTCCAGATCTGGGAATAGTCCAGACCTAAGAATATTCCAGAAGTGGGAAATGTCCAGACCTGAGAATATTCCAGACGTGGGAAAAGCCCAGACCAGGGAAAAGTCCAGACCTGAGAATATTGCAGACCTGGGAAAAGTCCAGACCTGAGAATATTCCAGACCTGGGAAAAGTCCAGACCAGGGAAAAGTCCAGACGTGGGAAAAGTTCAGATCTGGGAAAAGTCTAGACTTACGAATATTCCAGACGTGGGAAAAGTCCTAAAGTCCAGACGAACTTTGTACCATGGTTTGCATTGCAAAAACTATTCAATCAATAACAAACTAAGTTTTATAGTTTTGTACATTTTGTTAGAAGCTTGCAAATAGATAATTTATCATAATAAAACATTTTACTACTAGCTATAACCCGTAAGACGTTTCAACAAAGTGAGATTCTCAATTAAACACAAACATCAAATATGTGCTTGGCGCAGATTGAATAAAATAACGTAAGACATTATGAATATTTTACGACCCAGGATGAAGCTTATAACAGAGTTAACAGAATAACAGGACGATAAAATGAGTTATGAAGAACACGAGTCATGTTTGTTTATTTGTAACATAGCATTTTGATGTTCAAAATTAATTCGTGGCCGAAAATATTCAAAATGCTTATGTTACATATTATCATATTACTTTTCTGAAAAAAAGTTGTTAAACATAAAAATGGCAAGAAAAAGCATAATAACATGGTGAAATAATTAGGTAAAAAACGTACAATCCCTAGCTCCCTACAGGGACACTGTGTTACATTGCTCCACGGCAGACTATCTACCATTAAAATTGAATTAAAATGTAATAATGAATAACTATTTCAGCAGTATTTTTATTTGTCTGTTACAATTTTCCTCTAAAAATTACTGAAATAAACTGTGCTCCTTCGCATGTCGTTCATTTGGGATTCCTTTGATTCTATCATATTCGTATCTTTTTTACTTCTTTAAAAACTGTAGAAATATGCGCACGATGTTAAAATAACGATTTTATTTTCCCTGTCTATGAAAAAATAACAGTGAAATTTGATAATTCAACTATTCAAAACAAACGGGACATTTAGAATCGTGGCATGGCTGTAACACTAAATCAGTCTCTCGCGTACCCCCGTTTTGCAAATTGCAATACGTAATGGAATATTGCTTAAGTAAAGACTTTCCAATAAGTCACGACATTGTGAATTAGAGTCACGATATAAAAGTCGGGTGATAGTCACAGAAATGTGCAGAATTAAATGAAGTCATTAATTCCTTGGCTCACTGCCAATATTTACTTCTTTAAAGGACAGTGGCGCCCAACCAGTAACTGTCATTATTCCATCTTAAAATAGTAATAATCCACTCACATCGTGGATAGTTATACCCAGCTCACATATCTGGCTCTGTCGCAGCCATGGAATAGTTATTGTTCTGGGAAGTCTTTGTCCTCGTGTACATGTATTTATTTGGCAGTAGAAAAAAGATGGCGGCACCCACGCTAAAGACTAGTCCACCCCAGGCAAACCCGTACGCCCAGTCGAACTCCCAGCGCCTCACAGCTTCGACCATAATTATGTCCTGTCCGAATTTCACGGGGAAAGTCACAACAACCACAAATTCAAGAATTGCTGAAAGAAATAAAATTCAGTTGTTATATATTATACCTAGGGCCCAACAATAATAAATACCTGGCTTCGAGGTTATTTATCTTGATATCAGTCTACTAGCTCATTCCATTTGCAAAGTATCACACCCGTTTAACTCAAAACAAGTGTGATTTATCCTTCGGCAAACATGTTGTGAAGAACTTTCGTCCTCGTTGTGAGCACCCATATTGTGTGTCAACAAGGTAAGTATTTCCACACTGAAAAATACTGGCCTTGGTGTAAAAATATCGAAATGCAGTTAGCTAGCTTAGGGTTTTCCGAGTCAGCACATGTAAAGATAATGCATGTTGGTGGATAATTTGATGGTAAAACCGTACAACGCAGTCACTCGAGGTGGCTTGAAAACGAGAATGAACTCGCCTGACCAAATATAATATCCAAAACGTCAATCCTGGTCATTATCTTCACATGCGCGTACTTGGAAAACACATAGCTAGCTAACTGCATTTCGATATTTTTACACCAAGACCTGTATTCTTCATAATTTTGGAAAAACTTACCTTGTTGGCAAACAATATGGGTGCTCACAACGAGGACGGAAGTTCCTCACAACATTTTTGCCGAAGGATAAATTAAACTCGTTATGAATTAAACGGGCGTGAGTATATTGTTGTTGAAAAGATAAAGCTGATTGTTGTTGAAAAACAAGTTCAGGTTAATTTTGTTGTCTTCAATATATGGCCCATCCTCCCAAAAAATTATTCATACATCATGAACTATTCATGAAGTAATATGCAAGAACTGTTCAAGAAAAAAATCACGTTATGATTACGACAAAGGGTAGCATTTATATACAGTGGTATAAAAATATTTTCTGTGTGAGTTTGAAGGTCCATGTTTCATTTCCATGTTTAACTGAACCACAAAGGTAATCGGTTTGTAGAAATCCTGAGCAAGACCTAAATGAATTAATGCCCATAAATGTGAATGAAGAAACAAGTTGTAAGTAAAGCTATATATTTACCAACAGCAATAAGGAATCCAGCAGCAACAATATAAAATATGTTTGTTTTTATGGCGGTGTCTCTCATGCCAAGAACTCCACATACCGTGGCAGCCACACATAATATTAGCGCCATGATACTAAGGACAAGGCATACAGTGATCCATTCTGAAAACAGTACGAAAAGGGGTTGAATCTCCATATATACGTGTTGATTAAAGCCATATCAAAACACTGCTTTGGATATAGACACCAATATAAATTCCAGTTGCGTATTGCCATCGTAATATTTAAACTGTTTTGGAATTTGACACATGTTTTAAAGTATTCCATACACAGTAATGTAAAACGTTTACAAGTATATTAAATAATACTTATGTATCAATATAACATGGGCAGCTAAAATGCAAACACGTGCGTTTAAGAATACAATGCTTAGTTACATTGCGACCTTTTCGGACTACATATTTTAAGCTAAGATCATGGTATTCGGTCATGAAGTAAATAAAATTGCAAAACAACACTATCTCGACAATGGCTTATTTTTCTAAAGGAAGCTTTTTTTCCATTGAATAGAAAGTAGGTTTTTGGAAATTGAACGATAGTTTAGCTTTCCATAGCAGCTGCTGTCTCTCGCTCGGCGCGCACGAAATTTGATGCGGGCCTTAGTAAGTACGTTCTACATCCGCCATGCAATTGTTAAACTAGTTCCCGTTCCATATTGCAGTGCAAATCTAAGTAAGTTCAGTTTCCATGAGTGCTTTCAGTACTTTGATTTTAATGGATTGTCAAACATTTTGATGACGTAACCAAAGAGGTTAGGTAGTAATTGAAATGTTTACCTTCTTGAATGCAGACAACAAACTGTTCCTCAAGTACATTACAGGTTCTCCAGAGACCCCAGACCCATATCTCATCATCAAAATACATAAAACGAACGACAACCCATCCTTTGCCTGCTATTGATACAATCAACCATATCACTGCTATGATTGATAAAATTTCAGCAATAATCTGAAAGAAACATGTTGGGGTCTATAAAGGTAAAGGTTTTGTTTATTATAGTGTCACCCCTATTAAATGGGCCAGCCAAGTTGGCTTATAAGACACCTATCTTATGTTCACGCAGTACCTCCCGAATCCCTTCTCCTTTTTGCCGGGTGTCTGGCTGAGGTGGGCCTACGGTAACCATTTTTTAACTAGCTGGCGGCTCACCAACTATAAGTAACAGCAAAGTGACGATGGTTAAAAGTGTTCATGAAAAAGATAGTTACATCAATGCATAATGAGTGCAATTTAAAATGAAGAAGCAATTATACTCTTGGTGTCTGATAGATAAACATCATTTTATGACTTCCATGACGATGACAATTGAGGTTTGCTATGATGATGATGTTACTAATGCTTGTGAATAGTCTGCATCTGTGACACATTTTATTGATGAGGTAATTGATAATGATAATGACGATGATGATGATGACGACGATGATGACGATGATGATGACGATGATTATGATGACGATGATTATGATGGTGATGATGACGACGACGATGATGATGATGACGATGATGATAATGACGATGATGATGATGGTTCCTGTTAATTCTGTTTCCTATGATGCTATTGTGGAAGCTGTTTTAGATAATATGATTGTAATGATGGTGTTGTTGTTGTGGATGATGGTGCAGCTGCTGCCATTGCTGCTGCTGATGATGGTGTAATGTCACATATACTTGATAACGCATTTATAATATTTATAAAGTAAAACAGAAGAAACAATTTTAGTAATATGAACATTGTATTTGATTTAAACTCAACGCTCAACACGAGATCAATGGTTCGAGGTAAAAAAAATATAATGACGAGTTTCAAAACTGCAGGCGTACAATTATGTGTTCATTATTAAAATTGATAAATGCTATGAATGCAATGTCTGTATTTCCTGCGATAAAGATAAACATCTAATTATTGCTATTCTATAAATATGAATTCTGATACAATTACCAGACGGCCTTGTCATGTTTTGGCAAACCTGTCGTCTGCTTACATAAATTGATACAGAATACAATACGATATTTTCACGGTTTCCTATTTTTCAGATTCTGTTGTGATTGGAACTTTACCAAAATACATTCGGTCAAATGAATTTGTTTCGTAAAAATCTGCTGCAGACGACATTTTTCAAAGTTCATACCACTCAGCGTGAATGACAGATGACCACAATTGATTTTCGGACAATGCCGGACAGCAGCTCCCTTTCCATTGTCTTTAAGATGCTACTTAATACTCTCGGATAGAAAATCGATGTCCATAAGAAAATAAATAGTCTGAAAAATCGATAAAGATTGCTACTTACTTTCACAGGAGCAACTACCATCACATTTTCACCCATGATGCAATGTGTTGATCACAAATATCATAAAATATATTGAAACGCAATCCATGATAACAGGCGAAAATTCCTACGCTGTCTAGTTATTGATCGATTATTGCTTCCGAACATTTCAGAATATGCATGCTGTCTTCCACAGACGAAATATTTCTAGGCACAATCGATTGGTTTTGTTGACAGGGAGATAACCGATCAGTTACGAAGTTAACCGATAGCGCTTCGGAAGCATGTTCGGTAATTTCCGGTTCACTTCGGGAAAATGTCAACTTCAAAAAAACGCAAAAGACGCATCAATGATTTCATTGTAATTTAGTGTTTTATTGATGTATTTTGTCTACATAAATGACGTAGGTCGTTCTCTCACATACGATGCATTACGTTCTCTCGTAAATCGTATACAGTTTTCCATTATTTAAACATCATTTAAAAAACAGACACATTTATCAAAGGGATATGTGGTTGTCATGGAAACAAATTGATATTTACATATCGAAATAAAACCAACATTTGTAAACAATCAAAGCAATGTAAGGACTGTTATTGACAAAATGTGTCAAAAAGTATGAATTATTTTATACATTTTCGGAAAATAATTTCCTTTAATGCAAACAAATATTTGGCCAAAATTACATAAAGAACCCGTCTCGTGATGTTCATCAACGGTAATTATCATCATTAAAATCAACTCTGTCACATGCAATAAAACAACATTGTTCATTTACCATGTTAATAATTTTCTGTATTCTAAATGCAGTTCCCACTTTTAGATGATATTATACTTCTTTAAAAAAAGTTCTGAATTTATACGAATGGGAATAGTATAATATAAATAACTAATAAAAAAGCCAAAAATGACAATTCATTGTTACAGACTGAACGAATGCACTAAAAGTGGTAAGATATATATTTTTGGCGAGAAAGTGTAACTGTAGCTCGGGTTAAAGTGTCTATAAGTAAGTTTAGTGCTTTCTTTCAAAGAGAAATACTTTTAAAATATAATAGCGTGTCGTTTTAAAAGCGAATAAGTAATTGTTTTTCATCTAAGCGATTTTTATCATAGTTTTTGATTATCTGATCATTATCAATAATTATTGTCAACGACTATGCATTTACTTATGATAAAACTGCTAACTTAAGATAACATCTTAGCAAAGATCGCGGTTAATATTAAGAAATAACCAGCGTGTTTTATTTCAAATACATGTACGATAGAAGCGTGCAAATCAGTAGAAAAAATCTAACAAGGGAGATTACTGCGTAAGGATACAGATAAATGGTATAGCAGTTGCGTCCCTTTGAACCTCACTCGAAGAATCCATCAATTCACTTAAAACTGTTTCGGAAAGCGAACCATATCTATATATATTTGAATTTCCTCAAATAATGTCACCACCATTCAATATAATGGAATTCATCCATGTAAATGATATTTATCCGAATCTCGAACTAATGTTATTACTTGCCATGACTCGAATCATTTTATTCGGCAGTCATATTGTGAGTATTATTGCGCAGTTTCGAGATGGCAAAGAACACAAAACTTAAGCAAATGTCACGTGGTAAAATCAGTAAAATTAATATTAAGTCAAACCTGGGTTAGCGACCACCTCCGAATAAAGTTCATTCTGTGTATAATGGCCATTCTTTTAAAAACGGTCATTGATTACTGTGGAATCATTAATTTTCGTTGGGGATTTAATTTCGTGGATTTCGTGGGTCGGCTTATCCACGAAATCAAATCCCCACGAATCTAAGTGCAGAGATAAATCATTTCTTTCAAGAATCAAAATTCACGAATTTATGTCCCCACGAAATAGCCATTTTAGTAAAAACCACGAAAATTGAGCCCAACGAAAATAAATGAAAATACAGTATTTATTACAAAATTACCTCTGAATAAAGGCCACTAGTCAATTTTGTCTTTTCCAAGGGTGACCATTGTTCACAGGTTTTACTGTATACGTATTTAAAATGCTGATATTTCTAAGTTTATGACAACCTCCGGATAGCGACCAATACTTGAACAACGGAAACAGTCATCTTCTATTCAAAGATAGCTAACTCCAATTTAACCTCTGAATAAATCTCAACAGTGCATTCATGTCACGTTTCTTGTCTTTGCTTGCACTTTTTCATAATTTTAGATTTTTTGTAGTTTTGAAAATTTAGACTGGAATGTTTTATCAATATCCAATATCAACATTGCATACACGATGATCATTTCTTTGTTAAAACAGTTCCTTTGTGTGTCTTGCGTCATTATAACCAGCTACATTTGTATTAGACTTCTTAACAAGGATATTAATTTCTCAGTAAACCACACTACAGTGTACTAAAGTTCTGAATATAATACATACATTATTATATTCATGATATGATATGAAAGAGAAAACTACACCATCTTGCAACATGAATGAAAGAAGGGAAAAAACGACTAAACATATCTCTATATACATGTATCAACAAAATTGCTAAATTAAGTTACCACATACTAGTACAATATATTGTTTTCGTATTATTGTTCATCTACGGGTTGGATTTATTTGGTTTTCTTTATTTTACAGATATCCAAATAAAGACTGAATCATGAAGTGTGTTTAAATGAAAACAATTATTTTATCAAATATCCACGTACATTTAATGACGTTTTAACGAGCTATATTATAAAAATATGCTGATATAAATACATATGTAAGTAATATCATTGTAAAACATGGGTGATGACGTAACAATTTGCATTCATAAGTATACCATTCCCTGTCAATTTCTATTCAAAGAATCCCTGCTTTCAACATCGCTGGTTAACACGCGTATTTAATCATAGTCGTCGTTGGATAAATGTATAAAATGATACAGTAATAAAGATCAACATGCACGTACAAAGAGAAAAATAATTCGTGCGTTAATTCAATGACAGTCAGAAGTAAAAATGTTACGTGATACATGAAGTTCAGTCAAAACTGTCAAAGTGGTGTCAAAAATCAAATGAACGTTGGCAAACAATCTTGTCTAAATTGTGACTTGAAATCGTCGATTAATTGACAATCTGTATTCATAAAAGCTTACACATAAACAAACAACATACAACTAATGACTTTAAATGTGTCAATGTAGCTTGCAGCATTTGTATATACATTATTGCCGCTATACTTCAAACGATATACAAAAACGTATTTAATATGAGTATGGTGAACAGTTAGGGTCATTCGCAAGTTGCGCCAAAGATGGAAGTCAACCATTGAACACACAGGGTGTTACTTAGAAGGAATGTAGACTGGTACATTCACTTTTCAGTCCGAAATATATTTTATAAGCCACGTGGCAGGACTTATTGCATGACCCTCGTATTGCTCTTTTATCGTGTTACCAACGGTGTCCGGATTTTATTTTGGTAGGTACATGATGGCGGTACGTAATGTTTGAATAATGTCATAAGATGGTAGAATAATGCTTTAAAGATGTCATAAAGATTGTAGAATAATGTCATAAAGATGGTAGAATAATGCCATAAAGATGTCATAAAGATGGAAGAATAATGTCATAAATAGTGCTTGAATAATGTCACAACAATGTCATAATGGTAATGAAACAATATCAACATGATGCTGGAGTGACGTCACAGTGATGATGGACAAAATGTCACATCTATGTTGGACCAATGTCACAAAGAAGCTAGAGCTGAGAGGAGAATCTCACGATAATTTGGAGTAATACTGCAATTAACGAATATAGCTGTCGGCATGGCACTTTCTGAACACCTTACAGTAGATTCACGTTCGTGTATATGTAACCAGAGATTTAACAATCTTGTTTTTTACGCTATTTACTAATACAACCTAAAACGTATATACTTTCATCTTTGCAGACAATGCTTACTATTTAAATACACTATTATCACAGTCATACCTGTGTTTGTAGCAACCTCCGAAAAAAGGCCACCATTTGAATACAGATCGTTTTTTAAAAAGAGTCATTGATAATTTAAAACAAAAATACCTCTGAATAAAGGCCACTTGTCAATAAAGGCTATATTCTGTCTTTCCCCAAGCGGATGGCCTTTGTTCACAGGTCGTACTGTATAAAGTAATACCAGTACTCTAAGTATACAGCGTCCTTATGCTGAAGATTTTGTCAGGGTTAATTACAATTATCTTTATTTCGACATTTGGTATCATATTTAAAAGAGCATATTTCATAATTTTACGGGAAACACGAAACTCGCCTGTAATAATTAGGGTGTGGCTAAAGTTTAACCGCGGAACGTGACGATCTTCATCTATATTTTAGTTATGATCATACTTGAAAAAAAATTACATTTATTTTACAATTTGGAGGAAGAGACTTGACTATTAATATGAAATATCATAAATAAAAATAAGCAAGTTAAATGTCTGTGTCTGCCTTGATAAGGTTATAAAACTTCGAACAAGACTGGGCAATAAATAACGCTGTCAAAATTACGGAACGTAAATACTACTTACCTATAATATCAAGATTCGAGGACAGTTAAGTTTAACTTATACGCATAAGATTGTTTTATAGATCAGAAAAATTGTGTTTTTTACATATTTTTGTTCTGTGAAGAAAATACGTATTAGTTATCGTTCATATTTTGAATATTATGGGATATACTACAAGCGATAACTGATTTACAGTTTGTCTTAATTTCTGTGCATACAGAAAAATAAGCGACGTATTTTCTCCATATCAGGTTCTAGGCACATTTTATGCGATATATTTTTCAAATTTCAAATGAAATGCGGACATTTCATTGGACGAGAAATTAGGACAAACTGTAAAAATGAATGCTGCTGATGTCTAAAATAAACGGCCAATTTAGACTTGTTTCTGGTAGACATTCGAATTATACTCAATAGTAGCAAGGGTTCAAAATCCTAATAAAGTTTCAATTTCTATTTTTCTTTAAAAAGTAACTTCGGTATAATTAGAAATTCTGTTTCCGTTTAGATAATACTGTAAAGGTTTAATATTCATTATAAATCATGAGTCAGTGCGTCAAAAGGGGTTTTAGGGGCTGGTTACTTGATTCATTAATTTGCTTAATATGCAACTGATTTGCCGTTTACTTTCATTGCCGTTGAACTTTACGGAAATGACCGATTTGTACCGAATGCAAAACCGAACCGATGACACAAATTTACATGATGGCCTGCGAGTGAACTAAGTTCGATTAATTAAACCTACAGAAACTTCAATCCTACTTTTACTCTAGTAATAAAGTTTGTGTATACATAAGTACATAAAAATGTCAGAATATGACTCGTCATCGTATGAAATTTATTCATATTTGATTCTATGATTCAAGGCTCTTTGAAGTAGGCATTAAATCGTTCAATAGACTGACAAACAGATAAGCCAGCTACTGGGTAAATAAAATATGAAGACTTTTAGTATACTTACAGGGAGATACCGAGTATAACGTTCACCACCTGTCACAATGTCATATGTAAATAATACGAGTATTTACTAGGTACATAATATGATCACGCTTATTGCCTGACACGAGGAAGTTATAAAACTTTAATTCAGTACAGACACACTTGCGTTTACTGTGGTCACCTATGGATAACGGTCGCTTGTTAAAGACAGTCGCTTCTTACCATACGTTTATTTGTATGTTTTTAATGAAGACAACAAAATATCTGAACAAAGGCCATCTGAGTTGACAGGGAATTTACTTCTTACACGAATGGTGATCTTTGACTGTTAACTTACTACAGTGTATTTTATCCCTGAGACAACAGAGTCGAACCTCAAGTTATGAGTACAGGTAACCAAATGTATGTCATATGACCTGTAGATATGTAAGAGTGGTGTGTTGTGTGCGCCTTATCACCTTCCGCTTTCAGTTGCCACCGCTGTATAATCCGCCAGAGTGAAAAGGGAGTGAGTGCGTAAGTTATTGCCCCTCTACAAATAAGCCCTATGAAGTGCCTCAGGGTTGGCATGGTTATAGTAAACCTTGCAGCCTCAAGCTAAATTGCAAGGACCTCGGAGGAGGTCTGCCCCTAGACATGCGACATACCTGACCCACAGCTGTGTGGACACACCCTGACGGTGCCCATGGACCAAATGCAGCCAATGAAAGAACATGGCCTTCATGCCCAGTTGATCTTTTATTCAGCCAGAGAGTTTACTTTGTCGGCTATGATATCAATTAATGTGTCGTTCTAAATACGGCGGTCTTGGATCTACGATGGTCATTTGGTTTCAAGACGACTGTACAGTTGAACACGTTCATCATGGTCCGTCACAAAAGAAGTCGTTTTATCCAAGCGATACTGATGGTGATAAACATAATTATAATTATGCTTACTGTTTAACTTCATCATAATCAAAACTACCGTCTATATCTCCTCTCTGAAGAGTTCTAATTATTCTCAAATATCGAGAATCCGAATTTCTACTCATTGCTTAAACTTTATTATCATCATCAAAATTAGCCACTTAGACAGCATAATAATGAAAATATTTCATAACTGTCCCTTGAAAAAATCCGAATGTAACTCTATACCTAAGGTAAAGACGAAAAAGGACAAGAAATCGTGACGATCAGGTTGAAAGTTTAAACACACGAAGTCACGATCTGAAATG
Source organism: Lutraria lutraria (assembly GCA_964023205.1). NCBI lineage: Eukaryota > Metazoa > Mollusca > Bivalvia > Venerida > Mactridae > Lutraria > Lutraria lutraria. The sequence goes on from OZ026837.1 coordinate 22,527,285, forward strand.
TTTTAATGTGTCGAGAAAGTTTAGCGTAAGGAATGAGTAATATTATAAAAAAAACATCGACTTTGTTGTTTTACAAAATATTGTATCACCTACACACATCTAAACTTTCTTATTATTGAAACTATGGACTTTATAGAGAGGCGGTCTTAGTAAACAGACTGTGACGTATGGTAAGTAATGCTGTGATGTCAGGCGGCGAGTTTCATAGCATTAGTCTCGTACAATGAATAATTTAAAGGAGAAAAATATATACATGTGTTCTAAGACAACAAACTTTCATATCAAGACTGTATTTAAAGGGACACAATTTGTCTTAATTTTGAGGCGGTCTCATTTTTAAGTTGAACAAGGGAGAAAATATAAAGAATTACAGTAAAACACGCTTATAGTGAACTCAGATGTGTATTATATTTAATATCACACATGATATATTAGTATAATACATGTAGATTCAATCAAGATATCATCTTAACATTTTTCATTTTTTAAGTAGTTAATGGTATAGTTAATATAAATAACATATTTCATATTTTTCTGTTTTCTGACTTTTATTTCGGATGGACGCATGACAAATTATCATTGTATACATATTCTTTGCACAAATGTTATATTTTGAGAATATTTGAAATTTTAGACTCATGTTATTCACGAAGAATTACAAAATGCACAATAAAGTAGAACTACTTAAATGTGTAATACGATCGCTGTGAACCGAAATAAAACATCTCCTTTATTATGATACAATCCTTAGTTAGTACATAAAATGACGAATATGTAGAAATATACAGTATCTCTGTTATCTATTTCGTAAAGTTCATATCATATTACATGTCTCACATTATGATACATTTTTGTCCTCATCTGCAAATTGTTCACATTGGATAATAAAAAGAATCAACTTGCTTATAGAAATTGTAATTTGAGTGTAAACTTCGTATGTTCGGAAATACTCGGTTGTCTCCGCCAATCAGTGGTTTGCAGTGAATCCTGCATTTTGACGGAAGACACCGATGAACTTTTTTTTTCGAGTTATCAGCATACTTTTATTTTCAGATACTATTGTATATATGTACCGATAAAGCATTTTATCAAAGAAAGTGTACGTATACAAATGAATCACGTACGTTAACTTACGTCAAAGTCGTGTAAAACAAATGAAAACAAATACAGTAGTACACGGTTAAAGTGAATTTCTTAAGACCTGAAATTTTACTTCATTTAAGTTCATTATACACATATTTCACTATTTCAATTTCATCAAAATAAAGGAAGAAAATGGGGGGGGGGGGGGGGGGGTGAGGGTGTTATTGCTTTTCTGTTGTATATTTCATTATATCGCAGTATTCACTGTAACCGTGTTAGACTGTATTAACTTTGATTATCGTTAAAGTGGATTAGTTCTGACTGAATGATCTTGAATATGTGCGAGATTACTAACTTGGCGGTGAATACTCTTATTTTAATTAACATTATCATAAATATAAACATTTGTATATGTAAATAATGCCATTTGTTACTTTATACTACCCTTTAACAAGTTGAAACAACCAACCACGTCTGATACAATTGTAGTATCAGTCTGCCGTTCCTGAGTGTCTTGTAGGATTATAAATCTTTGTGACGTCATCTACCTACCTACGTCAAAATTAGTATGATACAGGTGTCCACATCATTCTGTACACAATATAACCAGATACCAAGAAGCGACTCAGATTGAAGCCTGCAGCTGGTATGAAACGCATGACAATTGATGCTATGAAAGGGGTACCAGTCAGAAACTTGGTTCTTTATTGCAATATTTTCCATTTAAGAGCTGGGTACCAGTCACTAGTGCAAATTACGTCACGTTTTGTTACAGTAAAAGTTGCGATGAGTTTGCCCTAAGTGGTACATACGTTGGCAAAGGGAGACCATCGAGAAGGAACATTATAACGTTGACATCCCTTTCCTGGACGCAAAGATGATTTAGATAAGAATCAGCTAGGAACCATTATACTGAAACTGGTACCCGCCTATCTGTGCGCTGCAAGTCAGTGTGAAACTAGTAAACCTGGATTATATGACCCCAAAGTCAACGCAGTAGTCGATAGTGAACCGGACTACAATACAATACACATAGGCCTAGTGGCAAATTGGCAATGTAAATTTATATGTGTCACAGAAACCTGAATATGCACTTACTTTAAAGGTCCATCATCAAAATGCCACATTTTACAAGTATATCAACCTGATATTTTTAATGTTAATATTCTGGTTAATTAAAATCTGGGTACGATCCTGTTTCGAACAAGACAGGCAATAGAATTTTGATTGAAGTCATACAGTAAAACATGTGAACAAAGACACTTGAGAAAGACATAATGTGGCCCTTATTGATAGGTGATCTTTATTCAGAGGTCAAAGTGTTCTAAAATGAATAGCCATTTCTAAAAAAAGAATAGTCTTTATTCACAGGGTTGCACTTATTAGGAACTGGCCACTCACACAGGCTTGACTGTATATCAAACTGAATTCTGAGGCATTCGTTAATACTATTAATATTATTAGTATTCATTAACTAATGGGATTTTTACGTGTATAATAAATAATTAATATACTCATTATATTTTGCCATAGGGTTCTAAGCGGCAAGATGCCATTCTGATTTATAAATGCGGTTATCTCGTATAAGGTACTATGTGGAAAATGATATTGATGATTACATTAAATAGTACTCTTTGGCTTTTAAAAAATCCATGTATACTTGATCTATACACAGCACCCAATGTTAAATATCGTTAAAACACCATAATCCCAAGTGAACATCATATAACGATGGTTACCATAGTAACATAGTGATGTAACATCCAATATAATATTTATTATAGTAGTTTTAATTCACGTGTGTCCGTCCGTTATAAATACGTGTCATATTTGATTTACGTTGATGCAGACGTTAGCTTTAATTCTACAACACAACATACTCTGGCCAAGAATGCATTTAAATCAATGACGTCAGAATATGCGTCCACTTAAAGAAATCTAAAATTGTCTGATTTCATTAACATCTATCAACTTCACTCTCTCTTTAAACATAAATAATAGTATCGTATATTTGTAATGGCACTTAGATTTGTGAAGTTCTGCTCTTCGTATTAACGATAATACACAGACATACAATGCTTGAAACGTGACGTCATCACTTCATGGTGTACACGTCGTACTCTTCAAGGCAAATATCCAAGCGAGCTTTCGAAATCGACATCTTGATTAAAATTAGAAGAAGTCCTTAAATTTCCAAACATGTCTGCAATTTCAAGATCTTTTACATGGTTCCCCCCGCGTCCATTAATTCCCTCTTTATATTCAGGTTCCTTCAAGCCATCTTGGAATGATTTTGATTTGTTGGCGCTATTCCAACCACCGCTACTTCCGGCAGCGTCTCTATTTTTCAGAAATTTCTCTTTTTCGTCTTCGTATGACCAAGGCTTAGTCGGTTGATCTCCGGAATTGAAATTATAACCGTAGTCATTACTTTTTACTCTGGACCGATCGTCTGACCGTTTGCCCACGTCTGATTGAGGTCGCGAATGACGATTTAAAGGCGCATTGTCATAAAGTTTTTCTTCTAATGAATCGTCATTTTTCATATTATTATAGTTATACGTGGGTGGTTTTTCTTCAGTCTTACTAGGGGCTTCCGGCGATCGCGGAGACACCGGCTTAAGCTGGTGTTTGACATCAAGTATAGGTAAACTTGGCAACACTCTAATTCCTTTACGGTTCGGTGGAACTTTAGCTATCGGCTTGCCTGCTTGACCATCGTCCATTCGAGATTCTAAATTTGAAGCGCTGTAAACATTATCATCGGGCGATAGTGACCTTGGAGAAGGAGGACCTCTAGGGGACAAATGACCACGAGGAGGAGATCGCCCTCGCGGAGAAGTGAGTTCCCGAGAATTACGAGGGCTGACCGGTGGAGAACGAGGCCTATCCCCGCGGACGGGCCTAGCGTAAGGTGGATCGTCATAACCACCGGAAGGTGTCCGAGGATTGTCACGTGACCCTCTGTTTTGCCAAGATGGTGGTACTCTACGCATTTCCGGTGAAGGCTCGCGAAATTTTCCAGGAAAATTATCAGACCTGCGGTCGTCTGTCCGTCTATCTTGAAATTCATTTCTGGAAGAAAACCCAGAATGCCTGTCACCAGAATAGCGATCGATATTTTGGTCATCTCCAGAACGCTGTCTTTGGTGATTGGCTCGACTTTCAAACTGATTGTCAAATTCATGTTCATGACCAAACGAATCTCTTTCAACATATCGCCCACCTGGATGAGCGATTTCACGAGAATTTCTATTTCCTTCTCTCTCATAATCTGAATTCGATGAAAACCGATCTCGTAGCTCGGGATTATCCGGCCTGTTCCGTGGATATCCGTAACGTAAATCGACATTTGTCGCAGGTGGCGGCATCCTGTCACGATCTCTGTCTTTTGAGCGGTCGTCAGGCTCTGGTCCCCGCATAAAATGTTCTTGCTTTAACTCTAATCCCCTCCCACCTTTGTAAATCGTATAATCGTCTGAGTTGCGCGAATCAGAATCACGTGATCTACGATCAGGCGGCGGTTGACCCAGATTTCGGGGTATAACGTCAGGTTCAGGCGGCAAATCACGACGGTTATAAAACTCAGGATTGTCTGGACGCTCTTGAAACCTGTGAATCATATTTGCCATCCGGAGAGCGTCTTCAACAACCGGAATTACAAACATATGGCAGTCAACAGCTTTTACCCCGGTAGGTCGACGCATAACACAAGCGACCATTGGTGGATGGGATATTTTTGTCAAGTGGGTGAATTTCTTTTCTAATTGCACAAAGAGTTTATCTTGGTTAGGATACCTTTCCATGTCATCGTCAATCGGCACAAAAGCACCATAGTAGCGTTTGTCTTTTTGTTTGGTTGTTACAAAATGTACTGCTTCTATGAAATGAATTGATGAAATGTCATAAAATTCGTCGTTAGGATGCCCTGGGTGTGTCCCCGGAAACAGAAGAACCAAACCTCGAGGGTTGACCCTTATTCCAATCTCGGGTCCGAGTTTATTATCTGAAGACTTCCTGAACGCAAAGTATTTCTCGCGTAAAGGTTTTTGTATGACACCGAGGCCTGTCGTCCCCTTCGTCAACATGGACGAACCCAGATAATACCCAACATATTCCGCCTCCATTTCCGATTTATGATTTTTCTCTGCTGTTTCTTGAATATCCAAATCCGCGGCGATAAATGCGTGATCAAAATCTGAAACGATAAACAGAAAATACGATCAATCGATTGATTTAAAATGAAAATCTTAAACTGTTAATGTATATTAGGGAAAAACTTAACTTTCTCCTTAAAAAAGTAGCAAACCGCAACCATAATTCTCACATGCAAACAAAATTACCACAAACATGAACAATAGATAATTAGATTGCATGAAGGCTTAATCACATAAAACAACACGATTTAGTCATCAAATAACATATCAAGCCTTTAAGAGCAAAATACACAACACTGGGGGAAAATAACCATTAGTTTATCAAATATACAAACACGAAAAATAATGTGTGCACTTTTTATTGGGCGTAACATCTGAAAACGAACTTCGAGATGCATAATTATGCATGTATACGTAAAACAAATATCTTAATAATAATCAAATTTCTGTTAATAGCAAAACATCGTGTAACCATTTTGTATACCAATATTTTGCTTCTACAAGTATAAAAATACCACAGACACTTGTTTAGAAAAAATTACCCCACCCACCACGTTCGCTCTTATGACTACCAATGCATATAAATACTAAAACCCAAAAAATATGTTCTACTTTCGTTTGGACCTTGTTATCTTCTAGTATTTATATGCATTGGTAGTCATAAGAGCGAACGTGGTGGGTGGGGTCAAAGGGGTTTGTCACGAACAAAAATCGAAAAAAAATTTTTTCCATGTAACCTATATATATATGGGTTACATGGAAAAAAATGTTTTTGATTTTTTTTTCGTGACAAACCCCTTTGGGTGTGGTAATTTTTTCTAAACAAGTGTCTGTGAAAAATACCTCTAAGCAACTGCACACATTTATTTTATGAGAATATTATTACATTTTGATTTGGTTCGTTTTCATCATGTCATTCTACAGTAAAACCTCGCTATTAAAACCACATTTAAGACCAACAGAAACATCTTAATATAGACCGGGTGGGCTTATCATCAAGTATAAAAATATTCACATACAGAATGAAGGACGGACACTCTTAAAGACCACATAACAAATACATACGCTCTTCTGACTGATCGCCAGTTAACTATACAGTATTATCCATGAAAAGCGGACTCAATGAAAACCGAAATTCTCTGAAAATCGGACGAATTTTCAAGTTCCATTTTTTCGGAATTTATCAAAAGCTCTCTGAAAAAAACGTAATTCTCAGAAAATCGGACTGTAGGCTCAGTCCGGAAGGGGTACGGTTTTCAGGGCTATACTGTACTTAATAATGTAGATCTTGTAGCATATTCTCTTTTGCATTAACATAAGAACAAGTTAATTAGCTAATTACTAAATCTCACAATGAATTAGTTTCCCCGCCTTCATTAAATACATTTTATCAAGCATATGTAGACAACAATAAACCTGTCCTATGGTTTAGAGGGAGGTCGTGTAAATTGTGTTTTTTAAACAGATTTACAAGATGTTAAAGAAAACAAATTCATGATTATGATGTTGTTGTTAGCCCGCGAGGCGTTACTGATGGCGTGCCTACGTATAAACCTGGTAATTATGTTTATTTGTACTTCGATTATGATTATGTAAATACAATAGCTTTAATTGTACAAATACGTATACATAATTATGCATTTTAATTTTCTAATGATATAAAACAGAAAAATTCTAAGAAAATGGTTATATATTTGTTTCGTGAAAAAAACCCCGGCGATCCGGTTAATTCCCGGCCGCGGCAGGTTATATCGATCCATGAAAATGGGACAAAAAAAACAATGTCGACTTTCCTCCAGTTTCTGGCTCCTTGTGGATGGGTATATGAGTACAAGTCCAGCGCACTTACCACTGGACCGCGGCCACGGCTCAATGAGTCACTACACTAGCCGATGAAGGTGGTTTCATTTGTCATTTGCATAAGTTCCCGCCCTATCACTCATTGTTAATTATACGGTATTTTAGGAATTTAAGATTACACAGTGTCTAATTACGTGATTTGGTTACTCTTAATTCGCGCCTTATAGCAATCATTAACATCCCAAGTTTAAGAAAAACAAATTATCATAATTAAAGTATTGTATTTACTATATATCTTCTTCGTAACACATTCTTTTAGGCAAAAATGGAAGACGCGTGAGAACGTGACGTTCCGGTGTAAAGAGTAAAATATCGTACTAGTAAGAATACTACAAGACGCCCTTAACATACAGTTCACGCGAGTTTAAAGGACAAACTTAATTAGGAATGCGAAATAGATATACAGTGGAACACGGTTACAGTGCGTCCCCGGTGACCCGAAAATTGCTTTATCATAATTCTATTCATATTTCACTAAATGCATAAAAATAAGAAGTATGTGTTCGGGGGAATAGATACTCCACTGTATCCGATTATTCTTTATGTCCGAGTTCAGTATAAGCACGTGTTACTGTATAAGGGTTAGGCATAAATAAGTCGGCCAGCACGGTTACTGATAAAAATCGCTGAAGAAGGACGGGCTCGTCTGTACTTTATCCATATCCATCTCAACAGCACACGACATCACTAAATGTCTGTTATAATAACTCATACAGAAACGTGCTATCTCTAGTCATTTTTCAAAATAATATATTTGAAACTAGTAAAGCATAATATGCAAATAAATTCCAAGATATCGTTTATCTGAATTAATTCCTATAGGCATATCGTAGGTATAATATCTACACGTGACATAAGCCTTTATTTTCCTATGCTAATTCTCATATTTAAATAGTATAAAACATATTATTATTTGAAACTCCCTTTAGCCATTCTTGTGTAAAAAAACAAGTATTTCTCTATTTCTCAAGAGTTGCAATGCAATTTATATCGTACAAAGGAAACAAGCATGTGTAAAAATAGAACCGAATACGCCTTATACAATCATACCAATATTATGACGTGACGTGCAAAATTGGTGCATATATTGTACAAATAGTATACTAATTCTCTCATGTAAAAATGATCTAAGACTAACAAAATATATCACTTGTTATTACATTTTTTTTTAGTTAAATTTACTGATCCCAACACTTGAACCCCTCGCGATTATTAGTAGGTGCAAAGCCATGGATATAAACCATGCAACGTGATAATCCAGATACCAACGTACTAACTAGCAAAAATCCAATAAATCTAGACATTTCATAAAACATTTAATATATCTTTACCATATTGGTACATATCCGATTGTTGTCCACCCATTTTGTCGTCGTATACTCCGTTATCTATCTTATCCCAACGAAACCGTAACAAATTATCCCAAATTCACTCAGTTCTGTGTATAATACACAATTAGCGAAACATGACTTAATTTTACCATGCTTGTCAGTCATATTACGCAACTGTGTCAAATTCAGCTAATATCAATCATTTTCAAAACACAAGCAAAACGCTGGTTGTCAACAGTTCGCCGTTTTGAACAATAAATATTCTAGTAATAAACAATGAAGGCACACAACTGCACAATAATCGAAAAAAGGTTTCGATTTATGCCAGCTGTTTTGAAATTGTTGTCATTTCTCTTTACGTTATTCAACCTATATGAAACAGTTCTAGCCATCTGTAAAATCTCAAATGAATATATAATGTCAAATTAGTCCTCAGTTCATGTCACAATGAAACATAACATAATGTTTTTTCTGTGGACCGTAAAATGTCGTATGAAGATAGACTTTTTTGTTTAATCAATTAAAGGTCGACTACCTCATTGTTGATATCAGCCAAAGGCTATTATGCTATTAGTTGTATAATTATTGAATTGGTTTATCGGGACATACCTAAGATCTGTTATAGTTTATATCATTATAATTGTCTCTTCAAATAGGTCAAACTTATTTACAAGTGCCAATTATAATTACCGGTGTACAGATAAACCGGAGTTTGTGGAAACCGCAAATAATTCTGAACCTAATGTAACCAAAGGAGAACAAAAAAGAACAACAGTAGAAGCATCTGTTGTTGCTGCAGTAACAACAACAACAATAACTTTAAACGCATATTCAGTATCATTATCAACATCAGCGACAACAACGTCATCAGCATTAGCACCAGTATCAGCATCAGCATCGTCATAAATAACAGAACATTCGCCAACATTGAAAACATAAAGAACAACACCTTCATCATAATCATCACTACCATCACCATTATCATCAAAATCATCGTCACCGTCATCATCATCATCAACAACATTATTGACTTACACAATGTTTACAATGGATCACAAAAGGGGTTTTACAATAAAGGGATTCATCTAATGAAATATTTTTCATTTTAATCTTTCTTTATCCAGTCATTTTATAGGGAAACACACACGAACTATAAACTAAAACTTCAAAAACTAGACAATCTGAAGTTCAAGACCTTGAACGAGTCTGCACCGTGAACAGTAATATCAGTCAGAGTCAAATTTTGCTTTACAAACAGAACAGTTTACGACATTAATTATAGTGATTCGATTCACAAATCCTTGACAGAATGTAAAATCATCCTGTCTCATTGTTACAAACAATTTCACACAAAAGATATAAAAAAGCCAATGAGGTGTTTTATACATAAACGTCTGAGTAAAGATAGAATTTATGTTTAGAATTGGGCGTTGTAATATATTGTGACCGACTTTCAGTTACACGTTAAATCCACTGTATTTATATTTTATTGTTCCGCGTTTTAAACCTTTGGTCACGTATAGCATTGTACAGAATGTAGGAAGTTGAACTTACCACGTCATGTGATAATACAAAATATAAATTTATTATTTACTCTCAGGTTCGTGTATATGTACAAACTATATGTTTCAGACTGTCAGGTCCAGAAAAGAGCAAGATGTCTTCAGCGTTAGCGGAAACAATGCCTTAAAATTCGCGATTTGTGTGGAATTTGCGAAACAAATCTTGTTATATAAATAATAATGGCGCTAGATGAATGTAGATACACATCTCTCAGGTTACTAGCATTTTGTCTTCGACGGAAATGTAATACGGACAATACTGGAATTTCCCGACTTCTATCAAGTTCAAATTCTTAACACAACGACCTTTAAATAACTACTTCAAACACACAAATTACTGTAATTCAACCGACCGTAAATGAACAATAGTCGAATTACATCTATAAACCCGAAACTTCGCTTCAACACATAAAATAGACATACGTTTGATTAACCAACGAACTGCAGTATGTACATGTATAAATAAACATATATTTTATATTATTTCATTCTACAGTGGAACCTTCCTTATCGGAACCTTTCTTGTCCGGAATCCTCTCTAAACCGAACACTTCATCTGGCCCCGAAGTATTAATTGTGTATTTAATGCTAAAATATTCGTAATTCGGGACCTTTCTTATCAGAAACTCTATATTTCGAAAGTCAGTCCGAACAAGTTCAGATTAAAAAGATTCCACTGTATTTATTACTGGTATTAAACAGACGGAAATGCAATAACCCAAGTAAAACATACATCTCGAAAATTAATTGCAAAATGGTAGTAAAATGGGAGATGATATCGATCCAACGAGATCGGTACGTTATAATATTTGTAATATAAATGTATCATATTAAATCCATTGTCAATGATCCTCAAACCGCATAAATCAAGTTGAACCGGAAAGAGGCCAAAAACTGAACATGATACATTTCGAACAAGATCAATTTCGGATATCGTAATTCTTATGTAATTATCCTTGCTTAAAACAATACAACACTTGTTATTAAAGGGCACTTAGTCTTGTTAAACGCCCTATAAAAATGACAAGCTACGCAATGTCGATCAACGACTCTATTATCGGTGTTAAACGTCCTCGGGGTGATGGACATGCGTGTGGGCTGATCACTAAGTAGTATAGAAATGAGAGAATAATCATAACTATATAAATGTTGATAATTGAGGGTCCTGGGGTGGTTACAAAAGTTGTTCTGAAAGTACACTTACATGAAAAACTGCTTTTTTTAAACGCAATTAAATTTACACAACATTTCATTGTTTATTCGAAATTTGAGTTGGTTAGAGAACTGGTCGAATCCTATAAATGTTCTATTATGGCTATTAACGAATGGGGACAGTAAAGCAACGGCACTCTCACTGAGCGATGGAAGACAGACAATCGAGTAATTCCAGCAATAAAGATTTTAAATTAATACATCCATTAATATTTCCTATTTGTTATTGATCTACCCTCTTTAGTTATGATACAATAAGCTGTTCATACATATTTTGTAATTACCAACTGATTGATTAGCCGATGATATATAATGTCACATGAAATCGTTCTGTTATTTAACATGTGCACATTAACAACGTCTTAATTAAAACATTTATGATGTAATTGACGTTTTTTACCTATTCGTACTCAAAATACATCGTTCAATCGGTTAATTTGTTTTTGTTCTGATTACGTAACTCAACGGATAAACTCAACGCAGATGTAATTGTTTTCGTGTAAATCGGTGTTAAACATTTCGGCCGTGACCTTTTTATTATTTTTGCACCTTAAAGGTTAATTAAAGTCAAACGAGGACTGACATTTAGCTTTATGACTTTTTTTTGTCGAACAGTATAAAATTTGAAGTTCATGCATGAGAAATGTTCACAATAAGATCTCTTTGTCACCGACAAATATTGTTTACATTGTTTATTTACATAATAAATAAACTATATATTAAACAAGGCACGACACAGGAGGTGAATCTTTGTTTATTTATAAACACATTTATGACTGAAACATGGACAACGAAACTATTTATCGTTATAACTGAATTGTTTATCAGTTCATTTGCGCAACAATTTGTTTACAAAAATATAATTCGGATCACCACGGCTGATTCCGTACTTCAAGTATGCAGTCGATGTGAGTCGAATGTAAAGCCATGTGCAGAAATACTTACATCAACCGTTTTATCTTTATCTGGTAAAATACGTCTGGTAAGTGTATACATAGTTCCCACAACTACAAGATTTACCTCCCTTGTTTTGAATTGGCGGCCATCTTGGAAGTCAAATTTCTTATGTGTTTAATAGAAAAAAAGTGGTTATAAACAACTCAATTTACAAAATATAACTTAATCATGAAGTTGGAAAAACTATAAGCATACCAGGTTTAAGAAAATATAGTTGTCACATATGAAAATTCTATATTTAGAATTATCAGAACAAAAATATAAATATCCTCTATCAATGCTAGTCAAATTAGACTTTCAAGATGGCCGCCAAGGGAGGTAAATATTGTAGATATGGGAACTATGTAATAGACAATATAAACTGGTTCCCGTTGACTTGTGTGTACAACCCCCTTTGGTTCACTGCATCATGGAACGGGAACCAGTTTATAGACAATAGATACGAACTCAGGACATTTGTTCGAGGCTTGTTTTCGAAAAATGGACCATACTTCAGCTTTCCATAGTCGTCATTGAGTCTCGTCACACGCTCGGCGCGCATGAATATTTATGCGGGCTTAAGTATTACGTTTATCTATATCCGTCCGTTTCATGTTGTAAGTCTATGTACGTTCAGTTTCCATGAATACGTTCAGTACTTTGATCTTTCTTAGAATAATGTATTAGTCATAAATTTGATTTAGTTTTCAATGTGTTTGAACTTTGAATGTTTAATCAATAAAGTTTTATGCTCAAATCATCAGATTTTTCTCAGAATTAGCAACATTTATTTATGGCAGAGATATCGAATAATAAGTCTAAAGACAAATAATTAAATGGCCTTGTGACGCTACCGTATAAAGCGACAGAAGGCATCACAATAGTGTATGTATGTTTTAAAACATGACAAACATAGAAAATCATTGCGCATCATTTGTAGAAGGTAAGTTATGTTAAGGTGTAGAATCTATTGGGGGGGGGGGGGGGGGGGTATTCTGAATAGGTACGCGGGTAGAAAAGGGTAGACCGGCTTACCATAAAAAATCCTGTTTTACGCCTAAAGTATTCTTTAATTCTATGCAAATTGAGTGTTCAGTCAATTTGTAAATCCTATCATAGTTCATCTACCTTTCGAGTTATTTACTAATCTCTGTAGACACGCAATGTATGTGCACGTGACCTTTAAACACTACAATCCAGTAGCGTAGCTTAACCAAAACCAACGTGAAAGGGTGTTTACAACTCGATGTCAACGTTTGAAATTATTGCGAGTATTGCCACATTTGAATTATGTGAATTTTGATTATATGTGTCATATCTATATCAAAATACATCATTTATACCCAGGATTCATAATCCGATGTTCTTAATTTTTTGCAGAAAATAATGCACGTTACAGTCACGTGCCGTAAGTGTTATAACTAAGCTTTGCCACGGATTTGCACAGTTCATATTTCTGAACAGAACACTTCCGCTTTAGCAGTGTCCAGCATCATCAATGACAACTTTATCAGACAACAATTCAATAAAATCCTGTATTAAAACATCGGCATATTCTAGCTCCAGGTACGCGCCAGAAAATTTGTACCATTCAAGTCACTTATCATGATTGACAAGCCGTAAAATATCGACCGTAACAGTATGAGAGCATCAACCATACAGTGCCAACCATCCTAGCGTAGTTCATACCTTTCCAATACCCTTTTTACATGACAATGTACTATCTTTGATCAACACGATATTTAAAAGCCTACTGCATGAAGATATTTATAGCAGATCAAATGATCGTTTGCGGTATCAATGATTACTGAATGTTTGAATGCATTAATAGAAATACTACTTTGTAACAGTGTGGATCATTCCAAATTCCAATTGACATTTCGTAAGATATAGAAACGGTCCATACTCCCCCATTGAAATATGCAGGCAACCAAAGGAACAGAAATGCAGTTGCATTAATTTATATCCCCTTTCAGCATTTTTACATTTCATCGTCTCTCAGTACGCAATTCTAATAAAATTGTATTCACATGAAAATGATGACTAGAAAAGAAATATTTTAAACATAGAAATGACCTACCTGCTCTGTTTTTAGTCAAGTTGCTATTAACACGACTAATATTTTTTGGCCGGCGAAATAATGCCGCGAACGTTTTGTCCCGAAAGTAAACAACATGACATAATACATGTACGAGTGTTGTTATGTACTAATTTGAACCAAACGAAGCTAAATGACAAACTCATATTTTAGCCAGAAGCGACGTAGCACATGTTGCCTTGTGTCACGTGACTGACTCTCGTGCCAAAAGCGCTGTACACTGTAATTAGTGCGCTCACCAAATAATATCTAAAAGTATACCATAGATGATATTTCAGAACTAGTTAAATGAAATATGGTACTTGAACAAAGGTCGCCTTAATTCAGACCTTATTTCACCAGCAAGTGTGTGCAAAGTCGAATGGCCGTTTCTCGAAGTGTTCGTTAAACACAGGTTTGACAGCACACTGGGGAATATTTTAACATTGTCAGTGTTTTTCTCTAAACTACATAAACAGAGAACTCGATGTTCATAAAGTCAAGTTCACAGCGGAGCTTGGAAAGACTTCTTTTTTTTGTAACATTGATAAAACAATTTGAGCACACGTGTCTTTGAAGTGTGACTTCTTTTCAGTTTTGTCAATTACTGTACCGAAAATAACATCATACTTGTTAGTTTAAAGAACACTGTGTAATGTGTAAGTCAAGATTTATGTCTTTGATTCAAGTTAACCTCATTGGCAAACGTGGCAACAAATCTCCGATGTTTTGAGAGCATCTTGTATTACAGATACCAGAATGAAACAGAATTACAAATAAATATGCAACCTTAGTAGGTTAATTGACTTGTCGACAAAATTTATCAGAATTGTTTGCGTGTTGTTAATGATACTGTTTATAGTTACTTCGCCGTTTTTTGTGGAATACGACAAGACCGAGAGTTGTCCAATTACGTTGTATAATACAAGTTAATTTTCATTACTTAGGTAGGGAGAAAGGGTCGACACCGAATATTGCACATATGTATTATAAGTACCACTAAATTCTTGATTTATATATCTGTTGTTTAACGGCCCATTCGACAGCTATGGTCATTCCAGGGCAGTCCCATAGAGAGGGGAGAGAAGATACAGGAGAGCCAGGGCTGTCCCATAGAGAGGGGAGAGAATATACAGGAGAGCCAGGGCCGTTCCATAGAGAGGGGAGAGAAGATACAGGAGAGCCAGGGCCGTCCCATAGAGAGGGGAGAGAAGATACAAGTAGGAGAGCCAGGCATTTGTATCCATACTCTTATTTCGAATAGTTATTCATGTTTCTTAACGTATCCTAAGTGAATCACCGATACACGCCGCACATCTTTTCCTGTGTTTTCTAGCTCGGTAGTTTGAATGGGGACACTGAAAAATCGTCCCTGAGAAATTTGAAAGGCAGAGCCAAAAACCAAACCCACGAATGTTCGTTCCAGCACGTACCCATTAGACCACCGATCATCCTCCAAACTAAATTCTTCAATATAACACACTTTTCAGTTTTAACTAGCTTTGGAATATACATTCGTCAAAATTGCATCTCATGTCTTGAATGAAAAAAAAACTTCATAGAGTCAAATTTAACACGACAACAAGAACCTCGCCGAACGGCCCTGAAAGAACAGCGGACGATATTAAATTTTGTTTCAATTCGTCACCAGGAAGTCGAGAGAAAACCTGTATTTTATGATAAGAAATCAACAATTTTTTTTTACATTTGTTACAAGCATTTAAAAGCTTTATCTCGTTGTAAGACATAATCTTTAAGTTCATTAAAAGCAATATATCATTGAATAAACAAATCAATCATTAAAAAACTCTTCACACACTTCCGGATTAAAACCGAATCAATCAATTATATTTCAAAAACAACTGCTAATAGCTGATATTTCGAATTATATCATACAATATGCGTAATCAGTCGGTGGGTTCTCCAAGCACACCATGGCCAATCGTAACAACTCGGGCATTTCCGTAACTGAGAAATACGCCTCTTACATCAATCTCTACGCAGAGTTGTCGTTCGTTATCTCTCACATACATCTCTGCTAACGTCTCAGTATTACGTATTACATTATGACAACAAATGTACATTCAGAGGACTACAGAAGCCAGATTTTGTGCATTAGATTAAAATATAGGAGGCTTGGATCTACTTTTCAGACGTCGACTATGTGAGGGATAACGAACGACAACTCAGTGTAGAGATTGCTCTTACATAAGTGTAGGGTTACAATTTCTGGTTATGCGGTTTCCGGTCACTACTTTTTCAATACTAGGTACTCGCTTTCAAGAATCATTCTAAGAATTACAGACTTTCAAACGTGTTTATCGTCCATGATTGATAAAATGGGCACCAAGTTCCCATTGAAAGAAATAGGTTGTTTCAACCGATGAATTCCCAGGGTCAGCCATGATGGTAAGTAGCCCGTGAAAAACAACAACAAAATTGCGAGGCACTTTTCTTTAGACAAACGACAAGGCGTTCCGATTGCAAGCACACTTAAGGTCACATGAGTTTGACCTCTGAGAACTTTGATGCCGTCAAAATGTATGCGTCGACTGTCAACACAAATTAAACTTTAAAGGCTAATACTGCCTTAATTAAACCGTCCACAGTTTAGACTATTGCATGAGAAAACTGTGTAGCGCCTTGTTTATAAAATTGAAGCTCTATCATGCGCCTTGAAACAGAAAATATGTTTGACCTGGAATGTAACGTTACAATCATCTTGCGTAAGTTTTGCTTCAATAATCAATTTGATAGTAAAAACCGTCTGGTCCGTATCAAAGTGTATCAGGGAACAAACGTATAAAATTCATACGGAAATTTAAAATAATGCATGCATGTTATGACCTAGTTTAAACCTATAAAGTAATTTATCATTCAGGAATGGTAATATTCAGTCGCTTCTTCATAAACATCTAAAAATAGCCATATATAAACATTCACCTCGCATTCCGCGACTGCATACAAGTGTAAATGATTTATATACAATTTGTAATTTAATTCTTAATCGCCAAACTGGAAGAATAGAGAAAGATAATATTGCACAAAAAGCTTACATACGTGTCCTTCATTTCTTATGCTCGGGTGAATACGACTTACATATTTCATATCGAATTTTAAGCGTCTTTCATTCGTGTAATTCTCAACAGCAATTACTTTTCTTCAGCTGGGTTTAATTCGAGTGTAATATAAATAAGAATACGGAATAGGTATGTTGACATATCTTTGCTTAAGTAGAAATAAATACAATTTTGAGGTTAACGCCTGTTCTCAACATAATTTGCATTACTTATACCGGCGTGTAGTTAATCGAAAGAGTTTCCTGGAATATGCACCAGCACTAACCCTGTTCCCCGTATGCAACTGCTAATTTCTCCACAGAGATAATCAATGTTTGAGTATAAAAGCCCTTGAACCAGGGCTCCCATTTGACCCTTAAAATGGCATTTTGACTCTTGAGCTTAGCAAAATAAAACTTCTGACCCTTGAGAATTTATACCAAAGGGTCAAATTTACAATAAGTACTGCAACAAGGAACGGGAACCAGTTTCCTGGAAATTTGCCTCATTAGCTAGCAGTAAATACCATGACAGGTACCCCGCTTACTCTGCAACTCGTTTTGGCTTTACCCCTTGGGCCAGAAAACGGGTTCCTGTATATTTATGCTAAACAAAAAAACTCTAATCAAAGCACTGGAATGGAACATCTTTATTTTCTGTGGTTGGTTATCGGGACTGTACACAGGTACTCAAATCAAAACCACATACTTGTAGAAGTGCATTAAATCAACTTATCAGATATGACGTAACATCAATCAGAATGTCAATAATTTATTAATTGCTCTTCTTATCAGATTTAACGACGCTGTTAATCACATCAAGCAAGATTAATCCAAACACTCAAAATTTTATGTCCCAACAATAAACAAAACAATAAAATTAAAGTGACATCGCCGCATTAGCTTCCCACGTACTGTTAAGCCTGTGTTAGCGGCAATCTCCGAATAAAGACCACCCTGTGAATAATGACCATTCTTTTAAGAAACGTTGTAGATTGTTCAGAACAGAATGACTTCAGAGTAAAAAGGCTACCTGTCAAAAAATGTCATATTTTGATTTACTAAGGCTGGTCTTTGTTCACATGTCTGACTGTGCTTGGAATAATACACTCACCGCTGCCAGGAAATGCTCATAGACTTAATTTGATGTTTATTTGCAAAATACAGTTGTCATTCTTCAATGCAGATATTTAAACTCGTAAACAATAAATCGACAGTCTAGATAATTTAGATCGAACATGATTCATTTTCGTATTTTTATCAAACTCAGCTTTAATGTATATTATGTACAGTTGAACTTGGGTTTAAGTCAACCCGTCAATAAAAGTCACTTAAAATGGCACTTAATTGTATACTTGTACTTGTATACATTTTAGGCCAACCACAAAAATGTTGCTTTGCAATGTAACTAACTCATTGAAACATTCATCTGTTCCATTTTCAGCGATTTTAACATTTTGTCTTTCGTTCTTATTTCTTGTTCAGCATAAGCTTATAATGTCAGCAACAACAACAACTACAACAACACAATCAAAAGGCCTACGTACCCGTAACCTTGAACAAACATTTTTTTAGAGATGGTCTAGGACAAAAATATGGATACAGGTTGCATTATTCAACCAGTAGATTGTGTAGGTACACATGTAGCAGTTTGAAAATATGACAAAGAACAAATTGTGATCAGTTGCTTCGCCATATTGTCATCCGCTTTTCAGACAACACTGTACGTGCTTAGACAAATGAACAATTTCTTGAATAGAAACAAGATTTAAATGATACCATAGAGAATATAAATACATTTATGGCTAAAACTACAAGTTGCTTCTATTTCCGTCACTCATAAAATACCTCTCCACCAGATACTGATGATTACAGCAGATACACAAACAGTATTAATAGGTTTTACAGACAAAAACAGAAACACCTCAGATAATTCTAACCTCAGAATGAAAATAGACTGTACTATTCTTGAATGTCTCGCTCTTAATGAGGAAATACAAGTATATTTTAAGTATCCAATTCTAACAATCTAACAGATGATTCAGCCGTGGCATTTATATTAAAGCAACAATTATCTGGTTCAAAAGATATAAGTCTATACATTGCCAATGGATTTCCCGTTTTTTTCTCCTAATGATATATTGACAGATGGTATTGTTTGCGCGTTTGCGTTTGTGCATGCGCGCGCGTGTAATTGCGTGTATAAATGAACGTTCAAACAAGAATAATATTGTCGACGGAAATTATGCGTTCTTCAATATCTACGAGTAAGTACGGAAGCCTGAAAAGGACTTCATCATCTTGGTAACTTGAAATTATAGTTGACCACGCATATCCACCGTTAACATTGCCAGCATTCACGCTTATCAAATGTTGTTCAAGGAAAAGGAAACCAGGCTTATTGTGATTATGTCCACGTTGCTGATGTTAGCAGCTAAAAACCCATTCTACAATGGCTATACCGTTTTGTTTGTTTGTTTCACCTTTACGCCCCCTTTCAACAGTCAGAGTCATATGAGGCGGACAGTTCACTTAACCATCATTCCGGGAAAGAACCAGTTCTAGACTCCCATCTACCGTAAGCAACTGCCTACTGGCTTTCTCAAATAAAGAGAGATGGTCTACAATGGCGCTTTTTATTCATTTGAGTAAGTGTTTTTGAAGAACTGAGAGTAAATGATTTGTTGTTGAATAAAGCGTACTCCAAAGGCTTGCCGGACTTTGAATGGTTACAAACTTTCATCTAAAGAAATCATACGATACAGAAATATTCTCTTAAATATCACCGTCAATATAAATAGAGTAGCTAAGGTCAGGCAATACCGTCTACAAAGCTATTAAAAGGTCCCGGATTTTGACAAACGGTTCTTCCGGATCTTAGCGTGTCTGCAAAATTGATGAAAAGAAATCGCGATAACCTCTAACACTAATTAAATGAAGTGTAAATAAACCACGAAAAAGAGTTTTGTAACATCCCATTAATCTCCTATCGTGTTTTATTACGTGTGATAACATTTAAGTAGATTATACGCAGGAGTTGAATTGGTAAATGTTAAAACCCGAAATTCCGGACGCTGGCCGACGGGATAAATGCCGACATCATTGGAATGGTGTACCCACAGAAGAAACACTTACATTATAAGAAGCATATAAACTACTGGTTCCCGTTCCATGTTGCAGTGCACCAAAGGCTTTGTACACACAAGTCAACGGGAACCAGTTTAATAAACTACGTGTGTTTATGAGAAGTTCGACAACTGTATAGTCATTGCGAAATTACTAACACCCATTATCACACCTTAAAATGTATATTTATTATAATTTGAATAAAACCGTCAATGAACGAAAAAGTAATAATCTATTTTCATGTTTCAAAATTCTTTCGCACACCTATCATGACGTCTGACGATTTCCTTGTCACGTGATGAGAACGATAATAACATTATTCTCATATTTCTCAAACCAAATATGAACATGAATAGGATGTCAGTCGCGCGACATCATGTTACTATGGCAAATTATTCAAAGAAACAACGCCTTTAATTGTGCAACTGATCCGCGCAGTATGAACAGAAAACTACTTGGTTAATTCTTTTCAATGCAGATGTACGTCAGAAAGGGAAGAATTTTAATCATTGAATTTAACCGCAACCGTCATATCTGATTTTCATATCGTGACTAGATTATTTCGATCTCCATACGATATCCTTATCCGAATGAATAATAATTCTCCAAATAAAGTAATTACGTTTTCAAATTACTTACATTTAGGCCATCCTTATATTGTAAGTTTCAAAACCTTAACTTTTAAAAGAGAGTAAATAGGTAGACATTTTTTGGTTAATGATTATAATTCATGCTTGTACTGAAATCAAGAAGCTGAAATAATGAACGTGATCTTATTATTGGTAAAAAAATAGCTAAAAATGTTTGGGTCGAGGGATTTGTGAATGAGTTAGTCGCGTAACTGTCTGCTATCATTTTTAAAGAACACAAAAAAAGGATTTAAACACAAAACACGAGGTCAGTATCAAAGCGAATTCAGTTAAATAAAAATTTAAAGTCTCAAATATTCAAATATCAAATACAGAGATAAAATCAGTCGGGCCGCCCGGTGTGTTTTACTTAAAACTAACTATATCATGAATCGCTTCAAAGTTTTTCATTATTTAGTCGAATAATTTGAATACTAGTTATGCACAAAATATACAAGTCAACCCCGAAATAATGTCCACCAAATGAATAACGGTCACTCGAAAGCATGAATTTATCGATGCAGAAGTCTAAGTAAACGTCGATCTGTGCATATCAGCCATGAATCTTTCCTCTTTAGGTTGCCTTTGTTCACATAGATTATTGTACATGTATGATTAACAAAGATATATCAGCGACCTTTTATCACAATATTAAAACGAGATGCAAATGAAAAGGTAAGCTTACGCCAGACGCTAATTAGCAATCATGCCCTAATATGGTAATGTCATGATAGCGGTAAGATTGTTGATTTATTGAACTTAGACAGAGAGCTATCAAAGTTACAAATTTGTAAGCTGATTGCAAGAAAATCGATCTCCTAACACGTCTGTCTGATAAACAATCGTGTTCTAACCTTATCATTCAATTGTTCGATAATATACAAGGTTTAAAAGGGACAACATAAACCAATAACAAAGAGACACAAGCATCAATAACCGGACGATACAAGTTTTTTCATATCGATGAGAAAAAGAACAGCATCTAATAGGAAATCTATAAAAAGTCTATAAGATCAATACAAGTTTATTTTCCGTTTTATAACCTGTGCAGTAGACTCGAAATAAAAACACATCATCATGCGAACAAGTACATTTAAAGACCACGTTTATTGTATCATAGTACAGTTAAATCTGTGCTAAAGATAACCTGTAAATAGAGACCATCTGATTGTAAATGTAATTTGTTTTAGCCACTCGTACAAGCATTGTGTCTGACAACTTGATTTAACAACTTTCAGCACTTTGATTTTAACTTATTATACAATGCCAATAATCATACAGTAATACTAGTGAATGGAAGTTTAGTCCTGTGTTTCTATGTTAAGCTTGGTGTGGCTGGAATGTTTGATTGTGTTGTTAATTAAAATCCTTATAGTACACAGTAGCGATGTCACTCGAAGTATCTGTAATATATGGTTGCTATGCTACACTATTGGAGCAAATGTAATGAACAACGTATATTATAAACACAGATACAAGTACATGTATGTACTTTAAAAACAATCATTATTTTTTTTATCAATATCGTTGTTTTTCAATGTCAAACCACTCAGTGTAAATAATGATAAAAATATATTTAGCAGGGGCAGCAACAACAGCAGAAGTAACAATGAAAAACAACATGTACAGTACCAACAACAAAACGACAATAATAGCAACATTGATAACAACAACAGCAGCAACAGTAACAACAACATCAGCATCAGTAACAACACCAGCAGCAACAGTAACAACAATACAACAGTAACAAAAATAGCAGCAACAGTATCAACAATAGCAGCCACAGTTACAACAATAGCAGCAACTGTAACAACAATAGCAGCACCAGTAAGTTAAGTAACAACACCAGCAGCAACAGAAACAACAATATCAGCAACAGTAACAACAACATCAGCATCAGTAACAACACCAGCAGCAACAGTAACAACACCAGCAGCAACAGTAACATAACATCAGCAACAGTAACAACAATAGCAGCAACAGTAACAACAATAGCAGCAACAGTAACAACACCAGCAGCAACAGTAACATAACATCAGCAACAGTAACAACAATAGCAGCAACAGTAACAACAATAGCAGCAACAGTAACAACACCAGCAGCAACAGTAACAACGACAGTAACAACATCAGCAGCAACGACAACATTATCGTTATCATCCGTTTATACGTCCACAATAACTTAAGTTAGGTATCATGAATGGCATGAACATGTTTGTTACATGCTTTTTCAAAAGTAGATGGATAGGAAAAGTATTTTAAGTTGAAATTGATCATAAATCATTCTGACAGTTACATAGAAAATAATCATTTAGATATCTTATTGTTGCCATACCCTTGACAAAATGTTAACACCCAATTTCTGAACAGAAAAAATATCAGGGCCAAAATGCATTCCACCAAATTATGTATGGCCAATGTTCTTATAATTTAGAACACAGTTTGTTCAACATTTCATAAAACATGTCAACAATCAACATGCAGATCTGTGCAGTAGTTTGAAGATATGATCTTCCTATTGTAAGTATGCGTGTTTGTCGTTCAGCTTTATATTATCTTTATGAATGGTATGACAATATCAGGATTTAAGAATACTCTTAATTGCGTAACATTCTGCAAATACGATCCCCCAATCTTCTAATATTTAGTACACCCAAGTGACAGTAAGTGACCCATATAATGTTACAAGTTGGATTGTTTTGCATAAACTACATTCTATCTATGTAATGTAGAGTCCCTGATCGTTCTTACTTTTGAAGATATGTTGCAAGATAAAATTGCATGATTTAGTTTCGATTCAAGTATTTTAAATGATCAATTTGTTGGTTATGATTTTATTGTGAATATATAACACCCGTCTGATCCGGACATCTCCGCTATCCGTACCATTTACCTAAATATTATCGCTCGTAGATTTCGACTAACAGAAAAAACTTCATCTGGACCCCCTTCAAACACGGGATATTCCCTTGGTCCGGACAAGTCCGGATTATAGAGTTTTCATTGATCATTATTACTTAATACGTTATATTACTTAAGACATGATATACAACTCGCATTAAGTCTGAATGGTTCACAAAAATCGATTCGTATTTCAATCGCTTCTATACATGGATTTGTATGTATTACAGTTGATAATGATATTTGCGAAATTGCATGTTCGAAACACAAATAATACGGTTATATTTTAAATTTTATGAAGCTATGGCCGTCTAAATTTCAAAATTAAAACGGGTATCATCATACCCGACCCGGATGTTAGGTTACACGGTCGAATAGACCCTTAATATTTACCCGTAAAATCAATTAACCAATCTTAATCAAGGTACTTAAGATTAAATACAGAACAATGCTACTTAATTAACTTACCTTACAGTTAAGAACCACGCCTACATTGAATCGACACAGTAATATATACTCCCTAATTTAAAAATTCTTTTTATATCCAAATATCAGACTGATTTATACAACGTGACGCTTAGTTTAAAAACATTTTGAAATCTGTCGTCTGCTGTTAAACTAGTATTTGTATTCCCACAAAAAATCTTTAACACGCTTGGTCCCTTAGGCGTGACGAACGGATATAAATAAACTGTAAACAAATCCTGTTAAAGCAGTCAGTTCCTTTGACTTCTCGTTTGCAGTATTAAATCCCATATACACCGTACAATTTTACGAGTGTTTTTCCGAATTTTAAACATATATGTTTAATTCCTTCAATATTTTGTTGACAGGAGATCAAAGTCATTGGAACGCTTGAAAACATGAAGCTACCGTATTATTAAACACCGGCACTTCGATCCTAAAACGGTAACACGTCCGTAACATATGATATACGCTGTTAATCAATAATATTACTGGATTTTATCTATTTTCGCGAGCAGCACAAATGTCTCACCAACGCCCATTTTATTAACACCGCCAGCGACAGGTGATAACCACATTAGTCACTACCGAATTGTCTCCCTTAATAACTGACTGATCGATGCATAAACAAGAAATTTAATACATTCTCCGTTCATTATGTGCAATCGTTAACGAATAAAATGATAGTTAGTAACGGAATAACGGAGGGAGAGAGAGAGTTAGGGGGAGGGAGAGGGAGAGAGAGAGAGAGAGAGAGGGAGGGAGAGAGAGAGAGAGAGAGAGAGAGAGGGGGGAGGGAGAGAGAGAGAGTGGGAGAGGCAGAGAGAGAGAGAGAGAGAGGGAGAAGGAGAGGGAGAGAGAGAGGGAGAGGGAGAGAGAGAGAGAGAGAGGGGGAGAGGGAGAGAGAGAGAGAGAGAGAGAGAGAGAGAGAGAGAGAGAGAGAGAGAGAAAGAGAGAGAGAGGGAGAGAGAGCGAGAGAGAGAGAGAGAGAGAGGGTGAGAGAGAGAGAGAGAGAGAGAGAGAGAGGGAGGGAGAGAGGGAGAGAGAGAGAGAGGGAGAGAGAGAGAGAGTGAGAGAGAGAAAGGATGTGAGAGAGAGAGAGAGAGAGAGAGAGAGAGAGAGAGAGAGAAGGAGAGGGTGAGATAAAAGGCGAACTGGACATATATATATATCCCGCTTATTTCTTATACTAGGGTTTCCTAGTTCTTTTTCGTGTCCGGTGTAAAGCAGCGATACACGCATCATCTGTTTTCTACGATTTTCTAAATACAGTATACACTGGGTAAGGTAGTTGGGATGGGGACACTGAAAAAAAGCTTCCCTGAAATATCGGAAGACGGAGCTGAGACTCGAACCCACGGCCTTCCTATTAGTAGTCTAGGGCATTACCGCTAGATCACTGATCCGTCCCTACCTTAGTTGTACCTTTGCATTCAAATCGCTAAATGTACGAAAGAGGGATTTTTTTTCCGACAGGCGTTCACTGATTTTATTTAATAGGAACGCTCGAACACCCTTGGTTATTTCATATAAGATAAATGTTTTAACGTATTTCGCCCCTGCGTTTATTTAACAAATTGTTGCTTCAGTTTTCCAGAATCGCTCAGTCAAAATTCAGAATATTTAGCTCTTTCAAGTAGTTCTCAGTGCAGTAAACATAGCATAATTGTTATACGAACTAACAGGATGACGTAGCAATGTCTAAACTTACCTTTATCGTAATTGTTATACCAGCTAATAGGAAAACGTAGCAATGTCTAAACTTACCTTGATCGTAATTGTTATACGAACTAACAGGAAAACGTAGCAATGTCTAAACTTACCTTTATCGTAATTGTTATACCAGCTAACAGGAAAACGTAGCAATGTCTAAACTTACCTTTATCGTAATTGTTATACCAGCTAATTGGAAAACGCACAATTCCTTCATTTTGATTTGAATAAAATTTAGAAGCTCGCACCTTCCGTTTCTTATTAGATTTTCCGAAACACAAAATCGTTTTTCTTTTATTGTTTCTCACATACATCGTTCATACGTTGGTATGTCTTATTCCACAAAAAAGTCTACACTTCAGTACCATTTCACTTAACAGAGTAATTCTATCGGATTGAAAATAATTTCGACAGATTCATTCATTTTTCTTGATTTTTTTTCTAAGAGATTAAACATGTTTTAAGCCAGCACAGTTCACTGTTTCACAACATGTTAATATTCACTAACTTAGGCAATATCTGAGCATACACCATGAATAAAACTCAGTGAAAATGTTTTAATAGCATATTGTTGGTTTGTAAGACGAATGTTGCATATAATGGTGTGTTACCTGTCCTGATATTTGACTGCGGATCTATACTAGATGGCGTTATAAATAAATAATTCAAGAATCTACGTTAATCAATGAAGTATCAACCCATAATTGTGCTACTAGGATTGCCGACGGTCGATTTCTTGTTCTTCGTGAAACATCGGGTATTCCCGTTCATTTCCGTTATTGGGTAGCGAAAATAATGAGAAACGATTATAGCGAATATTGTTTTGTTTTATTCGGCCCACTTCGTCATGTTGAACAAAACTACTTTTTAGTCAATTTAATGTTTTACACGTTACCGCGTTGGTCTACTGATCTAGAGGTTGTGAGTTCATTGTCCGCGACAAATTTGACTGAAGATATTACATCCAATGTTGTTAAATTGTCCCCCACCTCTGAATTAAGTGGCGTAGCTTGGCAGTAGGCTTCGGATAGAATGTGGTTAGTACTGGTTAAGGCCTAAATGAAACCCAGGGATGCTAGTTAGGATAACTACCCGTCACGATATTACTAAAATAATGTTGAAAAAGGCTTTAAGTCCGATGAAATAGATTAATAAATGTGGACGGACTCTTTTAGCTTATTATTGATTTGTGCCATCTTTTTTCTATATATTGTGTAATTATGTGGCATCTTTTCAGTTTCAGTTTGAACATGGTCGCTGTAGGTTGGGAGAGGTGTGTAGCTCTTATGAACAGTTATGAAAGAATTAGGTCTATCGTATTAATAAAACAGCGCCTTCTTATGAACATTGTTCACGTGGTGGAATATTTTACTTGTAAATTTATCTCAGAACTGACTACATTCTAGGATTCCCCAAAGGCCAATTTACTGTATACTTTACATGCTCTACCTTCGCCATTACATTCTAAGTAAGTGTCTTGTCACATTTACTTAGTTTCTTGCCACATTTACTTAGTGTCTTAACGAACTTTTATTAAGTGTCTGGTCACATTTTAATTAGTGTCTTGCCATATTTGGTAAATGTCTTGACACATTCAATCAAAGAAACAAAGAATACTTCGTGTAGTAGATATGGACTTTTTATTTCAATAAATTATATTTCGTATTTCTCATGACAACATTACACAATATTATCTCATTGTTTATTTCCTCTTTATTTATCTGGGGTTTATTATTATATAATTTAGATATAACAAATGGTGGTTATTCATTGCAAGAAACAAATTTGCTTAAAGTGTCTGATGCAAATAATCTCCCTAAACGGTTCATTTTTTATTTCCCTGTCAGAGTACCGCATGGTGGCGCTACTGCATCTACCCAGTTACAAGTTGCTAGGCCTTCATCAAATACAGTTCCTGGAATAAGAAAAACATACGATTTTTAACGGTTGGAGTTTAAATCGTACAATAAAACCCCTGCAACACGAACCCTTTCCGGACTGGACAAAAATACCGTTTTTTTAGAATTCCGGTTTTCAGAAAATCCGGTTTTTCGGATTTTACTGTATATATTGAAGCCCAAGAACGACACTTCAAACGCATGAAAGCCTCATACATGTGAAAACAGTTTAGTAGCGTTTATTTGAAGAAACTTCTCAAAGAATAAGATTTCTGTTCAATTGTTTTCTTAGATAACTTTATACAACTGAACAATCGAACACTATAATATTATAATTATCAATTTCTGATGTCAGTCTGGATGCGTCTTTTTTAAAAACATCATATGTATTTTCTAGTGAAATGCTGATTTCAACTAATTTCAAAGGAATAGACAATTAATTCAAAAATAATTCTAACACTAGGTTATGACCATAGACTTATATATTAATGCATTGAGCTATAGTTACCCTCTGGGCAGAAATTGTGTCCAAGAAATTTGTTAGCTTGGCATGTGTACCATGTACGACAGTTCCTGTCCTTGTCGGCATATCTTCCATCAGGAGTATTTGAACAATCAATATGCTGTCCACATGGCGGGGCCACATTTTTCTCCCTGTAATACATTAAAGTTGTGAACATTGAGGTGCCATGAATACTATTGATATTAATTGGGCGTTAGATTAATTTTGATTCTACATTGATTTGCGTCTCTTCTCCGGTTCCACAGTTTATAACCTGATAAAATACGAATGCAAGTTTGGTATTTATTGAAAATGTTAGTGTTAAATTTTGTAGTTAATATCGAAATGATAATCGTTGTCCCATATTTTATCAGCCGGTAAAGTATGAATAATAAAACTCGTTTCCCATTTCTCCTACCGACCGCCCCTTATCAGCTGATAAGATACGGGCACTCGTTATCTTTAATTGAAAATATAACTTTGGAAAACTTACTCATCACACATTCCAGTCTGGTTGTTGTAGACCATATCGTGTGGACAGTCTATGATGGACACTTGGCCACTTGTACATTTGGCGAATGATCGACATCCAAGTTCATAATTGCCATCAGTCAAAACGGTGCAGTTAACTGCTGCCGCATACTCTATAAACAAACATAATTATGATATAATTATCCAGTTAAATTAATATGTACAGTCAAATCTGTCCTAGCGGTCACCTCCAAATAACGACCACCCCGTAAATAAAAACCATTTTTTTATAAACCATGATCGAGAATAAAGGTCACCTGTCAATAAAGGCCACATTGTCTCTTTCCAAGGGGTGGCGTTTGTTCTCAAGTTTGACTACATACATGTAATTCCATTAACTTGGTATGTGAGCATGACTCAACATATTGCCATATCATAGAGTTTTAATACACCTTATACTTAATCAATATACAATACGTGGAATTAAAATTCAGAGATTTTAGATAAAATAGATACACTTATCTGAATAAAAAATAATCTCCACCAAATTAAACAGTTTGATATAATAATCAAAACCATAAAACTTCGCAAAACTTTACATCGAAGTTAACTCTACGGAATCTGCAGCCAGACTGGCAAGGGGCCGTCTCATATACGTATGATAAATTTGCTTAAATTACAAGGGTAGATTAAAAAACTGCGTTAAATATCATTTGGTGCATTTCAAAATTTGATAAATATCCATACCACGATGTAAACAAGGCTTTTACTTGATGCGTAATTTGTTATGATCGTGTACTAGTATTTTTTCTGTATAACGTTTTGAATTAATGCAATGGTACTATCTGAGCACATGAATAGTTATTCTTCGCAATATTCATTATACATGTATATATATACTGTATGACGATCTAAAAAAAAACAAGTTTAAAACTCGGAATAGAAAACGATAAGGCAATGTGAAAAATAATATAAACAAGAGTGCTAGGTTACAAAAATACGCCCGTCAAAATTCATTTTTCAAAGGGGCATAACTCATATGTGGTTATCGAACTTGACTAAGATCTCATGGCCATAAACATTTCCAGCAAGTTTGGTGAGGAACCGAATTAGAATTAGAGAGTGGACACCGTTGTGGACGCCGGTCCGCCCGCCGCGGGTGTTCCCATAATACGACTCGTTTTTCAAACGGGCGTATAAAAAGATAAGATTGGGAACGATTTTAAAGGGAGCAGAAAGAAACAATGCATACATAGAGTCAGCTGGAATACTTACTCTTGCAGATTTAAAAAGAGTTTTCTTTGTTTATGACGCCAGATACTGTTATAATCAGTTAAATTAAATATTACAATGTACAAATCAAGGGCTCAGCGCAACACTGTCGTAACTTGTTCTTATTTCAATATGAGTTACGACACTGTTGCGTTGAACCCTCGAAATGTATAATGTACTTAAGCATTCTTACAGTGTTATCTGTTGGTATGAAAGTACGCAGTCCCTAGGTTTATTGTAAATCTAGAATATAATTCAAAGATCATATGTTAATGTAACATGGTTGAAAACGAAAGAAATGATTAAATTGTACTTACCTACACAGGCCGCTAGGGCGATAATTGCTAAAGCTATATTTCTCATTCTGTCTTATGGTATTGTTAATCACTGAAAGACCACTAGTTCTCTGGAGCGATGTTGAAAATCATGTCCTGTTTTATAACATGAAAGGTCTAAAGATCAAGCAGAAAATCTGAGGCCCCGGTAGAATGCACGACTGTAAGGGTGCTTAATTCTAAAATGACTCACACCGTGTGTTTAAGACGAGGTATCATGTACGTTGTCTATCATTTTATTTCACTGTTCCTTAGAACACTTACAAAAATCAGAATTCCGCTAAAATAGTCGTATTATTATTATAGATTTGACTTCACATGACTTTACTTTTGTTATGTAATATGATAATCTATATGCTTCCTATTTATTTATTTTTGTGACAAACTCATTTACTTTACAGTATTAGTCATGTTAGTTCTAATACACTTCTCTATGTGTTTAGATTACTGATATATGTATATGTATTCATTTATTGTGTTAATTAAGTTGTCGCCGCCAGCAAATGACAGCAAAAAGCATGTATTGCTTATATGCCTAATAAATTGAAATTGAATTGAAATTATAATACATGCAGTTGGATTTCTAAAGTAGTAGGATTGTAAAATACAAATTGCCAACGGTTACGTCAGCAAGAATATTTCATGGAGGTAAAACAGAACCTATTGTTTGTATAATGTTTGTAATACTTGAGACTCATAGAAACTGCCACTAATTCACTTGTGAAAAGAAATTACTGATTATGAATAAATTATTATCAAAGTCTTCACGAAGGAGTTTTCTCCAAAAATAAGGGTTTATTTGAACTCTTTTACATTCTTGATATATACTGTTGCTTGAATGTGTTTTTTTCCATAGATGTCGTTATTTCATTGTTCCTTGCCCATAGGCGCGGAGATATTTGTATTTACGTTGTTTTTTTTGGTCAATGGACTCGGATTTGTATATGTATATTTCAGGTTATTGATGTGTGTCATGTTACACATTGTATATTAAAATAAATCTAATTTATTCCATTATTTCAAATATAATGTTTTAGTAGTAGAGGATTAAATTGCAGTATACGGGCCTCCGCCCTTTAGTGTCATCAAAATTACTTTATCATGGGAGTTTTCAAACTTGCATTTAACAAATAGCGCAGCATCTATGCATATCTAACGATAATTAGGGGTCCACCTTGTCTCTATACACTATCTTTTAATGATTCTATTTGTAAAAGGGTGGGAGTGATATGATAAACGGTTTGCGTGGACAAACACATCGTCCAAATCCGGTATGTCACGAACCGAACCGTACTTTATACCCAACCCCATCTTCCGAATGAGTGTTAGGTGCTTTGAGATGAGCATATTTTTTTTTGCATTTAAAATGACATCACTTTAGTTTTTGTTTTACCACTTTCAACATATACACGTTGCTGATAAATTAACACTAAATGAGTCTGTTGAAATAAAAGGTTTTAACTCGTTTATGTTATTTTTGCCTGATGGTGCATCTATACAAACTACGTTATCGTCGCTTCTAGATCCGGTCACCCATCGCCAGGCTTTTTGATAAGGACTACAACATGCGTGATATCTAACTGAACACTTAGTGATAATGTAGTCGTTAGCGGCCGCATCAGAAAAATATCATTGTGTGTGAATCTCCTGCTCTGAATATTGAAGTTTTTTTTTATATTTACAGTAGGCCGAAAAAAATAGTCGTGTTCTAAGTTACCCAACGGACCTTGTTTTTTACGGCACCTGCCCTTATGTCTCTATCAGGAAACAGATTGATATTTTTGTATTGAATATACATATAAAGGTGTTTTTTTTTCAAGATTATACGGGCTGTTTGGTTATTATACATGTAGTCATGCGAATCTAATTTGCTTCAGTGCTTGACGGGATGTTGGTATACTCTTTTTTATACATTTTTTTTGCAATTTTCAAGCTCTACTTCCGTCATAGGATTTTGATAAGTACCTTGCCACCTATTAAAAAGTGTCTTGTCACATTGAAACAAATGAACAAAGAATGTCGTGGATACAAGTTATTTATTTCAATAAATTATCGTATAAAATGTCTCATGGCAATGATTACACAATTTTAACTCTTTATTTATTTCGTCTTCATTCATATGAGTTTTGTTCAGTTTAAATATAACAAATGATGGTTATTTATTGCAAGAAACAAATTTGCTTAAGTGTCTGATGTAATCTCCCTAAACGGCCCCTTTCTATTTCCCTGTCATAGTACCGCATGGTGGCGCTACTGCGTCTTCCCAGTTACATGTGGACAAACCTTCATCAAATACGGTTCCTGAAATACGCAAAACATGTCTAAGTAAAATATGCTTTCTTCATATTTGAGCTAAGTGATTTTTATAAACTTAGACACAAGGTCAAATGGAACTAGGCTCCAAAAAGATGTTTTATATTTAACATTTATCAAAGGATTTAGCTATAATTACCTGCTGGGCAGAAATTGTGTCCAAGAAATTTGTTGTCTTGGCATGTGTACCATGTTTTACAGTTTTGGTCCTTGTCGGCAAATCTTCCATCAGGAGTATTTGAACAATCAATTAGATTACCACATGGTGGAGCCACATTCTTGGCACTAAAAATACATTCAGATATGAAATTTAATAAGACATGAAAATGCTGCTGGTATTAATAGAGATAGATTGAATCTAGAGTCTCAGAAATGAACAAAAGTCGCCAATTGGTAGAAATGTGATATTTATGTACAGTTGGCCTTTACTAGAAGTACATGTAATCTGGGTCTAACGTGTCAACATAAATAAGCGGTCATAACGCAACTTCGACGGCACATTAAAATTTTACCAAGCAGTTCTTAGCACAAGTAGGTTTTAATGTATTAGTTACTGCCAGCTCAGTATGATACTGAAGGACCTTATTCGTACCAGTAACATTATATAGTTCAAGAATTGCAACATTTTGGTTCATTTGATAAATGAATTTGATAAATTCATGTAAATGATAATGTCAGTATTCGATTTGTTTGTAACGTGATTCAGATTCATTTAGTCACCGAGACGTAAGTGATATTCAACATTGACTCTTGTACTATCTGCACCTCATGGTCAGCTTGAATAAGCAGGAAATCTACCTTAAATTTGTATTATTGTACGTCCAAACACGGTTGGCTGATCCTTTTTACCCATCTGATTATAAATCAGCAATTATAACAGCTAGTGACGTCATGGGATATTCATTAATACAGAGGAGTAAACTGTAAGAGCTTATTGTAAAATGTAGAGCTTGGCTTTTTCTTCCGTGAGGAGTATTTAAAAATACAATTTATATTTCGTGGTTGAAATCGATATTATGAATATTTTGCCATATTTTATCGGCCGGTAAAGTATAGACACACGTTCACCAGCGCAGCAATAAAACAAGCGTGTCACTCTCGTGATTTGATTCTCCGACCTCATACGGTATCAACTGATGCAATACCGGGTAGTTATTAGTTTTTAATTGAAAAACAACTTTGGAAAACTTACTCATCGCACATGCCAGTCTGGTTGTTGTAGACCATGTCAGTTGGACAATCGACGATTGACACTTGGCCACTTGTACATTTGGCGTATGATCGACATCCCAATTCGTAGTTGCCATCGGTCAAAACGGTGCAGTTAACTGCCGCTGCATACTCTACGTAAAGAAAATTGTCATTTAGTGTAAAGTTAGTAAAATTTATTATGAATTTTATAAAATGCCTCGGTGTATGGCCTTAAGGCAAGGTGTTGCCTAACCTCCGCGTATTAATATTGAATTATTAGTTTGATTGAAGCTATCGACAGTTTTTTCTGTTGTACGATGCATAACCGATGCTCACGTGCTGTGATTGGGGCTAGTCTGAATTCAGCATTCCCAGAAGTCAATTAAAACTAACATGTGAAAACCTGATGTATGGCCTTATCTTAAGCTTTGACTTAATACTACCCGCTATCTAACCCTAAGCAGTACGTTTCAATTAGCAGACACTCGTTGATAATACTCGTTTGTTTATCATACATTGCGCTCAAAATTTTGTATTATTCTATAATATATACTAATGGTATCAGTATCAATAAACAGTAGAATAAGATACACGTGTACAATGAAAGATATCATAATTTTCATATGAAAGTGAACTTGGAATCACAGCTCATATCCAGTTAAATAATCACAATTATACATAATATTTGGCCTTCTCCATTATTTGAAATTAAAACTAAGAGTAGAAAATTAATGATAAAACAAATAGTTATAATGATCATGAAAATGCCATCAGGAAATATGAACTTGTAAATGAACTGAATTCGAAATTGAAAAAGAAAGTAAGAATCAGATAGACATATCAGATTTGTCATTGCATAATTAAAATAAAACCAGAGGTGCTTTTATAACACCAGATTATGTTGTAACGTTAATTAATTTACAACACTATTTTTTGTTATGAATGTACCATAGCTTGACTTTAAATCTAGAATATAATGAAAAAAAAACATATGTTAATGTAACATGGTTGAAAACGAAAGAAATGATGAAATTGTACTTACCTACACAGGCCGCTAGGGCGATAATTGCTAAAGCTATATTTCTCATTCTGTCTTGGTATTGTTAATCACTGAAAGACCACTAGTTCTCTGGAGCGATGTTGAAAAATATCTTCTATTTTATAACATGGAAGGTTTAAAGATCGCGCTGACCAAATTGAGGCCCTGATAGCATTCACAACTGAAAAAATGTCCAATTCTAAAATGACACATTATATTTTATAGACCAGAGATCGAGTACATTTTAGAAAATGAACAGAAGGCTTTTCCCAGCACTTTATTGCATTAAACTTGAAACATTTTCTACGAAGAGTCTGTTCTCTCTAAAAATAACTGAATTGCAACCTGGAATTTGGTTCCAGCAGCAAGAATGGTTTCTTTGAAGTAACCGCACAACCTATTTCTGTTGAATACCTTGTTATGGTAAAAGAAGAGTTGTAAGCGACAAATCTTAGATTCATGGATATTGTAGATATTGCTAAAACTAGTATTGGAATAAGAATGAAAGTAATTGGGAATACTGATAACAGACTTTCAGTACTTTATTTGAGAAAAAATATGATTCACAATAATTGCAAATGAAGCTTTCATAAGAATTACGTTTAATCTGCAACTTCGTGAGAATATCTTTTTTCAAATAAGGGGTCTCCTTGGTGGAGTGGCTATGACCTTTAACTAGTAATCAGTTGACCCTTAATTCCACCTTGGACTGGACTTATTTCACATGTGGGGAAGCTGGCCAATTAGAGCTCTTCAGCAACCGTTAAAACTGGAAAAGTCTCCAATGAACTAGACCGTTGGTGCGATGTTAAAGCCCCATTAGCTTTTTGCTGTAGAAAAATATATGCAAAACATTTAATTACTGATATCATCCCAAGATAATTATTACCGACGAAACAAGCCCTTTTTCGTCTGAAAACACTCATTTCACTGCGATTTTTGCTTTTGTAAACTTGAAATATGTAGAGCGCGTGATGTCACTTTACTACGTGTGCATAGCATGACTGCGGGAAAACACAGGTGTTCTATAAATAGTATTTATTTCAATGATATTGAAAAAAATACGAAAGTAGTTTCGGAAATATTTTTTTTTCTTGCTATAAAGTATGCACGGGAGAAAAACACACCGGATTCCTCTGTTATAGAAAAGCAGAACCTATTAAGACCAATACATTTATAAGCTTATGAGACTTTAACCCTCGGTGAAAAAAAGAGAATATATCATGGTACCAATACGGGCCTCCGTGAACTAGTATCATCAAAAGTACTTATCATGGGAGTTTTCAAACTTACATCTAACAAATAGCACAGCATCTATGCATTTCAAACGATAATTAGGGGTCCACCTTGTCTCTAGACACTATCTCTGATTGTATTTGTAAATGGGTGGGAGTGATATAATAAACGGTTTGCGTGGACAAACACATCGTCCAAATCCGGTATGTTGCGTACACAACCGTACTAAATACCCAACCGTATCTTCCAATTGAGTGTTGGGTAACTTTAGACGAGCACGGGTTATGACATTCAAAATGGGACAAAATGACATCCTTTTAATTTTTGCTTCACCACTATCAACATATAAACTTGCTGATAATTCAAAGTTAAAAGAGTCTGTTGAAATATATTTTGTCTATTTTTGTTTGATGATACATCTATACAAACTACGTCATCGTCGCCTCTAGATCCGATAACCGAGTGATGGGGTCGCCCTGGATGAGTGGCAATGGTCTCACGAGTCCTTCACAGCTGTGAGTTCGAATCCCATCCGAGACAAAATTCCAAGCGTAAGGTGCAAAATGTAGTTGGTTCTACCGTTTGAACTGGAGAGTCGCTAAATATAATCATGGCTGCTGGAGTGACGTTAAAACGTAATGAAAAAAAAACGATATCTAACAGAATCTTTAGTAATAATGGTGCATTCGAAATGAATACAGACAAACTTATCTTTACGACCGCCTGAGTATAAGGGCAACTGTTTAAACAACAGCAACAAAGAGTAAGGAACACATCAAACTTCATTTCTTTCGATTTCTCGAAATAAATTTGTCACATTTGGAATAGTGTCGTCCTTCCGCAAGCTAGAAGCATTTTTATAGCATTATTCTAAAGAATTGGTTTTAAAATAATATGGTTCAATCGATTAGGGAGAATTGATACATTGAAGTATTATTTACGTTTAAAATAAAAGACTAAATATTGTATTTTCATTTATTTTCGTTGGGATCAACTTTCGTGGGTTTTACTAAAATGTTTTTTTCGTGGGGACATTAATTCGTGGAATTTAAAAAAAAATGCCTTATCTCTGCATGTAGATACGTGAGAATTTGATTTCGTGGATGAGCCGACCCACG
This sequence comes from Lutraria lutraria, assembly GCA_964023205.1. Lineage (NCBI taxonomy): Eukaryota > Metazoa > Mollusca > Bivalvia > Venerida > Mactridae > Lutraria > Lutraria lutraria. Next base: position 22,564,769 of record OZ026837.1, read on the forward strand.
AATTTAAATCCCCAACGAAAATTAATGATTCCACAGTAAATACCTTCGGTCATACTAGTAAATGGATTTGTTCACAAATTTGAATGTAAGAAAGCTTCATTGACGTTCTAGTTTATACCCTACAATTAGATAAATGTGAACAGCTGAATGTAGCTTACTATCTATAGTAAGTGATGGCACATTTTTTATCTTACGTCACATCTACTAACATGACTTTCTGTTTAACAAACACTTTCTGATTCATGCTCTCAATCTGACTCAATTCTTATAAATGGCAATAAAAATGAACAAACTATGTGAATACATGCCATTTCTTTGACTAGAATAATTCACACCATGTCCGATCTATGTTAAGACAATAATTATCAACTTATATATTACCCAATCGTTGTCGAAATTATAGATTTTTTTTAAATGGATTTTCCTAAAAGGCGCGTTTTCGCCGTTAAGTTTCAAGCGATTCGTAGAAGATGGGGACTGGTTTGTTGTTATTGCTTATTTCGTATCGTTAGGACTTACCCTTTCGAATTTGTTGATTTCTAAAACGGAGATATTTAGGATTTAGCAGGGTTTAAAAATCTGAATTTTCTTGAAGTTTACAAGAAATGTTACTTTGTTCTGAGATACTTAAAATGACTGGTCTGATGCAGCCAAGATTTGAAGTTGCGAATAACTTTAATCTTAGTAAATAAAATTATCATGAAAAACGCAGCTTATTACCAACACTTATTATTATTACATCATAGGACTTATACAATTTCATTTCAGTTACAGCGAACATTTTAAAATGATTAATCAAAATTCTAATTTCTCAACTAGACGTCTGGAATGACCCTTTTATTAAATCGTGATTAAAGCCTTAAACGCTGTAAATAAATTCGGCTACTTTCGAGTCCATTAATACGAAATATGTTAGTAATTCAGTAATGTTAGGTGAGACCTTATATACCAAAATATTTTGGCGATAATTTATCTTAATAAGCAGGATACTGGATAATCTTATATCATAATAATGTGAGACCAGTTAGTACACATAGTAAATACCTAGTACTTTCCAACATCTCAGAAATTTTGTAAACCAGTTTCAATAAATGCCTTTGCCAAAGTATTTCGCTAAAATCTTTCTGTAAGACTAAGAGCTTGTGTTGGTCGAACGACTTTAGTTCAATTTTGTGTGTGTAGAAAAGCTTCATTGAAAGACAAAATGGGACTTCTAAAGTATATCTGTGTGTTAGTTATATTTCAGTGTTTTATTTCTTGTAAGTATTTGACATTTTTTTATAAAACTATTTTTTTTAATCAAAGGGTGAAAAAAACGACAGATTTTATGTTTCTTTAAAATTCAGAATCTATAGTTTCTGTTTGATAGAATTTGTTTTTGACGAAGTCATTAGTTGCAACATTCGGATGTGTACAAAATTAATGAATCAATAACACGGTAGAAATATACTAGTAGATCTACCGTAACTAAGATATATTTATAAATTCACGTAACATTTATAATACACAGAGTCTTTTGGCGACTTCCCACGTTTAATGGTTGAGGCAGACCCCATGCGTACACCGACCTCCCATAAACTCTGGACAGCTTCCTCACATCAGTGAGAAGTCAGCTCGCGTATGAAAGGATACATGAACATTTATTTAAAACCAAGACTGTTCCATACATAATTATGTACCTTGGTTTTAGGATTTGAAGCCAGTGTTTTTTCTCTATGCCTAAGTATCAGAGTGCACCATTGATTCTTATAGTGCTTGTTCGATTCGTGCCTAAATATTTTTCTTCTTCCGATTTTTCAATCAGAAACTTTTGGGCTGACACCATACAATTAGTTAAGTGCAGAAACGACAATTTTTCTGACCTAATTAGACATATTGTGGGAACATGTGATTTTGTAACGGGTTTGTACCACAACTCTGGTCGAGTGGTTAAGGTTTCCGCAATCGGAATACTATAGTAAGCAAAACCTTTCCCATATCTTTTTGTGCGTATTTAAAAATAAATCTCCCATATTTGTATCATATTCGATCCGATCCAATCCACGATTCAACACTTACGATCCACAAATCGAATCACGAATCTTTTGTTATCAAGTAACCCATCTAAAACTTCAAAATTGCAGTCCTGAAGATACATTGCCAGCTTTCAAGGCCTAATTTACAAATTTTCTTCCATTATTCTTAAAGGAAATTAAATTCAGCGGCTGAATTTAATTTCCTTTAAGAATAATGGAAGAAAATCAATATAAATTGCTCTATAGCTTAAATGTATACGTACTCCAAATCTATTAATAGATTTACCAGCATTATTATTTGAAGAACCAATTGGACCTCTTGGCAAACAAAGTAATCCATGATGAGACACCATTTATTCAGAGAAAGGGATTTTTAAGAACAAAGAATGCACTTTTGATTTGTTAATAAAACAAGATCGCGAACCACGAATCTTAGTAATGACGATTATTCATACTCGATTTTTTTCAATTTGATTCGTGATTACCCGAGTACTCGGATACTCGCCACAGCCCTATTAAATAATTTTATCATCTCTATACACAATTTCGACTTTTATTTCAGCCTGCTTGTGTATGGTTTGTACAAATGTAGCTGATGGTGTTTATGAAGAGAATTGTCGATCTTATACTATATGTATCAATGGTAGAGAGGAAGTAGTGGACTGTGACCCAGGCCAAGCATTTAATACAAAATCTAAACAGTGTGAAAGGTATGAGCTGTATTACCGTAGGTTTACTGTAACCTGCGATCAATGGTCATCTGTAAACAATGGCCACTGTTTGTCACCTTTATCATGATATGACATACCACACAAACCTCTGAATAAAAGGTCATTTTGGTTTAATGACCACTCTTTATTATCTGTTAAGTGAAGGTCAAGTTATTTTATCAAGTATGTCAGATTATATTTAGTGAAACATTTTCTAAAAACAACTCAGGTTATATTTACTGAAACATTTTCTGAAAACGATTCAGGTTATATTTAGTGAAACATTTTCTGAAAACAACTCAGGTTATATTTGGTGAAACATTTTCTGAAAACAACTCAGGTTATATTTAGTAAAACATTTTCTGAAAACAACTCAGGTTATATTTACTGAAACATTTTCTGAAAACAACTCAGGTTATATTTACTGAAACATTTTCTGAAAACAACTCAGGTTATATTTACTGAAACATTTTCTGAAAACAACTCAGGTTATATTTACTGAAACATTTTCTGAAAACAACTCAGGTTATATTTACTGAAACATTTTCTGAAAACAATTCCGTTTATAGGTTGTATGAAGTAGCAACGCAGTTCGCAGTGTCCGATTAAATTTGCAAACTTCGAAATACTATACTCATCAATGATCGTGTTAAACCACACTCACTCATTGCATTAAGACGTTCAAACAGAACTAAGACACCTTATCTGAAATCCGGATTTGCAACGTTTTCTTTGCGAAGTAACCCGGGACTGTGAGATCCGTGGTCGGGATTTAAATCCTCGAGCCTCCATATCCTTATCGTGATGCTGTAACCAACACTTATAATGGAAAGTATCCGATTAATTAAGATATACATGTAATATATATTATTTGTCATTGAAGAAGAAAGAATATGCTTAAGTAATCTTTATTGCTTTTACTCTTATCATTTTCAGTAAATGGAACGTACCGCCTCCATGTGGTACGTACCGGGAATGTTCCGACAAAGAGGACGGATTTTATCCTGACATGGAAACAGACTGTGCGTCATATTTCGTGTGCAGTAATGGGATATTTTTCGGACATTCAATCTGCCCAGCAGGTAAATTACATTTGAACAATAGCTCATTCTTATACTATATATCGGCACCAAGAACCATGCATCTCCCAAACCCAAACTATCATAATCCCCATCGTCACAATTTTCATCATCATACGTGAAAATGTCAAATAACGATCGTCATCTCAATCACCGTTACAATCATTATTGTAATTTTTATGTGTTATTAACATGTTTTTTCTCAACACAGTCTTCGTCACTTGCATTACAGTCATCATCAGATCCAACAAAAACAACAATCTGCTACATTTACATTTATTCACCCAAATATATACATACATATAACGTGGGGAAAATACATAATCAACATTAAACATAATACATATGATAGACTCCCGGTCTAGTATTCTGCAGAGACAATTTTTTTCCATGTTATATATTATACACGTGGAAACCATGACAACACCAAATAACATGAATAATAAGAGAACATTGAGAAACATATGTAACCAATAGGTTAAAGATTGTCTAGGGTACTGGTGTACTGATACAAGTTTAGCTATTACATTTTCGTGTTATCTTATCCACTAACTTACAAAACTTTTCTAACACGTGGACGTTTATCAGCAGTCACCCGATTACTTGGAAATGCATGCATTCAGTTTGTGTATCCACCGTGGTACTGTAGTAAGACGGTATCAATTGATACATGTACCTGGCTTGCACTAATATCACAACATTATGGGATCGGTATATCGACAAAATCGTTTAATGAATTATTGTGCAACCACTCCAGAGCGGCCCTCTTTTGAGCAACGACCTCCATTCAACAACAGCATGATTTTTTTCTCAACTGTACACTTTAACTACATATATTAATTTTAACTCTCTAGAGAAACAACTTCTCTAAAAGAACACAATTTTGCTTCTCTCAGAGTGTTGTGCTTTGGAGTCGGTGCACTGCATTACTTTTTTTCTTTTTGGACATGCATTTATAACGATCCTTAAAATATTGACAAGAAAATAACTGAGAAAAATTTCTAGGGTCGGCGAAATTGGATCGCTTTGGATAGCGGAAACTAGGAAAATTGTACGACCTTTTGTTATTATACTCATATTTAGTAATAATTATGTTGTTAATACATTGCATTTATCATTCAGGATTGGTGTATAACGTTTTCCTGAAAGTCTGTGATTACAAATACTCGGCACCTCCACCTTGTGGCACAAATGGAACCATGACAACAACAAAATGATAATTGAAGTGAAGGAATCGCAGATTTCCAGGATATATCTGAGACATTTAGAATCTATATTTATATTGTATGATAATGTGTATTTACATGTATAACTTTGATATCATTGTTCATTTATTTCGATCAAACTTGCCTCCAAATCCTCCCAGACGAGTCAAACATTTTTTAGAGTAATGAAAAATGTTATGCAGTGTAGCCTTCTTAAAGGGGCATACCCTACAACTTGGTGCATCTAGAATAAAAGCAAAATGGTGATAAATAAGAAGCTTGTAAAGAAAAAAAGCCGACGTGGAAAGTTTCAGCCAAAATTTCATCCAATCAAAAATAAAATCACAAAAAATATTAGTTTCCATAAAAGATCGGAAACTCTTTGGACTTTGTTGTACAATTTTTGGGTGGAAGTGATTTATTATTCATAGCTATGATTTTGGTGGCTAGTACCTAAACTAGTCATTTTATGACCCAAGTTCTTCTTGCAATTATCCATTATAAATTGTTTTACATATACATCTAACACATTTTTACACTTTCACAGGATGGTTGTCAGTTGTAGGGTATGCCCCTTTAATCGGTCACCTCCAAACAACAGCTATCAGCTGTTACCTCCGGTATACTCGCAACCCAAATTGACGTTTTGCACCATTTCCACTTTCTCAACAACAGCCACCTCCTTACAACAGGCATTTTTGTCCTTCCCATGACTGTTGTAAAGAGGTTACACTGTACTATGGAAAGGTCTGAGAATCAGAGACTTACATTGATGTTGATACTTCAGTCGGGAATCACAATTTTAGGCCGTAAAAATACATACATGGATAAGGAGGGGCATTAATAAGTAATATGGATTTGATTAAACACACTTCTTCTTTCTGAAGTCGGCCATTTCAGAATGGATTTCTTGGGCTTGTGAATGTTTATTTAGGTACTGATACATTTCTAAATTTTGTCGTCACTTACACTATTGTGTGTTTCATATTGTCTTTATAAATTTGTATCTATACAAATAAATCTGCTGGACATAAACTGACATGTTGACATTAAATATAAAGAAACATTACTTAATAGGATGTTTGCTTTTTCTTTTAAAGTCCATTCTTCATAACGTTGAAATACCACTGTCACACTATACCGCGTTTCCACATCTTTGACACGGCGTTGTTTAATTTTCCAGAGCGCCGTCTGATGGCAACAAAAATCTGATATTTTTGTGAAAATGGAGATGTCACGGCATCCTTAAAGCGACCAATGCGTTGTTACGGAGCTTACATGGCGTTCTATTGCGTTCCTACGAATTTCTTGTTGACGTTTGTCTGCGTTCTCATGGCGCTTCCACTGCGTCCACCTCGGGGTTCTGCATTTTCTTGGACGCCGTTAAATGTATCGCCGTGAGAAGCGATCCTTGTGTGACAGGTGTCTAACATTCGTTTCATACAACGTAGGATTAGTCTGTCATTGGCTTAAAATGTCATACCTTACAGTTTGAGGATGTTGCTAGTAATGCTACATAAATTCCGGGTAAAAAATCTAAATAAAAATAAAAAAAGATGTTTTTCCGGGACTGAACTTCAAATGCTTCGATAGTTCGACGAGTTAAAAGTCGCGTAGAAAACTTTAGAATACATACCAGTCCAAAGGTTCTGTTGCATGTAATGGTACAGTGTGACATTAACAAAACGAATATTTAAAAAAAGTACATACTATGATACAACCAGACCTGAAGACATTGGCAATGAAATATGATCTTTATGTAGAGTTGACCTTTAGCCAAACATCTGCCATTAAACACCACTAAGCGAGTGATTAAGAGTGGACGTTGCTCACAGGTCAACGTTAATTAAAAAAAACGTGCAAAACCCGGTTTGGCTGTAGTGCAAAAAACAACATGCATGACTTTTTTATGTAATAACATATTTATTGACACCAACACAATACAAAATACAATTTAAGTATCAAAGTTTCATACAATACATAAAGGTATATGTGTCGAGATGTCTGGCTCATAGCTCATTACAGAAGAAGAAACAGTTTATGTCTAAAAAAAAACTAAAAAGCATAACACGTTACAAAGTTACAAACTGTAGTTATTCACCAAAGACCCCTTCATGGACACATCTAAACTTATTTAGCAGTCTTGAACATGAAAATGCTATTAATTTTATAAATGTACGACATTTCACCTGATACAGATGTCATTCGACCCTCAATGAAATCGATATGATAAATCAATGAACTTATTTACAAACAAGGGGTAGCGGATTTTTAAGTCTAAAGACTACTATCGTAGCTAAGGTAGGCCTACAAAAAGGTCCACTAGAGGAACTCGTGAGCACGAACACCCCAGACAGCTAGTATCAGAATGCGACAGTATCTTTCTTTTTCGAAAAGAAACGATTTTAAACTAGCTAGAATTTGGAATAATATATACGTGTGTAAAATACATGTAATTTCCTTATATCAATCATGTGAACCTACAGATCGTATATTATGGATGACAGTATCCGACAATAAGTTGTGTACGAAAAACCTTAAAGTTTGTATGTCAGTAACACAATTGAATTTTATCACGAAGTACGATTTTATATAGCAACATAAATCTTTCTTATTTACAATCTTGACTAATTTTTTATTCAACTTTTACCAATAAAACAAACAATAGAATATTTACAACAATCTATGGATACATTCATCCACGTAACAAAATACAAAATAAAAACTAGAAGTCCATAATGTCCATACACTGCAGAATAAATTACCTGTGAACAATAGCTACCACAACGAGGTAGACTGTCCACAATGGGCACTTGGCCGTTATTTGGACTTTTTAAAAAAATATTTCAAGATCACATCTCAAATAAGGGCAAAATATATACACAGATTCTCTTTAGCGATGTTATAATGATAAATAAACTTCCGAATAAGGACCAACTGTCCTTTAAGTCGGTTACCCGACCAACTCTATTATTGAGTGTCGAACATAAAGATTCTAAAGGCAAAATTATAGTGTGGAAATACCGATATTTAGGGACGAAGCTAGCCTCCAAAATACGAAATATATGTTAAGAAACAAAATAGAAAATACTTTTTGCGAATAATTCACTGTATTTTGTGTCAATTAAGCGGAAACACGCCTATACATATCATACAATAATTGGAAACAATCCTATATTTTGTCAAATAAGTGGAAATAATCCTTTTTTCTGGCCTTAAGCACATTCCCCTCTTTCTGTTTTTTTCTTTTGTTTTATTCACTCATTTGATTTTACACATTTTTTATCAAAGAGTGATCATTTTAAAGTGCTAGCATTTGCCGAAGATGTCTTCCTCTTTCCATTCATTAGCAGGCATTTTTAGTAACGACGCCGGCAAGTCCTTGTTTCCATCACTGGAACCTGTAATAAAACACATCATAATAAGATACATGTAGTTTAAATTGTATGCAGTCAAATTTGTGGACAATGGCCGTCCTTGGGTAAGACATAATGGGTCTTTATCCACATGGTGGCCTTTATTCGGTGATGGCTGATAGCACAGGTTCGACTGTACATATCAGACAACATGAGTACCGATATATTTCTTATTCTGTAGATCTGGGTCCGTATTCACAAAGCATTTTAAGTAATTTTTTAACTTAAGTTATATTTTTCCTTAAATTCGACTTTTTCCTTAACTCTTTTGTACTAATATAAAGGAGGAAATCACAATAATATGGTTTTATCTTTGTTCTAAAGATGCCAATTATGAAAATAATAATTCATTTTCACACTTTTGATGACTGGTTTACAAACTTTTACCATGAAAAAAAAATCGACTTAAGTTAAAGAAAATCTTAAGATGCTTTGTGAATACGGACCCTGATCAGCGAAACCGAGACTTCGTTTTATTTCGAATAGTTGAGAACGTTGCTATGATCGATATCTTTACACAGTGCGACATGAAGGTATCTGTTAATCAAAGTACTAAAAGTACTCATGGAAACTGAACTTATGTAGACTTGCACTGCAACATGGAACGGGAACTAGTTTAACAAATACATTGCGCATGTAGAAAAACATAGTACTTTGGTGAGCATTAAAATTCATGCGCTACCAGTGAGTGTCGGTTATGGAAAGCTGAACTATCATTAGGCCTAAAAAAAATAGTGCACGTTGAACACACGAAATAGCGTACGATATTACTTGAATTGGAGTAAAAACTGCAAATTCTACATTTTAATAATGTATCTGCTACTGATTGATACCACTTAAATGACTTAAAGAGGTGTGACTGAGTTGTAAGGTTATCGAAATTTTTGACGGAAGTAGTTCCGAGATGTCTATGATTTTAGGTTTATATATTGTGCATTCGGTTTTGTTCGGCTTTATTCGTGTTGCTTTGTAGAGTCGGTTCTGTGCGTCCATACGTACGTATGTCAACTCTGTAGCGATTGTAACCAATCGCAACAAAAACGAGTATTAAATTAAAGGAAACTTTTTTTGTCTGTATAAGTGAATTTAACCAGATTTTTCCGGACCCTTAATGAGACACTAAGGTACGAGTGTAAATAAGGCATCATTTAGCTGTCTTCGAGGATTACAGTTCTGCAGTAACATGAAAAGCTATGGAACGATTTCTCTCGATGTCTTGAATCCACAATGATCATCTTAAATATGGAGGTAACTAAATTGAAGGGCTAAAAGAGAATGTACCAATCTACTTTTTCTTAAAATGGATCTATACCTGTTTAATACTTACCCTCCCCTTTAATTGACGGTCATATTGTCACAGAGTTTCCTACTATCAGCTTTTCACATAGAATAATCGGTACAAACAATATAACGAATAATTGGTGTTCGGCAATCATTGCAAATTAAAAGTACTAAACAAATGGTGACTGGTCAATCGAACATTCGGTGCTTTGGAGATCTTCATTAATAATTACGAATAATTAGAAGTATCGAACAAACAGAACTTTCAATAATACAAATAAACACATTTTTTGAAAAATCGAAGAATATTAACAATAATTATAACAAAATAATCCAAGTATTTACTTGAGAACGTACTCTTGACCGATCCTCGTTTCCGATCAGTGCACGTGTTAGACATGATGTTTTCTGACGAATTTCTCCCAGTTGGGTCAACATTTCCGCTGTCGAATTCATTTTTGTCCAGCACCCAGTACGTGGTCATTTTCCTAGTCGGCTGTGAATATAGATATGCATGTGGGCACTTAAAATGTACAGTAAACCACTGAATTACTGGCGCCGAGAATTCTTTTATAAACGCAATGCACAAATTAATCCTAAATACCGGATTCCCAAATAGATATCCCGGATATAGCCTGCTGACACATGGTGTTGGATACTTTTCCCAGAATATAGAACGGACATTATATTATTATCTATTATAAGGGCCACATTGTGGAAATCTACCCCTTTTTAAAAGTGATTTAACGTCGCACAAACCGCCAGGGTCAGTTGTTAACTTTCCAGTTTTAACCAGCGATCTTGTAGAGTTTACTCACTAACATGGTCAGATGTGGGATTCGAACACATAGCGGTATGGTGCTGATAGTTCTTAGTCAGAGACCATACCCACTTAATCAGGGAAGCCTCGACACCCTTTTAGAACACCAAAACACAATCATGTGAGTATGCAAAAGATCTAAAAAAAATACAGTACATGAAATTGCTCGGAAGGATTTATAAGTACAGTGTAACCTCTTGAGCTTGAGCACCCCCCCCCCCCTTCAACAACAGCATATTTCCCCACTGCTTGATTTAACTATATTAAGTTAACCTCGCTAGGGCAACAACCACCAAGCAACAACAGAATTCTGCTAGTCCCAAAGGATGTTGCTTTGGAGAGGTTGCACTGTAAAATACAGCGGTAAGCTGGCATATTCTTTGATCTTGCCGAGAAATTGATAATAATCTTAAAGCACAAAGACCCAAGCTTACCGATATGTCAATGGTTCCCCTACATTTCATCTTGAATTTTCCACATTTCATTAGTCTTGTAAACATCTTATCACTAATGTGGATTTTATTAGCTGAAACAGGTAACAAAGCAATGAGTCCACATTGATATGATTTTAACAAAATTCTGTAACATTCTGATATCAAACAATACTTAGTTCCCACATCTACAATGTTTACCTCCCTTGGCGGTCATCTTGGTTGGCAAATTTCTTATGTGATTAATAGAAAAAAATCAGAAAATTGGTTATTAAACAACTCAATTTATAAAAGATAACTTAATCATTAAGTTGTTAAGACCATAAGCACATCAGGTTTAAGAATATGTATTTGTCATCCTGTATTTAGAATTATCAAAACAAAAATATAAATATCTCCTATCAATGCTTGTTTAATTTGCCAACCAAGATGGCCGCCAATGGAGGTAGATATTGTAGATGTGGGAACTACGTATATATAAGTACACAATTAGCTATTCCATTTTACCCATTCGTTGTAACCATGCTATCAAAATGACCAATGACGACACAAATATGTTTTATACAACTTATACAGAGATGGGAATCTAACAGCCCACTGTAAATGTAATTCTCGTCATTCCCAGAAAAAGTTTTCGAATACAAATTAATCTTTATGGTAGGAATAAGAATAAAATCATTTAACCAAAACAAATCCTTAGTTGTATTAATGTATGTATTGATTTATAATTTATTTATCATTGTTTTCAATTAAATAGCTTCCATCTGAACAAATGGTATCGACATGATAAAATTCAAAACCATGTTACATGTTTTTTTCTGTTCAGACTTGAACTGAATTAAATTAAATGAAGAAAAATACAATGGAAAAAATGCAGTCTACTAGGTCGTGAAGAAATCTTCATGTGTTTGATGTATATCAAAGGGAGATTACTCAAATACATAATAAACTATACACTGGTTCCCGTTGACTTGTCTGAACAAAGGATTTGGTGCACTGCAACATGGAACGGGAACCAGTTTAGATAAACTAAATTGTTTCCCGTTTCATGTTGTAATGCAAAACAGTACATACATAGTCAACAGGGACCAGTTCTGAACGATAAGGGAAGCAACTCACGCAAGCCTTTGGATTTCATTCTGCTTGCTACGTACACACTATCACCGAACAGACAATACTTCAACATCACGGTACCAACAACTCCAGCCATACAGGGTCCTAATAAAATATAAGTAAATGGTCATTAACAACAATATTTCATTCATATAAGCCTTAAATGCAAGAAAAATAGTCATATTGAAAGAATGGGATAGGCAAGTCGTAACATGTCTGTTCTTTGGTTTTGCGGTTAGAAACCTTACTAGCACCGGAACACAACTATATATTTGTCTTTCTTTCTGGCCTATATTGCTAATTATGATTGGACCGAAAGTTTTGCAACGAAAGATCGACAGACGATACAACCCATGAACTATTTGGTTAGTACTTGTTTGTAATCATTACTTATACTCACTCTGAATATTGCTTCTTAATGCACCAACAATGAATGGTTTATTATATCTAACTTAACACACAACAATGATTGCAATTGAAATATACGTATATGTCATTGCGCTTAGTTACATGGTATTGTGTTTTCTGTAATAAGTGAAGCAATATCATTAGTTCTTTAAATTGTCATAAGGGAAGTAATTCTTTCATTTCTTCAAAGCCACTTTAACACTGTTTCGACCACAGGTTTAATGATTAAAACTTCGGAAACTATAACACATATATCCATGCGGTCTTTTCATATCTATTAAGCGGATTTAAGAAATCTTGAGAAAAAGGACCGGAAACTGTAATTTAATATTTACCTGTATGTATACCGATTCGGATATTCACATTTCGGGTAGTACTAAATGGAAATGACATATTTTTCATTTCATGAAGCAGGTCAAGAGCCAGTGTGGCTGTAACAGCAACATGATTCTCTCCATTTCTGTTAGGAACACCTGAACAAGAAACAACAGTTTTGCATTTTTACCAATCATACAATAAAACAATTATGGTTATTTTTTGCATTCGCTCATTTCGATCTAAACGGATCAAAAGGGTCACAATTCAAAAGATAGATTACACTGCAGTTGATAAATGATTATTTAGGAGTCTGAATGGTGTTTAAACAGAACAGAACATTTTTATAGCTTGTACACACTTATGTACATCGTTATATCAAACAAGTTGATAAACACAATTTATAGGTTGCATAGTGTGCTCTTTGTAAGAAAATACAATACAGAGCAGAATTAGGGGATATTACGTACATACGATGTAATACGACGCATACTGACACTATTTCATTTTTGGAAAGAAATTACTTCTGTAAAAAAAGGAATGTATGTTAAATACTTCCTTACCTGAAGCGATCATGTAGCAATCATTTACTGTCTCCACTTTGTAAACGTCATAATTCTCAATACGCTCATCTATGGACACGTACAATGTGTGTAGAAATGTCACTAATTCAGTTGGTGAAAGTTCCATCGAAATCTGCGTAAATCCAAATATGTCCGCAAACAATATTGAAGAGCTCTTAAAGAAGTCTGATTCTGTGTATGAGCACTGCACTCGCAACTTCTTGGCAATTGATTTTGGTACCATCTGTGTAGTAACAGATATTGTGTAAGTAGTTTAAGAAATAGCATTTACAAACAAACAATGCTTACTCTGATGCGCATATTTTTATCTTATTTTTGTTAGATTGCTTTGAGAATCGTGATTTGTGTTTTTCACAATAGCATATTTCATAGTTTTCTTAGGTTGTTCGAGTTGGTGAGTAAGAAACTGGAAAATTCTTATCGTGGGTCATGATGTATACTTTTCATCAAAATGTTTGACGACAATGGATGGTAAAAGAAGTGATGGTAGAAATGTAGAAACATATGAAAAGGGGAGAGTTGATGCAGATAAAGAAGGACTAGAATGAATAGAGACAGAACAAGTAAATATAGAAGAGATAGAGGAAAAAGCGGAAAGAGGCAGTGAAGAATAATAAAGGTAGAATATGAAAGGGGAAAAAGAAGAAATAGAGAAAAATAATTGAAAAGAAATGAAGAATTAGAAATGGAAGAAGAAGTCGATAGCGTAAAATACGAAATGGAAGAAAAAAATAAGATAAAAAGAAAGAAATGGAAGACCACTGTATCATTCAAACTTGTAAACCTCAGTTCTTGAATATTGATACTTTGATCATAAAAAGAATACATATTTGTAGCATATGACAACATACCTGAAAAAGTAACGTATCTGCTTTGTGTTTCTCAATATTTAGCTCTGTCGTTTTATGAACGAGAGTCTGGGTATATTTTTGAATGTCACTGGCTAGAGCTTCGGATGAGAACATGATAATTGGACACATACCAATCACAACCACCACTAATGCTGCATAAACAACAACCTGGATAAAGAAAACAACAACTAGCTGGTGAAACAACATTTTCATCTTCGTGGCATTCTTAATTATCATGTCTGCAATGTCTTAATTATCATGTATGCAATGTCTTAATTATCTTGTCTCAAAAATAGATATCCCAGTTTCACTAAAAAACTCATGTTTTTGCTCAAACTCAAATCATTAATTACATCATCAGTTCCCTATTTTATTTATACGCAATTCATAATGTGGTATAAAAAGAAGGTACAAAGGTAAAACAACGTCTTAATCAGCTGCTGATATATTAAAGGCAAGCTGTTTTATTTTTTGCTATTACAAAATGTACTAAGTTTCTGCCAACCTTGAATATAACCTGTGCCAGCACACTGTCCACTTCTTCTGAAATTCGGTGAGCAACCTTCTCTTGAATTAGTAATAGAGAATCTAGATATTCTGTCATGTTGTCAAAGAACCATTTGGCTTTCTCATTGGAAGTATAATTCATCAAAGGTTCATGATACTGAATCTCTTCTCTGTTGTAGAAACATGGAAATGATATAAATGTAGCAAAGTAAAATATATAGAAATAAGGATGATACGTGAATGTTCCAATGCCAGGTGTGAAGCATGCCGACACTTAATGATAACCGAGATGATGGGAAAGCAACATCTGGTATTGATGGTGCAGCAAACCCACTTCTCTATTACAATCGCAAGGTACCTGTTCAGATTTTCCCCCAGAATGTTGCAGATACATTACAAATGTGCTTTATTGTTGTTTAATATGTCTAAGTATGTTTTCACCAATGCGTACATGTATATATCCACTCAGCACATGTTGGTACGCACCAAAAGCAATTACACCATCAACTTTCTTTGAAAAGGAACTTAATACAATTATAAGGGCGACCAGTTGATGAAAATGGTTCTAAGAATGGACCTTATTGTAGATTATATGATACAATATAAGTTTACCTGTAAATGTTGATTATAGAAGTGATGTTTAAACCGGAGGATTTAATGTCTTTCACTTCTTCAGTGTGTAGTGGAACAACAAGCGCGGAGTAAAATACAGCTGTCTTGTAGTTGTATTTAAAATCATGAATCTGTTCATTGTAAAATTCAAAATCACTCCAGCTTGGAAAACCTGTCAAAATTGAATTACCAGACAAACATGTGAACAAGGACAAATAAAGGAAGAGAAAAGATAGCTGGGCCGTATTCACAAAGCTCCTAAGGGAAAAATATTCCTTAAGTTTGAGGATTTTCCTTAGATTTCTATGATTTTCCCTTAGATATGAGGAAATTCCTTAGGAGCTTTATGAATAGCAAGTTAAGGAATGTCCTTACCTAAGGAAATTTCTTACAATTTAAGGCAGTTATTTACCTTAAACTTAGGAGCTTCATGAATACGGGCCCTGGTCTTTTTTTAGACAGTTGTCCTTTTATAGATATTTGGCCTTTAAAGCTAGTTTGGTCTTTTATAGACAGTTGACCTTTTACAGATACATGTAATTGGTCTTTCACATATAGATGTAGTTGGCTTTTATAGATTGTTGGCCTTTTGTAGTTGTATCTTCAGAAGGGCTTTAGTTTTCATTGCTGATTAAAATTTTGCCTTTCGTCAGCACGTTTGTACATTAATTGCACAAAAAATGAAATCAGTTGCATTAAAAATTAGCAAAACATACAAATGAAAGCGACCTAAATATTACATATAGATAAAAGTCAAATACGCCTATTTAAAATAGTCTTCAAACATGTTTTATGATATAAAATGAATGTTATTTTTATCACAGGCTACCGGCGTGTAATAACAGCAAAATACACCGGAGTGGATATGCAATCACGCAGGAATAAAGAAATTTACTCTGTAGCTAATGAAAACAAACTTAGGTCACATCGATGGCGAGAGATACTTTTTGTAAGTTGAAGGGCTTGTTGCTCCAGTACAGGGCAATATATGGATATAAGATTGGATGGTGGTTAAAGAGAAATTATTTCTGCGTCGAATAAGACCAGGCTTTTAAGAATCGGTTCAGAATTGTTACAACAGGACCTTGATGAACACGACCGGTGTGATTTCTGAGCCCAGGAGTTCTATACCTTTACTCTATAATATATATATGGTGAAAAAAAAATTTTTTTTTGCTGTTATCACACGCCGGTAGCCTGTGATCTTTATGGGATTTTATTTCTCTCACCTCCGTATGCATAAAACATTGCACCATAAGCCCTTTCAACTCCTATGTTTTCCTTACATCTTGTTATTTTCTGATATGCAACAAGTGTTTTCCACGTAGAACCGAATCCTGACCCCTTAATATTCTCCACCAACCACTCCAAGAACTCTCTAAAGTGTATTAGTACAACATGAAGAAATTAATATCTTACGTCACAGAAAAAGCACATTAAAATAATATTTAAGTTGTACCCCACCTATGTATGGATAGAAATGTTTTGTTTACTATATTATACTGATCTCGTCATTTATATTAAATGACATGTACACATACACTGTTGTTTGTTGTGTCTATCCAAACATATGAACCAGAGACGTGATGCTGTTGAATATGATGGTTGGTGGAAACTGTGATTCAAAATAATTATGGAAGCAACATGTCTAAGCCGAGTTTTAAAAGTTAATCACAGAATCTTAGAATGTGATGCACGCTTAAAACAATCTGAAGTCTTTATATGATACACACTTTATTACATTTAAATCCTGTAGACTTTTATAGTCCACTGAATAGAGACAAATACGCATTTACAAAAATACAAACAAACTTAAACAAACAAAACATATAAAATACAATTAAGGGAAAGGTGCATAATTACATACTAAAGATAATACATATTAATAACATAATGTTTACTTATATCGAACAGAACATGGATTGTAATAACTGTAATAATTATAATAAAAACATATAAAGCTAAAGTTAATGTATACAGAAAGTAAACGTATGAATATTGACCCTTACTGGCATATAGTATGTTGAGTACATGTAAACAATAAGAAGGAGTGCTCAATATAATAATAACATCGATTTTGTAATTAACGTTATCAAGATATAATATTTATTTATAGTCAGTATACACATAACAGTAAACATTAGCTATGTATAGCTATATTTGATGGACTTACGAACACCATAGTTATGATAATAATAATAATACATGTAAAAGTCACAACAAGGAAGTTAAAAAACACAAACATAATTATGGATACAAGAGACTATGTGGTATCACAGACACTTGTTTAGAAAAAATTACCCCACCCACCACGTTCCCTCTTATGACTACCAATGCATATAAACTAGTACACCCACCACGTTCCCTCTTATGACTACCAATGCATACAAATACTAGTTTAATTGCATTGGTAGTCATAAGAGGGAACGTGGTGGGTGGGGTAATTTTTTCGAAACAAGTGTCTGTGTGTTATTCTTAGATATCAAATCTACATCATTAGAATTATGGACAAGCATATTATCACAGTGTTATTGATTAATTGAGCATTCTGTTGAGAAGCGATGTATACAATGTCCGTAAGTTAATTATATCAATATTTCAAAGACATTTCATTTTTAAAGACTCCAAATAGTTTAATATTAGACGTTTCATGAACATTTTAGGTACAACAACCCCTTAATGACAATTTATGATTGTCCATTTTGGTGCTAGTTTACCTCTCCCTGGTATATTTTTTAAAGAAATAGAATATGCCACCAATCTGAAGTGCTCAGTTTTTTTAGCAGTTTCATATCATTTGACAAGATATCATGTGATCTAATCCCAGCCTGATCGGGAGATACTTTGGCTCTGAAATATTTACCTAGTTATTGAACTGTAGAAGTTTATTTCAACGTATAAATCGACTGTAAGTGGATTCAGGGAATTTCTGTGCTGAGAAATGTAGGACATCAAATTTGCCTTGCTGCGAAACTCCTCACGTGGGTTTGCCTTAAGTTCCCCTGAAAAGTTTGAACATGGTTGTTAGAAGATATGGATATGATATTTTACTTCACAATTTCGGGTTGATATAAGAGCATTTAGCGCAACATGAAATCTACATTGCTGGAAGTCCATTCAGACATAAATACAGCCTAAGCCATGATATATGCTCCAATTATTCACGTTTTTTCTCTAGGGTTTTAAAGTTGTATCATCAGCCTTGATCATACGGCGATTTTTCTAGCTTTATTAGGAGATGAAGACTACATGTGTATGATTAGGTAGGACAATCGAATTTCCGTAAGCTAGATGTATACCTTCCTCATATGTGAAATATGGCACCAGGTAGGATTTACTCTCACAGTGGTGAGAGGTGTTAGTGATTACTAGTCTGAAACGATAACTACTCGACCACAGACAATCCCTACTTCAATGCAAGTTGGCACGAATGTAGATGAATATTGCTTAGTTTCATTCTGGTCCATACTTTAGCTAGGCAATTTTTATTTCAAGTATAGCTCACCAGGTGTAGAGCCATTTTGGTTGATATGTTAACGAAATAATTTTCCCAGTATGTTACAGATGATCTTTAAACTAATTTCCATTGTCAGAATGACTTTTTAATTAAATCATTCTCACCTGGCCATATCGACAATCTTTGAAGAGCGTCATCCGTTGCTATGTACTCGGCTAGGAGGAATGTTTTGGTCCCAGGTCCAAGGTCACTTAGATATAGCACACTCATGTCTCTTTCTCTCTGTAGTCTGTGAATGAGGCGACCTAACATAACCACTATTGTCATTGACCGTTTCGCCTGGAAGAATACAATTCGGATATTTATTGATATTCAAATCACTTTTTTAAAAAAAGCTAAGTGATTTTCGTTATCATTCAAACAATGAAAATTGATCAGCATAAAAAACATTTTGCGTTTAACTTTCATTTGAAAGAAAAGTTTAAAATCTTTGAATTTCTGACTTTCACCATTCACTTCTTCGTCTTGGCTATTTTTGTTTGTATGAATAAACTTCAAATTTCTTCAGTTCGAGTGCTTAATAGATGTTTTTTAACTCATCGCTGTGATGCGACTTTAGTACAAAGTTTTTAAGTTTATTAAGATTATAACATGTATATAGCCAACATATTTGTTTTGATCAGAAATGATATATATACACTCATGGATTCACAACACCCGTATTTACGGGGAAGCAACGTGAATCAACGGGATTCCAATAAAAATCTGAACTTATTCCACTTCTCATGCTCATGTTTACAACAGCAAAAATATCCGTGATGGTCCGAATGTCTAAAACAGCAAAAGTATCCATGATTTTTCCGAAGACAAACAGATGATACTAAATTTCCGTAAACACCCGATTACAGCTGTCGGAAATAGTCGAGCATCGCAATTAGGGCTGGGAATTTTATTCGAATATTCGAATATTCGGAACTTCGACGAATATTCGAACATGAAAAACGAATTCGAATATTCGAAAAAAATAATATGAAATTTCAACGTCACGAGCCAGTTTGAGTAGCAAAAAATGTTTAAAAATTGGTCCATAAAAGGTGAATAAATCCCATAAAAGTCTGTCCAAAATTGGTAAGTACGCGCAAAATGTCACAAACCAACTGTTTGTTGTTCGCACCATTCTCAATACCCCCATAAACACGTCAAGATAATCAATAGCCTGGAGCGATCATTTGTTAATCCGATCAACTGATGTCGATAGTCAGTAATTAGTCCAAACACGTGGTAGACAAGAATAAAACACTTAATGCACTGGTCTTTTGCGTTAAATGATGTGCTTACAGCATATCAATTAAAAATATGAATCACTGCATGTTAATGACAAATTATGTTACGAGTTAAGGACTTCAAACGTCAGTCCGTACGCAAATTACACGCTGCCAATTATTTTTTCATTTAAGTATTATTTCGGTTTAATCAATGGCAGCAAGTTGTTTTAAAAGTCGGTATTAAAGATATTAAGAACGCCGACATTCTTTAGCCCAATTTTGGAGCCCTCTTGTTTCAGTAAATAACCCGTGCAAGTTGTAACATTGTGCCCAATACGTACGCGTCATCATCAAATTGACATATTTATATAACGACATGTTTTGCTTGTTTTAACTCAATGGAAGTTAAAAACTCAACTTGGAATTCATTAATTCTTGCAAATGTAGATGTTTTTAAATAAAAAGAAATGTTTTGACTCATAATTTCTGTTGATAAATATAAACACGTTACTCGCAACTCGTTATAGTTACCTCCCTTCATTACTTGTACATATAAACAACCAACGGAACACAAACACATGTACGTTTTTTCTATCAAGTGTAATGTCGACAGAAATATTCATAACATCTAGAATCAATAAAAAAGATAAACAATACCGCTGTAATTAGTTTTTAATAAAAAATAAGTTCATAGTTAAGCTCTCTTCTGAAACATGCATAGTATTCGGACGCAACATATTTCGGACACGATGTATAAGGAACAGGCACCTTCATCGGTTAAGAACAAA
Organism: Lutraria lutraria; assembly: GCA_964023205.1. Classification (NCBI taxonomy): domain Eukaryota; kingdom Metazoa; phylum Mollusca; class Bivalvia; order Venerida; family Mactridae; genus Lutraria; species Lutraria lutraria. The sequence goes on from OZ026837.1 coordinate 22,585,626, forward strand.
CTAGCTATGAAAACGAATATTCGAATATATTCGAATATAAAAAACGAATATTCGAATATCATAAACCATATTCGTTCCCAGCCCTAATCGCAATGGATTGTGGGATTCTCTCGATATCGATTGAGCTATTTTAGCAGTTGCGAATCCATGTGTGAATGTAAGACCTTGATAAAACTAAACAAATCTAAATAATTTCCAAACTTACCACTTCAATGTCTGATTTGCTATTAACACTGTCAGATAGAGAATACATTGTGAACCCCCAAACCCCTAAAATAGGGATCACTGTCAAGCACAGAATCTTGATTAACTGGAAGCGTTTGCCCCTGTTCGTCAATGGATTCACACGACATAGTGGTCCTACAATATAGTTCATGTACATGTCGTGTATTTTTGAAAATACAATGATAAACTGCAATGTTTACTGCATACTCTGACCAATTGATTTTGCTATTTTACGTTTTATACTTGTAAACAATCATAGGTGAACATTATAGTTGGTCCTGCTCCGGGTAGACTAAATCCTGATACGTGTGCGACAACATTTTATGTATGTTATCAGAAAGGTTTCCTCCTACGGATTGTTAATGCTCCTAGCGGGAGCGGTTTACGGATGTGTTACACTATTGTCTTCTTGATATTTTTGATACTGAATGATACGTTTCAATATTTAATAAAAATCCACCATCATGATATTATATAAAGTACTTACCACACCCAATATCTTCAAATATATTGGTTTGGATCATATTAATAATTGCTGCATTGTTAACAGGCTCTGCTCCCTTCCGTAGGTTTTCGTCACTTGAAACACAACATGATAAATGTATTTATGAGACTATCACAAAGTATTGGACATGGTTAAACAGTGTTTTTAATGAATTTGATGCCTACCCCAAATGTTTAATAAGATAATAGGTTCCGCCTCCATAATTAAACTTTCGTTCCTAATTGCATATCAGAAAAAATATTACCTGAATGACAAAGTCAAATATCTGTCATTCGATTGAAATGAATCTTCTATCGAGAACGCACGCGCCCATTAATTCATAAGAACACTCGAACCCAGCTCTTGTAGTCAAAATTAATACTCTTAAATACTCCCAAGTACTGTGTCTAAACAATGGTGGTGTTTGACCTAGAGAGGCAATGTTTACATTTTTTGTTTGATTTTACTCAACTCTTCTCATTTACAAACTTGTTCAGAAGAAGATGAATATCATCCATACTACTCTTATCATATTTTTAACCTTCAGTCGTTTTTATGAAGATGACATTTCAACTTATTTTACAAGTGAACAGTATCCGGATAATTTCATTTCGGATACCCCTTTCATTATACCCATTAGTTATGGACATAACTCTTTCTACCAGTCATTTATGCATATAAATGCTAGTCTACATCTATCATCTAAGAACGTTCCTAGATCTAAACACAGGAGGAATTTTGTCCCATTATTTCTCTTAGTATGTGGAGATGTCCACCCCTGTCCAGGACCTGTCAACCCTACTAAAGATAACTGTGATAGTAACAACAACTGTGATTATAAAATGTTTAACCAACGTGGTTTGCATTTTGTTCATCTAAATGTTAGAAGTCTTCTTCCAAAAATTGATGAGATCCGGCTTATAGCTAGTAACACTCATGCTGCATACATATGTTTAACTGAAACTTGGATGGACAATTCTGTACCTGATAGTGAAGTTGCCATTGATAACTATTCATTATTACGCAAGGACCGGAACCGACAGGGCGGCGGAGTGTGTTTATACGTTAGAAGAGACTTGTCTTTTGATCCATGTAAAGAACTGAATCATGAACACTTAGAAGCTTTATGGATATCTTTATTGTTACCAAAGTCTAAACCTATAACTTGTGGTGTAATATACAGACCTCCAAAGCAAACAAACTTTTATGATATTTTAAATAATGTTTTTCATTCTTGTAAGCTTGTAACTGAATATGAAACCATTGTACTTGGTGATTTTAATACTGATGTATCTTGTTCTACCAAATGTTCTTCTGTCAATGCATTTTTTGATTTTTATTAGTATGTTTAATTTTAAACAATTGATTAACACATTTACAAGGGTATGTCACCTTTCATCATCTACTATTGATTTAATTCTAGTGTCTGACAAGGACAAAATTTTACAGTCTGGTGTTTTTGAAACTACTATTTCTGATCATTTTATGACATATTGTACTAGAAAATCTGTTAAAGTGAAGTTTGGTTCCCATAGGACTGTTACTCTTAGATCTTAGATAAAGATAAGTTCCAAGAAAATTTATTATCTACTGATTGGAGTGATGTACTTATTTCTGATAATGTTTCAGAGGCATGGGATACTTTTAAGACACTTTTTACTTCTGTTATAGATACTATTTCACCCATTAAGCAAGTTAGAATGAAACAGAGAACTGAACCTTGGATTGATGATGCAATTCTTTTATCTATTAGGAATAGAGATAAAGCATTCCACAATTGTAAAAAACTAAGAACTGAAGACAGTTTTGATTGTTTTAAATTTTTAAGAAACAAAACTAAATTTTTAATTGATAGTGCAAAGAAGAATTATTTTACTGAAACTCTTGAATGTAACAAAAATGACTCTAAGAGCCTTTGGAAAACATTAAAAAGTCTTGGTGCTCCATCCAAGAAAGATTCTTCCTCAAGTAATAACATATGTTTAAATGTTGATGGTGATATTTGTTTTGATAAGAAAACAATTGCCAATACTTTTAATAGTTTTTACACAACAGTCGCATCCAATCTTGTTGATAAACTTCCTTCTTGTATTAATACATTTGGTTCTGATTTTGTTTCTAAATTTTACTCATTAAAGGGTATTTTTCCAAACAGTTGCTGCTTTTCTTTAGTCACTGAGAGCAAAGTACTCAAATACTTAACACAACTTAGTGTCAAAAAAGCCACTGGTCTTGATGGCATTCCTTCACGTTTTGTAAAAGATGGGGCTCCAGTAATTGTACAACCTTTAACACATATTATTAATTTATCTTTGATACAGGGCACTATACCTGATGATTTAAAACTGGCCAGAGTTGTTCCTCTTTTCAAGAAAAATAATAAAACCTGTGTTGAAAATTATCGACCAGTGTCTATTTTAAGCATTGTTTCAAAAAATTTTGAAAAAATTGTTTATGATCAAATTGAATCTTTTTTAAAAGACAAAAACTTAATTTATGAATTTCAGTCTGGATTTCGAAAAGGTTATTCTACTGACTCTTGTCTAATTCACCTGACTGATTTTATTCGTTTTGAAATGGACAAAGGTAATTTTGTTGGAATGATCTTATTAGATCTTCAAAAAGCCTTTGATACTGTAGATCATTCTATTTTATTAATGAAACTCAAACACTGTGGCTTTAGTAATGATATTTTAAATTGGTTCAACTCTTATCTCTCTGGTAGACAGCAAATATCACATGTGGGATACCACAAGGCTCTATACTTGGCCCACTTTTATTTTTAATTTATGCTAACGATATGTCAGATGTTGTGAAAAGTAAACTCTTGTTATATGCAGACGATTCTGCCATCTTATATTCTGGCAAAGACAAACAAATTGTTGAAAAAATTTTATCAGAAGATCTGAAAAATGTTAGTCATTGGCTCATAAATAATAAATTGCCTCTACATCTTGGGAAAACAGAATCTATTCTTTTTGCATCTAAGCCTAAATTACGATCCACTGAAAATCTTAATATTTCTTGTAATAATTCAGTTATTGAGCCAACTTCATCTGTAAAATATTTGGGAGCAATTTTAGATCAGTCTTTATCTTTTAATGAAATGTGTCGTGCAATTATAAAGAAAGCAAATTCTAGATTAATGTTTCTATATAGAAAAAGATAGTATTTAACTCAACATACTAAAAAACTTCTTGTTTCTTCACTTATTCAATGTCATTTTGATTACGCTTGCTCAATATGGTATTATAGTTTAACAAAATCTATGCAAAAACAGCTTCAAATTATTCAGAATAAATTGATCAGATTTGTACTAGACCTCGATTGTAGAGCACATATTGGCCGCAATGAATTTAAATCTATTGGCTGGCTCCCAGTATTGAGAAGAGTGGACCAAATTATTCTTTTACATGTTTTTAAAATCAGACAAGGGTTAGCACCATCTTATCTTTCTGAAAGGTTTGTCCATCAAGATCAGATTCATTCATACAATACAAGGTTCAGTAGTAAAGGTGCTTTTTCACAGATAAAAGTAAAAAGTTTTGGATGTAAGACTTTCAGTTCAGTGGGGGCCAAATTATGGAATAATTTACCAGTTCACATTACAAGTTTAAATAATATTTCTTCTTTTAAAACTGCTGTAAAAAATCATTTTTTAGATACTTTATCTGTTTAATTTTTATAACCTGACAATTTACATCTTAATTTATTTATTGTTTTATTCATTTTTGGCTATATATTGCATATAAATTACATAGTTAAGTGCTTACATTTATTAACTACTCTGTCTCTGTGATAAATGTACTAATTTTTAATGTGATAACTTTTTGTGATACATAACTTTTAATTGCCATTGTAATGTACCTTTTAATTTATTTACCCACCAAATATATACATGTTGTTAATTAAGATATTTGGATTAAGGTTTAATAGCTTGTTGAAGAGTATAACTTATTTGTACTACTACCACCATTGCCTTTCTAAGTCATGCCACCGACACTAAGGACCACAATGGAAATAAGGTTTATCCTTTTTTGTGCTATCCTTGGTGTTGGTGCATATGTCATGATTATATTTATTTACAACTTGATTTGTATGTTTTAAAAATGATATCATGTTGTTCTTTTAATTGTCATGTTATATGCATTATATGCCAAATAAATCTATCTATCTATCTATCTATCTATAATCACAGGAAAAAAGGGCGAGGCGTGCATCGGTGCTTTACTCCGGGTACCATAAAGAATTAAGGTATATAAATGCACGATTCTCCTGTATCTCACATATCTACCATCTTTCTGGGTCGGCTCGGCAAAGAGCATAGCTGTCGAATGGGTCGTTAAATATCAGATAAATAAATAAATAAATAAATAACGGGAAGGATTGTAACTCAAAGCATTGAGGGGCATGTAACAACTAGTCAAACACCATACCCACGCTACCACGGAGGCAAACGTGTATTGTAAATAGTTAGTAACTTGAAAACGAACATAACGTTTGATGACCCACACTGACTAACTCGGGTCCGTGCGTTAGAAAAAATACCTAACTGCGGACGGACAGAAAGCGTGGTTAACAAAACATATTTTGAATAAACGTATTCACGTCATGCTTGGTAGTTAGAACAGACTAACAGAACAGAACATCACTTTATTACTCTAGTTACATATTACAGCAACATAAGAGCAAACAATGTATAATAAAGTTGAACTATGCTTTACACATGGCGTGGTATTGTGAACCACATTTTGAACAAGTGTGATATTTTATTCGTATTGTCAGTATTTAATTATCAAAAATTGCTCGAAAGAAGGGAAATAAATAACATCTGATAGTCCATTATTATAAATAAAATTGAAAAGAAAATTACATTCAATACGTGGTTTAGAAGGTACACAAATGTACTACAGAAAAGAATGAATTAAAAGCAGACATTAAAGAAACGTATACTTACTTCAGGTCAGTCATCTTATGTCCACAAAAAGATTATTACAAATCAAATTAATTTTATCACAATCGAGATAGGATACGTCTTGGTATTTCATTTAAAATCTTGTCTTTTCCTAATAAATCCCCTCCATCTTGATTCCTATGTTTTTCAGTTGTTACGCCGTAGGTTCGTTTCTATGGTGATGAATAGAACCGATAGAAAAATAAATAAGGTGATAATTACCCATCTTAAGACATAATATCATATATAGAAAAGGTGCAACTGTTTCCTCGATATCTCGTAGATTTTGTTGAGATGCTAATTTATGAGTAGCAATCGCTTGCCTAACACAACCATCCGATAATTTACGTTATCAACCATGATGGTTGGTTCGCGCATTGTATCATGAAATCATCGATTACATCGGAGTCTAACGAATGACTCGAAGACCGAAGTCGATTTCTTCGTTCAAGATTTCATTTGTTGTCTACGAAGGTAGTGTTGAAAATTGGCAATTTTTAAAACTGTAGTTTCGCTGTAAGTCCACAGATTCATTAACAATGCTCCGAACCAAAATGCGATTTTCACAAAAAAGTTATTTTAGCTTTCCGTCCAGTATAAGCATAAAACTTACAACAAGCATTTAAACATATAAATAAATGAAATTTCTACATTTCTACTCATTGATTAAATTTAATTAGGACACGTAAAACGCAAACAAACATTTTATAGAGAGAAACATTTTATTTTCAAAAGGCTAAAAAGCCCACAATCATACAAATATGCATGATACAACATTTTATAGAGAGAATTTTATTTCCCAAAGGTTAAAAAGCCCACAATCATACAAATATGCATAATACAACATTTTATAGAGAGAAACATTTTATTTCCAAAAGGCTAAAAAGCCCACAATCATACAAATATGCATAATACAACATTTTATAGAGAAAAACATTTTATTTCCAAAAGGATAAAAAGCCCACAATCATACAAATATGCATAATACAACATTTTATAGAGAGAATTTTATTTCCAAAAGGTTAAAAAGCCCACAATCATACAAATATGCATAATACAACATTTTTTAGAGAGAAACATTTTATTTCCAAAATGATAAAAAGCCCACAATCATACAAATATGCATAATACAACATTTTATAGAGAGAAAAACATTTTATTTCCAAAAGGATAAAAAGCCCACAATCATACAAATATGCATAATACAACATTTTATAGAGAGAATTTTATTTCCAAAAGGTTAAAAAGCCCACAATCATACAAATATGCATAATACAACATTTTTTAGAGAGAAACATTTTATTTCCAAAAGGCTAAAAAGCCCACAATCATACAAATATGCATAATACAACATTTTATAGAGAGAAAAACATTTTATTTCCAAAAGGATAAAAAGCCCACAATCATACAAATATGCTTAAAACAACATTTTATAGAGAGAAAAACATTTTATTTCCAAAAGGATTAAAAGCCCACAATCATACAAATATGCATAATACAACATTTTATACAGAGAAAAACCTTTTATTTCCAAAAGGTTAAAAAGCCCACAATCATAGAAATATGCATAATACAACATTTTATAAAGAGAAAAACATTTTATTTCCAAAAGGATAAAAAGCCCACAATCATACAAATATGCATAATACAACATTTTATAAAGAGAAAAACATTTTATTTCCAAAAGGCTAAAAAGCCCACAAGGATACAAATATGCATAATACAACATTTTATAGAGAGAAAAACCTTTTATTTCCAAAAGGATAAAAAGCCCACAATCATACAAATATGCATAATACAACATTTTATACAGAGAAAAACCTTTTATTTCCAAAAGGATAAAAAGCCCACAATCATACAAATATGCATAATACAACATTTTATAGAGAGAAAAACATTTTATTTCCAAAAGGTTAAAAAGCCCACAATCATAGAAATATGCATAATACAACATTTTATAAAGAGAAAAACATTTTATTTCCAAAAGGATAAAAAGCCCACAAGGATACAAATATGCATAATACAATATTTTTTACAAGCATGGCTTTGACATGCATATTTTTCGCTGTCAATATCAACGTCCGTCGGCTGTTCTTTGATTAATTGCATTTTGCTTTGAATCCTTCCAGTAAACATGTCCCTTGTCGAGAGCGATTGTGCATAAAGCAAAACCAGTTTTTAACTTGGGTTTACACAGACATGTTAACCTTGAAATTGAAATCGATTTCCTCGTGCATACACTGATCAGTATATACCGTGTGTACAAAACCAAAATCCTTTAGTCTGGCTTTATAGACTGTGTAGTCATCACGAAAATGCCGTTGAATTCTATCACGATTTCTTTATTTTACTCTTATGTCTAGAATGCTATTAAGTTAAAGCCCCATTAGCATGTAAATTTATCGGTCATAATAGTTTCTGTTAGTCCTTTAACAGAGGAATCGGGGGTGTTTTCCTCACGTGCATACTTAATAGCAAGAAAAAATGTTTCCAAAACCAATATTGTATTTTTTACAATATCATTGAAATAAATACTATTTATAGAACAGCTGTGTTTTCCGCATCAAGTTATGCACACGTCGTATCTAGTGACGTCACGCGCTCTACATATTTCAAGTTTACAAAAGCAAAATAACAGTGAAATGAGTGCTAAGAAGAAATAGGGCTCGTTTCGTCGGTAATAATTATCTTGGGATAATATCAGCAATTGTTTTTTTTTTTTCATATATTTTTCTATAGCAAAAAGCTTATGGGGCTTTAAGCTATGAACGAGCCATTGGCAAGCTCATTGCTGATATTGCGACAAACGAAGTTGCCATTGTTGTTGACTGCTCTATCTGGGCCACTCGAAGTACCGTAGTAGAAATGAACATTATGCCAATTGCTGTATACTTGAACAAGATCGTTTTAGAGGTTTAGGTTCCGTCTTGAACTAGGCAGGCATTGCACATTGATAAAAAGTTATATAAGATAACTTAAACATGTACATCTACTTTTTAAAGGTAATTTGGCTGGCACATAGAGCTTACATGCCAAATGAATCAAAGACCAGTAATTAGATTAAAAAATTCAAATCTTACGCAACTATCAACGAATTTGTCACAGAATGATTTTAACATTATTCGTCTCTCGAAAAAATGCCGCGATTTTGGCTTGACCATTTTGTCATTTGACCAAGTTTGTCAAGTTGTTGACCTTTATAAAATATATTGGTATACATTTTTGTATATGCTTGTATGTCTACCTTCTTCGTGCAAATTTCCACAAACCTTGACAAAGTGATTGCATTCAATTATCTTACGTAAATGGGTAATCCAAGCTTATGGAGTGCGTTGATATTTGAAGGTGCTACTGCCCTTTTCCTTCTAACACTTGTGTGTATCATCGCGCTACTTCTTAAGAACATTGCCAATTTCACAAAACCTTCATATGCTGATTATTAGAACAAGTTGTTTACGAAGTTGTTGCCCTTTGCACAGGTTAATTAATCAAAGGTTCTGTGTGTAACTCGTCTTACATTGACATTGTTATGCGGATTTCACCTACTATTTCACCTACTTCACCAACTGTTACAGAATGTACCAAGTAATGCAACAAATAAAACTGCCAACCTCTCTTGCGAGTATACTAGACATGGGACGGGGGTACGCACCGGTTTATTAGGGAGAGTGATTTAAAAATAAAATCAAATCGGAGCTATAGTTAGCATCAGGAAATAGTGAGACTGGAGATAAAAGACTCAGTCATTGTTAGGTTTGGTTGATAATTGGTAAGGTGCAGTGTGCAAGAAGGAAAACATAAAGTATGTAGAATGAAATTGTAAAGTATGTAGAATGAAATTTCGTAACAGCCACATCATCACACATACATTGAAGTCTGTATGTACAATCATTACATAACTATTCATATATTCATTTAATTGGACAAAAGCTAAACGTGGGGGTGATTTAAAGGTTTTACGTTGGAATATTTGAGTAGAAAGAACTTTTAAAAAAGTGATTGAATACGTTATTTTGAAATCGAAGTATATGGATTTCACTTGGAGAACCGAAAAATTCCCATTTTAAAACACTTTTTATCATTATTGAATAGGTATTTCCTAACTAGGGTGCGCACCCTAGATAGAACTATTTTAAGACCCCTGCCTAAAATTAAACCTAGGTAAATGCACGAAAACTACATGTAATGGTGGTGTTGAATAAACATGAACAAGGCAAATATATATTTTAATACTTAAGGTGGGTCGCGGGTATCCTTCCGAAAAGTGTTCAGTTTCTAGAAGTCAACGCACAAGAAAATCTTTTTGCATGAACATCCTTCAAAGTATTGGCTAAAGCAAAAATGATGTATTCAAATGATATTTCCATTGAAACCGCTCAAAAAACGGTTGCATATGTTTTTTTGCGTTATTTCTTGTACTGCTCCGATAATTTTGCATATTAAGTTATGAAATTTACTGTGCACAATGCTGAATCATTTACAAATCCGAAAAAGTTAATATAGCTTCCTTTTGCCGTCATTAAATCTTAAAATTTTTTGACCAAACTCTGTAGTGGTGGCAATTTTTCGGGAGGAAACCCGTGACCCACCTTAACTAATATAGAAGATTAATTAAAACACGTTTTTCTTACTGTGCACGGCCTGTCTGACATGTTTCGTTGTTTACATAATTAGAAATACAAGTCAAAATAGGAAGTACACATTTCTAAAAATAGACCAAGGATACCCTTTCGGTTTCAATACTACAACGAGTTATAAAGGTTTCCTTCCATAATTAATAGCAATCTTTGCCGAAATACTTCAGCATGTGCTAGATATTGTCCAAATCAACTTTTCCGTCAGTTCTTTTCTTCACATGCATAGTTTGAGAAAGGAAAGCAACTGACCCCCTTTAAAAGAATACAAACAGGGTGCGTCTAGTACTTTGCTGATACTATGCCTGCCTTGAACTCGTCCAGCGTAGGCAAGGTGACAATATTGCTAATGAGGTTGTTCCATAACAGTATCGACTGTGTAAAGAAAGAGTATTTCCGATAATCAAATTATACTTGGACTTCTCGGAAGCTTAGTGGTTGCATATGCCTTGATTGTCTAATTGGTTTTTGGGTATAGGGTGGTAGGTTGATTGCTTCTAAGTTATGGTATATCTTATAGAACATGATAAGTCTTGAATCAAATCTGCGGTTTTCAAGAGAGCGACAACCAAGATCTTCTATCATGGCAGTTACACTAGAATATGGGGAGTAATTTGATTTGACCTACGCTGGACCATTTGGACCGTATGTTTGTTAAATTTTGTATAGGGACACCATACAGAGGAATAGTATTCAACCTGTGACCGGACCAAGTTCTTTGCCTTTTTCATTTTTATAGTGGTGTTTCTCTTGATGAAATCTAGGGTTTTGTTGGCATTTGTTGTAATTCTTGTTATATGATTGTTAAGACTAAGCCTAGATATTTAGCAGAGGGAACAGAGTCTAAGATTTGTCCATGTAGAAGGTATTGGTGTTTTATATGACATTTATGTGTTGTTATATGTAGGACTTGGCATTTAGATGGATTAAACTCCATGTCCCATTCTTTCTCCCTGATTCCATTCTTGAAAGGTATTCCTGGAGAGAATTGATGGTAAGATAGATAGCTGTATCATCAGCAAACAATCTGATCTGTGATGTAACTGTGGCTGGGAGTTAGTTTATGTAGATTAAGAAGCATAGGGGCCCAAGGACGGACCCTTGGGGTACCACAAAGGTGACTGCCACTTCATCGGACTTTTCATCCTCTAGTTTTACTGTTTGGGTGCGACAGCTTACATCTAAGCTCTATACGATGTAAGCTTTATGCGGCGCCACAGTGCTTCCATTTTAGCCGAGGAGTAGCTGTATAAACTTCAGGTCACACCAACAAATATAGTAGTACAACTTTGGTTTTTTCATCTCCTAAATTCAATTCACAAATACGATTAAATTTGATTTCAATGATCTCATTGAATAGAGGGCCAAGGGACAAAGTTTGCATAGTTTTCTTCACAATTCACAATTGCGAGAACTTTCTGGTTCACGTGTGACTGGATACTGTCTCCGGATACTTTGATCTAAAGTACTTTGATCTGAAGTGGTTCATTTATAACTTTACCGTTGTTGATCATGGTAGTTGCTTAGTTACGAACTTGACAGCATCCTGGTGTTCTCTTAATGTCGAATACAGCATTAATGTGGTTCCGGCTTGCGACTTGTTGAGATTTTCTAGGAATATTTGATGATCACATTGATATCTCGTGATATGCGGAATCTGATATAAATGACTGATCACATGACTGCAACATATCTTTCACGTCCATTTTTTATAAAACTGTCTTACGCATCTAAATTAGTTGGTGTTCCATCAAATTGCACAACACATTCCCATCCAACGAAAGACTTAGATATCAACTGCATTGATTTCAACAAAGTCAAGAAGAGCTTTGTTTGAGTGATCTTCTAGGGATTTAATAGTCTTCTTCGATGTCTTTTGCTGGCTGTGTCGATTCATTTACCGCTATGATTTGGAGTTCATGGTGTGTAGTGAATTGGAGTGATTATGTTAATGAAATCTGTCACATCTATTGGATATAACTTAACATTCTGGTCAGATTTACGTCTATTGTTTCCACCAACATTCTTGCGAAAAGATGCACTAACTTTCCTTGATTCAGTCTCTGAGCGATTCTCCAGTTTTTGACTAGTATGTTTTAAGTGAGCATGTTTTAAATACATGTAGATATTTATCTCTTCTATGATGGAATTGGAACACAAGCGAAGCTATTTATTGGTAACGATTACTGAATTTTCATTTGTCTGTACATTTTCCATGATGGCTCACCTTGGCAGGTGTTTGTCTGGAAATTGTAAATTAAGTACATATTTACGGTTTGTGAAATACCGGCCCAGATCATAATCTAACGTGGGTTAGTTTGTACCAACGGGGCGCACGTCGCCTTATTCCACCCTCGAACGTCAATGAACGAACACAAGCGTTGATACAGGAGTGGAACAACATTCCACAGGACGATATCAACACCCTTGTCGGTTCTATGCACCAACGATGCCAGGCAGTGATGATAGTTGCTAGCATATCCGATACTAATCGCTTGGGATTTTGGTCTACGACCCCTACCTTATTTAATCAACTATATAATCGTTATTTAATTAATAAATGAAAGCAATAAAACTTTACATTTATAAAATCTCTTTTGATAAACTCTACGACTACATGTACATGTAATTATTATTTACGCCTTCTTTTCAATTATACAAATAGTGTTACTTTAACACTGAGGAAGTTTTCCTTTTTTGTTTAGTGTAGTTTAATGTTAACAAATAAGTTATTTGGCTACATTAGCCACGAGTGCAAGATTTCACTATTTTTTTGCACGATGAAATGCTGGTAAGCAAAAATAACGATTTCTATTTTCCAAAAACAAAAATGTGTTTTAAGTTGTTATATCCACGAACGCGGTCGAGCAATTGGTATGTTGACATTCGCTCAGATACTCCAATATTTTTCCTGCAAAAACAAAATGAATCTATTCACGATAATTTCCTTTATGCAACTTTGTGTAATTAATCTTTACACAAACTTTCATCACAGTGTTTGTTTTGAATGCAGGCAATTTGTAAGGAGGACTTTGTACTATGTAACGGCTCCATCTTTCAATATTTCAGGGAAGCTTTGTAACAATGCTTTTTCAGTGTCCCCCTGCCATGTTTGAGCCAAGTACAATGTAAAGAAAAATACAAGAAAAGGGGGCGGGGCGTGTATCGGTGCTTTACAACAGGCACGATAAAGAACCAGGGAAATATTGGAAAATATAAGGGATATAAATATCCGGTTTTCTGTATCTTGTCTCCTCTATCTTGAGAGGCTCTGAATTGACAATGGGTCGTTAAACAACATATAGAAGGTTACCGAAGGCCCATCTCAGCCAGGCACCCGGCAAAAAGGAGAAGGGATTCGGGAGGTACTGCGTGAACATAAGATAGGTGTCTCATAAGCCAACTTGGCTGGCGCTTTTAATAGGGGTGACACTATAATAAACAAAACCTTTACCTTTTATAGATAAATAAAAGGAGTCATTTTATGTAGTATGTACACAAAACTTGTAAATAGTTGTGCTTTGAATAGATCTCACCTTTACTGATGTCAAGTTTAAAGATGTTTGTATTTATGTTAAACACAATTTTATATGAGGTTTTCATTCAAACTTTGAAATTTATGAAGTATCTAGAACTTTATTTCAAATAAAAACAGTTTGTTTTGTAAATATTGAAATGTATCGTTGTGTACATTTAAATCTTTGAAGCTCATGTTATTTGTCTGAAGGAAGTTAAATTTTATTGAAATATGTCGTCGGCATTGAAGTTCCGACTAGATGTACGAATGTTTACGGAAAATGCCGGCCTTTAACGGAATTTAACGAAAAAGAACGAAATGCTTCGATAAGAGAAGTGTTGTGTTTGTCACTTTGTTTCTGTCAATGATTTAATAAACCTGAACATCTCACCAGATTATTTAACTTACGATCTTCTGCCGTTACATGTAGTGTGCTTATTATCGTTCATAGAATATTAATATTGTTTAATACACTCGGCTTGTGAAGACGGTTCATTGTCATATCCTTTTTTAGCATCATGTGATTCTAAGAATTGACTAAATTAGCAAAATGGACGCCAAATCCTAGATATCGTTCATCACAAAATTCACATTCCGCCTTCTTGATTGTGTCAACATACAGTCTTCAGACATTTTAAATAATCATGCATGCATACAGTTTATTACGTGTTTTGATTACGCCGGACATTCTCCCATACTCATTGGAGTACAAAGTACTTCGATTTAAAAAAAAAGATAAAGAGTGCCTATAGTTGGCTTTAGTATTCAATGTTTAGATTTTAACAATGTATTGAAACTGTGCTTCTTGATTTGAATACAATTTGTTTAAAACGTAATGATTAGTTATATTATAAAATTTATTTGGCTTCAGAGAGGGTTCGCCCCCACCCCCAGCCCACAAATATAATAAATATGGAAGCTACACCCCCTGATCATCATACTATTACATAATCTTTGCTTCATTTAATTAATCATTTTGTTTAACGTACAACGTCGTGTTTGACGTCGTGACCTGGGCCGCGGTTCTTCACCTCTGTGAACATAAAATAGTGTAGACATTGTATTACTAGTCCAATTGCCAAAGTTTTCTGCAGAATAATTGACAAATGTATAGTAAGTCAGAAGATGGACTTTAACATTACTAGGTATATATTACTTTTTGATTAGCACATACTGTCTACGTACGAATTTCAGGATCAGCCTTCGTAGATTAAACTTGCATCGAACCCTTTGACTCAATAAATATTTACGGAACTCGGGATTACCGTTTGCACTAACAATTATTTGTATGCATATACAATAGGAGGGGCGATCCAGAAGTTCGTGGACATTCGTTTTTATATAATGACTATATAAATCAAAGCTCTGAAGATTCCGATGTTGTTCGGAACTACAAATCAGTCAAAAGTTTATTTCTATGTAGGGTGAGTTTTGGAAAACGAACGATAGTTCGCGCATGAATTTAATGCAGACATAAGTACTACGAACGCTTTTCTACACGTTACAGTTGTTCCCGTTCCATGTTCTTTCAGTACTTTGATTTATGTTTCCCATCTGATCACCAAAAGTAGTTCAGCAATTAGCATAATATTATATATAGTTTACATTACCTGCCTCTTTGAATACTCAACTTATGCAGAATGTTATATGTCATACATGAAGACATGCTCGAAGAAAAAGGTTAAACGTTATAAGCATTAAATTAATCGATTGAAACTTCCCGATGAATCACTTTTTTAAATATCTGGCTGACTCACAGTTATCATCGCATCGTCCATGAATATCGGAACTATATTCTTAGGCGGAAGCTAGGTTAATGGAAGCTGTTCGGTATGCAGGAAAAGTGAAAACTGAGCGATTTTTGAAATACGGTTATAACTTTATTGTTCGTACCGAACAACAAAAATTGTCAGTTTATCTTATTAAAATGCTTCAAGTAAGTTTTATAGATTTTTTATTTCAAATTAGATTATCATATATAATATTATATCTATTTGTATGACAGTTCTTGACTTTAAGATACTATGATCTCTCCGTATTAGAATTTCTGTGTTTTCTTATTAAAGTTAGTAACAACAGTTTATTTAATGGCGAGTTATCTTGTATTACACAATATTGTGTTTATTGAATTAATAATAATTTTATTCCACGACGGATTTTCAAATTAACAGATAGCAGTTGTAGTATTTGTACTAACTTAATATATTGTCTTAATTATAATACTCTATATCCATGTATATGTAATTGATTATCATGGACATAAAGTCCTAATTATCAATAAAGCTATCGTATATGTAGTTACATGGTTAGTAACGGAACCCGATACGGGATATACGGGTCTGTGGGTGAGATCGAAGGTTACTATCCCTGTAACGATTATATCACGCAGACTACCTTCCTCATCACCATTTCCAATAAAAGCCTCCATTACAGACCCAATATATAAACATAAATGACTCCATTACAGACCTATTATATTCTGTTAACCTAATATAGGATATATTAGGTCACCACGTGACGTTAAAACATCCAATGACAGAAGAGTATTTAGTAGTAGGCGTGATATAGATACATACTAGATGAAATAACTACTGGTATATAGTATTGACTGGTCTGAAAATGAGTGGCGTTATGATAAAATCGTCCGCACTCTGTGGTGGTCGCAATGTGATGTATTACTGTATCAAGTATCCAATCATCATCTGCTGTGTCCAATTGTACGCCTGCAAGTGTATGCACAAAAGATATTTTGATATAAAATTAATGAATGACAACATTGGCACGAATTTAGTACCTTGGTACCTATACTAGACACTAGTTTAATACTCTAACACCTTCAAGTCGAAATTTATAGATGCCTACATGATTAATGTATTGAAAAGGTCACGGAACAAAATAACCCTGCACTTCAGAAAACAATGGACGTCAGAAGCTATATCTATGTTTTGGAATATAAATCGAATTTTCTCACGGATCGTACATTTAACCATTGAAGGCAGTCAATTAATTTATCGGCTCACTGAAGTAGTCTTTTTATACGTGATTTCAGTGAACGTATTCATAAAAATAAGATTAGTTACATTTTTTTGTATTGGCATCTTTGAAGACATATTTATATACGTGCGTCAGGATGAAATGGTGTAATTTTATAAATCTATAAACCACGGCTGACCTGAAAACGCACGCACTAAATCTAATTGTGAGTGAAAATGGAATCATACTCTTGTCGACATCAGATAATCGAAGACTTTTTAGCATTTTTTGAAGTACTATCATTTTATCATAAATATGATCAACTTTAGTCCATTTTCCAGACAAAGGCTATCTGATGTCGACCCCTATTTTTAGAAAGACGGTTCGAACTTACGGTTGGTCAATTCTAATCCAGCATTCAGAAACAACCAATCAAGTCGCACAAAAAGCTTGTTACAGAATCTAAGATTATTCTGAAAGGAACTGCATGGGTATAGGAAAATATCGTCCTGTTCAAAATAGCACAACTGTTACGTATAGTACGTTACAATTTAATTTTGTTATACCAAACAAAATGCACGCATATTATATAATGACAATACATGTTTTATAATATATAAATAAAAATGATTAATTTTACACAATTTTTGTTCACTAATAATAAAGCAATCAGTAAACTTTATTAAAGATGTGTAATGAGTATCACAGACGTTATTTAAGCGTACGTAGGCAGCCGAAGATGTATTCGGTATAAATCGGTTGTTTCCGTACCCTGTCGTCCAATCAACTGAATAATTCCAATACGAATAGCGAGTTTGGCCGAACGATGCCGATAACTGACGATGTAGTTAACGTGATTACTTCGAAAACAATAAACACTCCTTTGAATGGCATAGGTGCATCAAAGTACTGAAAGCCATGTAGCGTATCAGAGTTAAATATTTGTCATGTCAAGATCTGATAAAAGAATACTTTAAAAGTAAAGAAAACCTATTTGTCTTACTCGTAATATAACAGAAAGGAATAGCATAGAAATGCAAAAAAATAATGTTTTCATCAATAAATTTTTCCTATATTTACAGGAGGACGTTTCTGACTTCTTCCTTTATTAGCTGTTATAGTCGGATTGTTCACCAAATTACTGTTTTTAATTGACGACGATTTGGATACTACTGAACGATAAGACGGAAATTCATCATTTATTCTCGGAGTAAAATTTTTTCTTGGTGTCGCTTTAGTTGACTCTACAATCTTTTCCTGTTCCACCTGATTCTGTTGCTCATTATTAGGTCTGATACGCGCAAAACTTTCATAATTCTCCGAATCAATTACTTCCTTGTCCCCGATCAGTTTTTCAAACCAAACCCGGTCCGCATCCGGATCGGAGTATCCTTTAGCCCGGCGCGTAGAATTCAAATTGTTAGAATCACGTGATCTCGATCGATCACCGTTACGCGAACGATCTGTCAGTCCGCCACTTATAAAATCTAAGATCGAAACTGAATCTAACGCCAAATGACTAGAATGGCCGACTTTATCCACCGGAAATGGTATACCATCATCAGTAGATTCTCTGTCCAGTTCTTTGATGTTGACAACAGGAAGAGTCGGATTCGTTTCTGTTTCCATTTCCGGTTCCGGTGTCATTTCCGGCTTGTCATTTTCCGTCCGTTTCGTTTTTTGTTCATCGTCGTCAGATTCAAACTTCACGTGTTTCTTTTTATTTATCGGTGGTAAAGAACTATAACTTGAAGTCAAGATTGTATTTTTTTCCTTATACGGATTTTTATCACGCATAGACTTACGTTTTCTATATCGGCTTTTAAGTTTTTTATCAGATTTCAGCGAATCTTCAGTCATTGTTCCGGCGTTTTGTGTGCGAATTATGTTATCAATGTCTAAATCGTGAACGATTTGGTCGATTGCATCTTCTTCGAAGTCATCCGAATAACTGTCATAATCAGTTTCAACCTCCAGCATAGGAGAACAAGCTTTATCTTGGTCAGTTTGGTCGGAAACATTTTCATCACTCAGGTTATTGACCGAACCTCGTTTAGTTGTCAAATTAGGAAAGATAACCCGCAGACTTCGACTGAAACGCTGAGAAAAATCAACCTGCGTTCCGACACTTACTCTCTCTACTGGGTTGGTATGTCGGTACGGTATATCCGGAAGTGACGCAATTTGTGAACGGAATGCTCCCCGATTTAACTTTTGAAAATTCCACAATTTCTGCCTGTGCAATAAGTTTGAATCTTTAGGGTTGTCGATGAGAACTTTTTTGTATTTGGACCAGCTCCTTTCCGGTGGTTCTTTAGGGGCCATTGAAATATGTAATCCACTCCTAATCGGTGGGAAGCCTAATTTCTGCATAGCACTTTTTGGTGTTGTGTATTCAAAGTTTAAACACACATACTTTCATACGTTTGAATTCTTCGCCCAGCTAATTCCCTCGGAATATTAATGCCATTGTTATATATTAACTTCTTAACCCCAGAAGCACAATTTGACGGTTTTAATTATTTTAATGAATTGATACGGATTTCAAAATGTCAGCCATATTGACACTTCCGGATCAGTTACTGACCACTTCCGGTGGCGTCCATTCAGCGTATCGCCCTCTGTTTACATGGTTACTGAAAATACAGAATGAAAGAGCATGTTTAGTATAATAGTAATATCTTCTTTTAAAGAAGGTGAACACATTAAGTAATATACAAAACATTTGGCTTATTTTCAATGTGACCTTCTGAAAATAGGCAGAATAACATTTAACCAATAAATAGATGATTGAATAAATGAATGATAGAACGATTGAAAACCATTGAAGGCATATTAATTGAATGTTTGGGTGAGTTTAAGAAAGAATTAATAAACGTGTGAACGAACGAACGGACGAGCGAACGAACGAAACAAAGTACTCCATGCATTCACAATTTTAACTATTAAGCAGCATGCACACAATATAATACCGTGATGGGGAGGGGGGGGGGGGACAATATGCTAAGATAATTGTATATCATATAACAAAATTAATGTAAGATTATAAAGAAATAATAAATGTATTTATGACAGATTTTACTCTCTCTGTCTCTCTCTCTCTTTCTCTCTCTGAATTTCAACACAATGATTTTACAGAATTTTGAATATTCAGTTAGAAGTTCCTCAGATTCTGAGGCAAATAATTTAATAAAGAAATAGCAGACATACCCGACACACACTCCTTGATCGAGAAACAGTGATAAATAATTACATAAATCACATTAGTATAATTAACATTTAGTTAATTATTAAAAGAATTTACCCAAACCTGCTAATTTTAAACTCCCATCGACATATATAGAAGAATAACATTTTATAAGCGGTTTAGCATAAATTAATCAAAAGCAGCGGTATGTATTTGTTGGTAAGTCGATAAAATAGTGTGGCAATTTGATCAATATCTAAGTATAGGTAAGTATTGGTAAGCAGCTAATCCTTTGATTTCTGTCATAAAGTTAAAGTTTGGCAAGTTTTTAAGTCTATGCTTTTCGCGCGACCTGCCGAACCGTATTTTTGGCAACAATTCCGAGATATTTTTAGCTTCGCATGTCCTAAGTCGCGATCTTAATCCTGATAGTACAAGTTAATTAGGACTACAAAATATTTTGACAAATACACAGTAATAATCTGCTGACAACTTGATAAGTCTAAACAAGTCCGGGCTTCTTTTCTTTTAATGCATGTGTATAAAAAATATATCATCCGTTCAAAAATTTCATATTAAATGCATGTATTTTGTTCTGAAATGCATTTTTATTTGATTTTATTACAGATCGATAGAATCAAGAAATTCGCTGGCCAAATATTTTCTCACGTGGATACAAAGTGGTGACGGACTGCAGAATGGTATTGTATCCAAGTAGACTTATCGAACAAACTATATAGATCTCAGTATATATAATATTATAATTTACCTTACTTAGATAATTAACATTCCATATATTTTATTCGCCAGCCGGTTTCCACCTTCGGCTCATCAGGGCAATAATACAAAAATGGCGTCAAAATCTACATTGTTACATAGCAACGTCACATTTTTGCGTACACGCGTGTACACAACGTCAAAATTGTAACGTCATCAAAGTTTGTTTAATTTCGGCGCAAATATATCAATGAAATAACGTCCTTTGGAAAATCTAGCTGAAACATCATTACTGTGAAATTTATAAAAAGGAAAAAATATATAGGGACTGATTTAGAGCATTTCTCGATGTGGTCACGTAGACGCATTTGTCTTGTTGATGGACCCGTCTCTTATCTACTGATCATGCACTGTCCTTCTGTTGCGTAATTTATCGCCTGTTTGGCCTATGTAAAATATACACTGTGCCAGAAAAACAACGTGGTGTTTATGGTCACCCGATCGAACCTACCTATTGGCGTCATTCCTGAAGTTTCTACCGACAGCATCAAGTTCGAAAATATTTGGGACGAATCGTACTTTGTATTACAAATGTATATAACAAAGGTAAGTTTACAAAAGTCACGACAATTTTACCGACCTACTAACCCTAATGCTTTGGCCAGAAACCGTAAATATGACTGTCTTTTGTCTAGCCTTATTTATTTTCATATTTACATGCTAGGATTACGTTTTTCCCTATCCTGCCAAGTTCGCGATAAGACGTTTTGACAACAATTACTTCACAAAAGTCGACCTTAAGCCCATGAGATAGACAAGCTTGTCAAACTTGACACATCCACTAAATGAAAGCGTATCTTCACTAATAGATAATGTGATTAAGGACGTGTCAACGTTCAATTTCGTTAAAATTGTTGAGTCATTTCTACCGAAATTCACCGAAATATCAAACTCTACGTATAAAAGATTTCAGTTTGAACAACACAACAAAGTTTTTAAATTCTTAATTAGTCATTCTGTTGACGAGGATTAAAGCAAAATAAAATAGGTTTCATTATTACAAAGATATCAATACTCTGGCGCGAAAACACTGGCCCGAAAATTGTATTATAGTTTACGTCGAATGAGATTATAAAAACTTGAATGAATAACTTGTTACACTATAATCTGATAAAGAATGATTTTTTCTCCTTTACTGAAACTCCGCTATAATTGGATTTAATCAAATGTACATATCCGAAATAGAATCAAGTTTTTTTGTAATTATTACATGTAAAAAAAAGTTCGTCGAAACAAGCTTTTATGATACAGTCAAGGACTTATATTCATAAGTATTACATAATTATATGTAAGTATATAAGTCCTTGATACAAAATACATGAATTCCGAGGTGCAGTAAAAATCTTAGGTCTGTCATTATTTTATATACATGTACACTATTCATGCCAAAGAATATACTTAATGATGGAATCATGATGACATGTTTTTCTCTTGGATTAACATTGCACCAACAGTCAGTGTCATTTGGTGCATTTTCCAGATTTATTAGAATTATGGCATGTCACGACAATCTCATGTCACTCAAATACGCGTTCGCCATAATCTTAGAAAATACCGACTTCGTTCCAGAACAAAGTATATGTATGTGTCAGTTACTTACTGAGTCGGCTCTCCACTTTATCCGATGAGAATTGGTGGAGTATTAGAGAAGATATCAAAGAAAAATGTTACCTGGATCGAGCGTATTTTTACTGAAATGGTTCCACACATATCATGGAAAGTCACGTGATATAGGCACCGTGTGAACATATCATTGACAAAAAATACGCATTGCAATCAAAGAACAGAAAATTGAGTAAAAGTGTCATAAATCACAATTCAGAAGTGTGTGAAATATGCGTTTTCTAGCTTTTCTTACTTTTTATTGGACTCTGTTAACTTTTATTGCTGATATGTTCGTTTTCAAATGTAACACTTATTACGTAAGGTGTTTAGTAAAAATGATGTTATTTGTTTAACTGAAAACATACAGATGTATATGTTATGTGATGTTATAAGCGGAGATACCGGTTTTCTGAAGATACGGTTAACACGAGATTTATTGTATTGAACTTTTACAAAGTCCCGGATTAACTGAATTCCACTGAAATTAATTTTATAATAACTAGATCAATATTCGTAGCGTGAAACTAACTGATAATATTTGGATATATTTGGGCGATAAAAAGGATTTATCAAATAAATTCGTGTAAAATACTATCATTGTTATTTCAAAGACTTTAAAGATCACCATCTAAATAATTCGACATTTTGACCTTAAACGCCGAGATATCCCGATCGTTCCTGGTATGCTCTAAACTACTGACGAATTCATGTTTTAACAGAAAGTTCATACCGTCTCGTTTTTAATTAAACTTTAAATTTCATTTAGGCGTAAAAGTTTGCTTTTTTCTGTTTGCCTGACCTATCCTACTTTTCCTGTGCCCATAGACTTCTTATTAGGCCCGAGGAACGGTACATTCATTTTCTCACTTTACCTACCCTAGTATTTTACAACACGTTCATAAGATGTATTCTATAACACATTCATAAGATGTATTCTATAACACGTTCATAAGATGTATTCTATAACACGTACATAAGATGTATTCTATAACACGTTCATAAGATGTATTTTATAACACGTTCAAAAGATGTATTCTATAACACGTTCATAAGATGTATTCTATAACACGTTCATAAGATGTATTCTATAACACGTTCATGATATGTATTCTATAACACGTTCATAAGATGTATTCTTTAACACGTTCATAAGATGTATTCTATAACACGTTCAAAAGATGTATTCTATAACACGTTCATAAGATGTATTCTATAACACGTTCAAAAGATGTATTCTATAACACGTTCATAAGATGTATTCTATAACACGTTCAAAAGATGTATTCTATAACACGTTCATAAGATGTATTCTATAACACGTTCATAAGATGTATTCTATAACACGTTCATGATATGTATTCTATAACACGTTCATAAGATGTATTCTTTAACACGTTCATAAGATGTATTCTATAACACGTTCAAAAGATGTATTCTATAACACGTTCATAAGATGTATTCTATAACACGTTCAAAAGATGTATTCTATAACACGTTCATAAGATGTATTCTATAACACGTTTAAAAGATGTATTCTATAACACGTTCATAAGATGTATTCTATAACACGTTCATAAGATGTATTCTATTACACGTTCATAAGATGTATTCTATAACACGTTCAAAAGATGTATTCTATAACACGTTCATAAGATGTATTCTATAACACGTTCATAAGATGTATTCTATAACACGTTCAAAAGATGTATTCTATAACACGTTCATAAGATGTATTCTATAACACGTTCATAAGATGTATTCTATAACACGTTCATAAGATGTATTCTATAACACGTTCATAAGATGTATTCTATAACACGTTCATAAGATGTATTCTATAACATGTTCATAAGATGTATTCTATAACACGTTCATAAGATGTATACTATAACATGTTCATAAGATGTATTCTATAAAACGTTCAGAAGATATATTCTATAACACGTTCATAAGATGTATTCTATAACACGTTCATAAGATTATTTTTATTGCACGTTAATAGGCTGTGCTCAAGACACTGTTCTGATTCTTTTACTATTGATAATTAAATTCACAAATGTAACTCTCCTCAGGAACAGTATAATCTTTCAAAACTCAAGAAGATTCTCAATTTATTTGATCAAGTCCATATAACTATTATTTTATCATTACATTAAGTAGCAAATTAACATTCAGAAACTATTTGCCACTTACTAAATTATGTTTATGATAAAAAATACATCATTACTGGTAATTTTACAATCTTTCGACACAAAGACAAGTTAAGCAATTGGGTGAATCTCATGTTGTAAACAAACATTTTTTTTTTATTTATTATATAGATCTGAAATACGCTGAGAATGAAACTAATATTTAAGATCTGAGACCGATCTCTGGTTTTGTAACCTCGGATAGTGTAGTCGAGGTTTTCGAACGTGAGTCTGATCTCTAAGCTTAGTAAGAATTTGTTATAACTTTATTTTTGATGATAGGAGTCGTGTCGTGAGAAAATGTCCCTTATCACATGATGTTCATAACGCGGAAAATGACGTTTGACGTTTCCGAATGTAACCGAATGACTGAAGTTTGTTTGGCTAATTAAGATACATAAAATGTATAATTAAACATGACTCTTTCACAATCCGCATTAAATTAGGGAGATAAAAAAAATCATTTTGTCCATCTACATTTTTAACTATATTATAGATAGCATAAAGACGATGTATGTGCTAAATGTGAAACACTTTTGAAGAAAGTGAATGATACGCGAACAGACTATGACAAGCTGCAGGCATCTACAGACTTACAGGAACATATACTGTGAAATCATTAATTTTCGTTGGGATCGATTTTCGTCGTTTTTACTAAAATGGCTATTTCGTGGGGACATAAATTCGTGGATTTTGATTTTTGAACAGAAATGCCTTATCTCCGCTTTGAATTCGTGGGGATTTGATTTCGTGGATGAGCCGACCCACGAAATTAAATCCCCAACGAAAATTTATGATTCCACAGTATTGACAGCTATAATTGAACATCAGGTAATATGCATTTCTATGCTACAAAAAAGTATGCGCAGTACCCTGAAAAAGCCCGGTTTTCCGAGAAATCCGGTTTATATATAGAGAGAACTTTTGATAACTTCTGAAAGAAATGGAACTCGTCAAATTCTAAGAGAATTCCTGATTCCAGGGAGTCCGGTTTTCAGGGTAGAAAGTAAAATTATAGTGTTTTTCAGAGGTTGTTGCTCTAGAGAGAATAAATTAATAATTAAATCGTACAGTGGGAAAAAAATCATGCTGTTGTTGAAGAGAGGTTGTTACTTAAGAGAGGGCCGCTGTGGAGAGGTTGTACTGTATATATATACCTCTTTGAAATATGAACGCACGCGACTGTAGAAAAATAATTAGAATGAGCTGTTTTGGTTAGTGTCAATGGCAAAGTATATGTTGTCTGTCACACTATATTGTGATCACAGGCACACGATTCCAAGATTTTTTACACGTTTATAGACGTTACTTTTCAATTTCACTCATCAAACAACGCAAATCTGTCGAAAGAAAAATCTTCAATTTTTTTCCTTTATTGAGTGTATAAAAAAACACCAACGAAGGTAGTGCTGTCGCCATCTTTTCGATTGACGGAAGTGACCGTAAAATAAGCGGGGGTTGAAGATTTTTCTTTCGACAGATTTGCGTTGTTTGATGAGTGAAATTGAAAAATAACGTCTGTAAACGTATAAAAATCACGGAATCGAGTGCCTATGATTGTGATATAGAAATGACCCCTTGTCTTACGCTGAACCAACGCGGATAATGTAGAAGCATTAAGCTATTGAAATTATTGAAAAACTTATCCTGAAATATGATATTCAAGTCAAGTTTCAGAGACTTTAATAACGACGTGCACACTTCATCTTTACTTATTTAGGCTATAATAAAAACATGCTTGGTTGTAACTCGCATTTACGTGTCCGACTAAGGTGAAAATTCCTCGACACATTTTATCCAGCGATTTTTTAACAAGCTTACTTTAAAAACAATAGAACAGAGGCAACCTATCTACCCGCTGATTAAAATGTGGTTCGCCTAATCGCAGATAAATACATATTACAATACAATAACTTAATAAGAATTTGACATTAAACTGTAATATTATTACTCAAAACATATCAACAATCAAATTGAATCAGAATGCGAAATGCCATACTAACAGGAAAACTCGAAATAGCTTCTTAGGTTCATCAGTGTTTCCCTTCTTCTCACGCAAACTTGGTAAAAAAAACTCAGAACACAGTTTTTAAGTCCCTAGACGCATACTTACTCAATGAATTATACGATGCATAATGGTTAAGCCCTATTAGCTTTTTGGATATTAAAATTAAAGTAGGTCTTATTTTACCTAGAAATATGTCTTATCAGTGACTGACTTTTACTTGCAATAAAAACATTCCGATATTTTCTGTTTTAATCACGAAGTACAAAAGTGTAGCACAGTATTTTTTCAATGCTATTGCAAAAAATAAGAAAAAAACTTCTGACAACATCTTAACGTGTTGTGGCTAAAGGAAGGCATTATGTAAACATTTTTTAAAAGCAAACAAAATGTTTTTCTTATAGTTCACTATCATTTTATCTATTGTTCTGTATTAATAAATTCAAGAAGCTAATGGGATTTAAGGTGACATACAGGTTTCCATAGATAGTGCACTAAACATCTTTACATGCAGTTGACCGAGATTTGTTGAGATCCGGAAATAATGTTTTGGAACACGGAGACTGATCTCAAATGATGAAATACTGGAATTATACTTGTAGCATTTATACCTTTTTTGTTATAATTTCTCGTAGACAATAAAGCGTATCTTACTTGGTACCGGAGAAAGTCATATGATTGGAAGGTACCTAGGTATATTCTCAGACTTATAGTTTCCTTTTTTCATTGTTAATTAAATACCGGAACAGGCAAGCTTAACGCTATTGAGACGTTAAACAAATTCTAAAAAATAGATAAAAACTTACCATAGTTATATAATTTGTTTGAATGTAATCCTGTTTACTGAACTATAATACTATTCAACCGAACTAGAAGCATATTTTAATCCATAAGGTAAAACGGCACTAAATGTGAAGAATGATTGGTAACAATAAATTATTGTTTAAATGTTAGTACATTGTTGTTTAAAATATCCGCAAAATGTATCGTTTTTATTCCACGTCGAACATTTAAAATATATATGTTTTGTCACACTAACCTATTTTCAAGTGTTTTGAACTTCAGAAAGTCACAATTATTCCATTTAACTTAATTCTTTCAGAGTAACTTAACTATTTAGAATCCCATTTGCGTAAAACCAATATCTTCCTCTCAGTACAGCGTAAACTCGTTAGACTGTTGAAATCTTTAAGAAAAATCTATTTGTTCTTTTGGCTTATACCAACAACGCTTTAAAGAAACTACGGCTAGTATACTGTTTATTTTGTATGCCTTTATCTATATTAATCTTTGATCGCGAAGCCTTTTCGATACATTAAATTGTTAACATTAAGGCTATCTAACAAATTGACGAAAAAATATTGGCACAGTCGTCTGTCTGAATAATGTACGGAGACAATGTTATAGTGGGGGTATTAAAGCCGATGTTAGATTGATACCGATAACAATTATTGCGTACGAAGTCATGTGGTATTAACTGAACCGGTGCTCCCTCGTTAGAGCGACCACCTTACAACCAAAATGGGACATTTCGTAAAAGATACAGTAACACCTCGTTATTATGGACCCGCTTCCGTGGTCAAGTGGTTAAGGTCGCTGACTTCAAATCACTGTAACCTCTCACTGATAGAGGGTCGTGGTTTCGAGCCCCGCTACCGACCATATCTCTTTATGTGAGAAAGTAGGTAGATGCTTACGGAGGATGGGAGTCTAGTACTGGTTCTTCCCAGGAGCGATGATTATGTAACTGTCCGCCACGTATGACTCTGACTGTTGAAAAGGGGTGTAAAATTCTATATAAACAAACAAAATCGTCATTATGGCCACCTTTATGTCTAAGGAAATAGCGTCTTACCGTTTAGATTTTTTCTTTATTAAGTTGAAATATAGTTGAATCATGTGGTCGTTATACAGAGGTAGTATTTAAGTGTGGTAATACCGTATCAGGAGTTTGGAATCAAGTTTGACCATTTGGGAAATGCTTTACATGTGGGAAATATTTGATGGCGTTTTCGATGTAACTTTAATTCCAATGTGTAGTATCATAGACATAGCTATAAGAGAGCACTTTTTGAGCATAAAAATCTTTTAAATGATATACATAGCAGACATTTATTTGTTAAATTTGGTAAATACATGTACTACCAAAACTATTCGAAAGAATAAACTTTTAAAATGAGATTTTTTTTTTAATTTTTAGGAATTTTAAAAATCTATCTCAACTCAAGGCAACCGATGTATAACACAGACCTTCTACTACACCAGAATTTATTTTACAGCCTTACACACGGTTAAATATGGTGCTAAAAATGTTAAAAAAACAATGATTTGAACAAAAAAAATTATACCGTACATATTATATAGTAGAGGGTCTGTGGGAGGGGCTCTATGTCATATGCCGCTTGTCATGAAATGTTTTAAAATCCGGAGACTTATTTCATGTGAAGAAGCAACCATATTTCGTATAATGAGAGCAATGGTGTATCCCGGTCACATTGGTGAGATTATATACATGTACATCACTCACGAAGAACACATTTCATCTCTCCCTACGGCGACATTTGTCCACAGGTTTAACTGTACAGTCAAGTTAAGTTCACTTTGCAACATTCGGTTTTGTATACAGGATAAAAAAAGTTATTTTGTATGAAACACAGAGTTGGTATCTAGCTTTTAAATACATCACGTAACTAACTTGAACTCAGTTCAATATTTCAATTTCATATGAATTACATGAACAGTGTAGAATAAACACATGTTAGTTTAATCGATTCGAAAGAGATAGATTTTGGTTTTAGAGAGAAGAAAACAATGAAAACATTATAATAAGCCTTATATTCAAGTATGAATAGCTGTTAGAAGAATATTGAATAAAGAAATATATCGACAAACTCGCATGGCTTTAGAAACTTGCTTAATTGTTTTAATTAAATAATCTATGAAAATTGTTTTTGCGATAAAAACGTTTCGATTATACGTTTATTTTCGTCTCGACAATATTTTCACATTATAGACCCATCACCGGGCACAGACAATAGCGACCGTATGAACTTTTATTTTACGCCGTTTAACAAATGTATCCAATTTTCAAAAGCAATAATGTCATAGACAATGGCTTAATTTTAGTGAAATAAATTAATAGACGTATATGTACATAAAAAATATGCAATTACGTACACAAAATGTAAAACTTAAATAATGATACCATATAACTTTAACAACCAACTTGTGTAATTTGCAACCTGGCTAATATGTAGAACAATTATATTCTGTTTAATAGACCGGATCTTTCTTATGCATACAGTCCAACCTCTGTAGAGCAACACCCCGGGGAGCCACAAATATTGGCTGTTGTTCAGAGGTTGTTGCTCTACAGAGGTTAAATTTATAGTAAATATCAGCTTAGGGAAATTTTGAAGGTGTTGTTATAGAGAGGTTGTTGCTCTACAGAGGGCCGCTCTGGAGAGGTTTTACTGTGTAGTCAAACCTGTGTCAGCACCTAACTCCGAATAAAGACCACCTTGTGAATAAAAGGCCATTCTTTTAAAACCGCCATTGATTATCTAGAACAAAATGACCTCAGAATAAAGGTCATCTGTCAATAAAGGCCACTTTTTGTCTTTCCCAAGGGTGGCCTTTGTTCACCGGTTGGACTGTATGACACTACCAAATCGAGGGCTCAGCGCAACACTGTCGTAACTTGTTCTTATTTCAATATGAGTTACAACACTGTTGCGCTGAACCCTCGAAATGCCATTACTATATGTTATCTTGGAGAAAAAATGTTTTCTGTATCTAAATTGCACTCGGGCATTTTCGATGCAAAATTTCCCTGCGTAACTATATTTAAAATGCGGAAAATGACGTGATTTCGCTCCCCTCCAAAAAAGGATGAATTCAAAAATGATCTTGTCTAAGTTCGACAGATGGGTTTTTAGAATCTCTTTTTTTCATGTCAATTATTTTCTTGGTCATGTCTCTAGGTTATAAAACTTGAGATCAGTCACCGAGCTCAAATCTCATCATTTATCTTTTAATGTTTCTAATTAAATTAGGATTGTACCATGATGATATTAATCGTGCAATAATCTGTCGGTATTAATTAATTTGTATATATAGTCAACATTGATCTTATTTTATCCGCAATACTATGAGAATAAAATCAAGATTTAAACATAGAGATTGCTGTCAAGTTTTACAACCTCGGTGTCAATGAGTTATTTTTACTAGGCCTAAATCAGTTCTAGGCCTTCGCTCCCTTGTCTGTACTAGGGACAGAAAATCTACCTAAATGGACAGTGCAAGTAACTAAAGTGTTTCCCTGACCAGATGTAGTCTCGCAAAGCCGAAATAACATTTTCAATACTAGTAGCTTATGGATATCCCCGAAGTGTTCCACGAAACACAGACGTTGGACAAAGCGGCTAAGTACGGATAACATGCTAGTTTGTGATATTCAAAGTTTTCTTCCATTTAAGTCTGAAATTGGTTGATGTCTGAAGCTTCATTGTATTAAATCCATTTGAGAAGCTAACAAAATTGTCTTTGGTCAATCTAGAAATTCACTATTTTGTACTTTACAATATAACCATCTTTTGAATGGCTGGTCACCCGGCGATCCGGGTTCGATTCACAGTCACGACAGGTCATCCCCTTCCATGGAAATTTGACAACAATGTCGATTTTCCTCCGCATGTGGAGAAATTGCCGGTTCCTTGTGGAAGGGTAAATTCAATGGGGGCCAACGAAGTATCACGAGAGGCGGTTCGCATCGAAAACATGTGTATGGTCAGCAACGACAAATGACCCATGTTATGTGCACATAACGTGGTTGAAAAGTAAACAAACAGACCACGCGGCGTGTATGTACTGCCGGGTGACACTTGCCAGCATTTTAGAAGCGCAATGGCACTGTGCATACTCTAGCATTTAGAGCGTTACGTTCATGAGGGAAGCAAATGATAGAGGTACAACTAGATATCGCCATATAACTTGAAATGAAGGGCCATTACATTATCGACAACATCGACGACATGACAACGAACACAGAAACTGGAAAAATTAATCCCTACAAATAATGTAACAAGTGACAAACATTTCTAAATCGAACACACCAACTTAGTCTGCCCATTGCCAATTGTTCCTGAAACAAGCGGAATTGGGAAGTACAGAAGTTTCTAAACCAGATGGTGCTGAATTGATGGAACAATTGGACACAACTACACTATGCTATGACGCAGAGGACTTCGAAAAATTAGATGAAGTTATCGATGAAACAATAATAGAGACCGTAGTACAATTACAAAAGCTTCTTCCGTCCATCACATCTACTCTAAATGACTGTAGATGTCTTCAAGAGTGGGTCACCTTTTTTCAAATTGGCGAGTTCGGTGCAAATCACACTTGGATTGACGAGCACAGTACAACATTATTATAGAGACTAGTTTGAATACTAATGAATAGGGCAATGGAGGTACGAATCGGAGAAATGTAATCAAACATTTTAGATAACAGCAGATTTCAAAATTGTTCAAACTCGTAAATTATATAATTATGTGCCTAAATCATAAAGCAGTTATTAAATGATAAGACCATTTGACAAGTTTAACTGTTCTCTTCAGACCATCATACATACATGGTTAAATGTCAAGTGCAAAAATAATTGATATACACAGTTGACTTCAGAGTGAAACATCCACACATTCTGTTAGTAACATATACATCAAAAAGAGACTTCAGTTGACACCATACACACTTGTCTAGTGCGAAAGGTCTTGTTGTATGTGCATTCTATTCAATCTGATAAGCGGTGGGGAGATGCTAAGTTATGTTCACAGACATGATACCAGTATCATGAGTGCAAAATATTATACAAACGGGTTTCATCGTCACAATAACTTGAGGAAAACTGCTTTTTATACAGAATAACGGACTAATCTAGAATAATGTGGTGAATGACGACGCAATTATTGTACAGAAAACGCATTTTACAACGGCAAATACAAACTTTATAAGAATAACTAACAAAACAATAAAAAAAACTAACATTTCGTCCTCCTGCCGGTCAAACTTGTTAAAATGGCATGTGGAGGTCAAAAAACCAGAGACTGTTTACATAAAATTTCGTTGCATACCATACACATGCTTTCGATGCGAACCGTCTCTCGTGATACGTCGTTGGCCCCCCAGTGAAATTAGTACTTGTTAGAAAATAAGTCTAGGAAAACTGGTTAGGTGAATCGACCGAAAAATTGTTGAAAAAAAACCTCGTAAAACCCAAATACATTTATTTAAATAGCTGTTTGAATGATAACTTGCCCGCCCGTTTAACTCGATACATAGAGCGCCAGATGCACGGACCACGGCTTTGTGAGATCAATTTCTTGGCATGACACATGTAACGAGCTGTTTGAATAAATTGTGCATAAAGTTATTTGTCTTCAACTTGGCAATTACTCACAGAAAACTGCGTATTGGTGCCATTATGTACTGGTTTATATGTGTAAACAAAGTCTGTACTAGTTCTGCATTCTGGACTGGTAGAAACATTCTGGACTGGTGTACTCGTGGAAAACAAGATGTGTACTAGAAACATTCTGGACTGTTTTACTCGTGGAAAACAAGATGTGTACTAGAAACATTCTGGACTGTTTTACTCGTGGAAAACAAGATGTGTACTCGTAACATTCTGGACTGGTTTACTCGTGGAAAACAAGATGTGTACTAGTAACATTCTTGACTGGTTTACTCGTGGAAATCAAGGTGTGTACAGGAAACATTATTGACTGGTTTACTCGTGGAAATCAAGGTGTGTACTGGAAACATTTTTGACTGGTTTATTCGTGGAAAACAAGATATGTACTAGAAACATTCTGGACTGGTTTACTCGTGGAAAACAAGATGTGTACTAGAAACATTCTGGACTGGTTTACTCGTGGAAAACAAGATGTGTACTGGAAACATTCTGGACTGTTTTACTCGTGGAAAACAAGATGTGTACTAGTAACATTCTGGACTGGTTTACTCGTGGAAAACAATATGTGTACTAGAAACATTCTGGACTAGTTTACTCGTGGAAAACAAGATGTGTACTAGAAACATTCTGGACTGGTTTACTCGTGGAAAACAATATGTGTACTAGAAACATTCTTGACTGGTTTACTCGTGGAAAACAAGATGTGTACTTGTAACATTCTGGACTGGTTTACTCGTGGAAAACAAGATGTGTACTAGTAACATTCTGGACTGGTTTACTCATGGAAAACAAGATGTGTACTGGAAACATTCTGGACTGGTTTACTCGTGGAAATCAAGGTGTGTACTAGTAACATTATGGACTGGTTTATTCGAGGAAAACAAGGTGTGTACTAGAAACATTCTTGACTGGTTTATTCGTGGAAATCAAGGTGTGTACTGGAAATATTCTGGACTGGTTTATTCGAGGAAAACAAGGTGTGTACTGGAAACATTCTGGACTGGTTTATTCGTGGAAATCAAGGTGTGTACTGGGAACATTCTGGACTGGTTTACTCGTGGAAAACAATGTGTGTACTGGAAAGATTCTTGACTGGTTTATTCGTGGAAATCAAGATGTGTACTGGAAACATTCTGGACTGGTTTATTCGTGGAAAACAAGATGTGTACTGGAAACATTCTTGACTGGTTTACTCGTGAAAATCAAAGTGTGTACTGGAAAGATTCTTGACTGGTTTATTCGTGGAAATCAAGATGTGTACTGGAAACATTCTGGACTGGTTAATTCGTGGAAATCAAGATGTGTACTGGAAACATTCTTGACTGGTTTACTCGTGGAAATCAAGGTGTGAATTTGAAACATTCTGGACTGGTTTATTCGTGGAAATCAAGATGTGTACTGGAAACATTCTGGACTGGGTTATTCGTGGAAATCAAGATGTGTAGTGGAAACATTCTTGACTGGTTTACTCGTGGAAATCAAGGTGTGAATTTGAAACATTCTGGACTGGTTTATTCGTGGAAATCAAGATGTGTACTGGAAACATTCTGGACTGGGTTATTCGTGGAAATCAAGATGTGTACTGGAAACATTCTGGACTGGTTTACTCGTGGAAATCAAGGTGTGTACTGGAAACATTCTTGACTGGTTTATTCGTGGAAATCAAGGTGTGTACTTGAAACATTCTTGACTGGTTTATTCGTGGAAATCAAGGTATGTACTGGAAACATTCTGGACTGGTTTATTCGTGGAAAACAAGATGTGTACTAGTAACATTCTGGACTGGTTTACTCGTGGAAAACAAGATGTGTACTAGTAACATTCTGGACTGGTTTACTCGTGGAAAACAAGGTGTGTACTGGAAACATTCTTGACTGGTTTATTCGTGGAAATCAAGATGTGTACTAGAAACATTCTGGACTGGTTTACTCGTGGAAAACATGATGTGTACTCGAAACATTCTTGACTGGTTTATTCGTGGAAAACAAGATGTGTACTAGAAACATTCTGGACTGGTTTACTCGTGGAAAACAAGGTGTGTACTGGAAACATTCTGGACTTGTATACTCGTGGAAAACAAGATGTGTACTAGTAACATTCTGGACTGGTTTATTCGTGGAAAACAAGGTGTGTACTGGAAACATTCTTGACTAGTTTATTCGTGGAAATCAAGGTGTGTACTGGAAACATTCTGGACTGGTTTACTCGTGGAAAACAAGGTGTGTACTGGAAACATTCTTGACTGGTTTATTCGTGGAAATCAAGGTGTGTACTGGAAACATTCTGGACTGTTTTACTCGTGGAAAACAAGATGTGTACTAGAAACATTCTTGACTGGTTTACTCGTGGAAAACAAGATGTGTACTAGTAACATTCTGGACTGGTTTACTCGTGGAAAACAAGATGTGTACTGGAAACATTCTGGACTGGTTTACTCGTGGAAAACAAGATGTGTACTAGAAACATTCTGGACTGGTTTACCCGTCGAAAATAAGTATAGCTCTGGTAACGTACTGTTCGCTACCTTCGTTGTATAACAGATGCTTAGTTGAAAAAAGCAATAACCCCGAAAAAGGAGACATCGTGAATGTACCACATGAACGCTTAGTTCCGTGACGTAACAATACACACATTTAATTAAGCATATCAGAGAAATTTACATAGCTTTCCATTTTAGATTTTTGGTTTATTAATATATTTTGAAACTGATGTATTCAAATAAATATTTCGTTACAGATCGCGGCAACACAATGATTTATTAAATCAGTCTTCATGTTATCAATGTATGTTTTACAGCGCATCTGTTCGCGTCACTTTTCGGTCTTCGCTCAAAATTACAATCCTAAGTGCTCAGGCAACCACGCCGCATTTCTTCACTGATAAGGCAAGGTTAAGGTCAACATATTTAAAGCGAACAGTTAATGTGAAATTAATACACGATTATAAAGAGGGAATTATGTCGACAACGAATATAGATATATCGAACGTGAAGGAAGCGCATGCGAGGATTAAATCAACAATTAAGAAGACGCCAATTTTCCAAGATGACAATTTTGACGCCACATACGGACGTTCGTTCTTTTTTAAAGCAGAAAGTATGCAGGTGACCGGCTCGTTTAAGTTCCGTGGAGCGTTAAATGCGGTGAGTACGTGCTGTTAAGTTATCTAAGATCTAAGTTTATTTAGATGCGAAT
Organism: Lutraria lutraria; assembly: GCA_964023205.1. Classification (NCBI taxonomy): domain Eukaryota; kingdom Metazoa; phylum Mollusca; class Bivalvia; order Venerida; family Mactridae; genus Lutraria; species Lutraria lutraria. Next base: position 22,621,845 of record OZ026837.1, read on the forward strand.
TATTAATTTAATTTTGGACTCTTTTCAAGTTTCCATGATGTTTTACAAAGGTATTCTCTTAGATAAAAGCGATTAATGTCAAAACATTTCACTAATTTGTACTCACACGATTTCATATATTGTATGTAAACTACCAGTTCCTCATAAATGCATATTTAAATCATGTACTTTCAGTAGAATATGTTTTGATATAGACCATTAACTTCAAATATATTAATAAAATTTGCTTTATAGGCAATATCATATAGTATGTATATGCTGTATTTATAAACCGTCCGACCGTCAAATGTTTGTAGCGACAACTAGGTACTCGCGACTGTAATGAAACGACGGACCCTGCAAAATTACTCTACAGTCAATCACGGTTGAAGCGAACTCAGATAATGTAATGATTTAACTACAGTGAAGTATTTCCCCCGAGCACGCCTTTCTTTATTTCATAGGTATACATATAACCTGATATGAACACAATGATGTATACATAGTTCCCACATCTACAATATTTACCCCCCTTGGCGGCCATCTTGTTTGGCAAATTTCTTATGCGCTTAATAGAAAAAATCATAAAACTGTTTTTTTAACAACTCAATTTATAAAAGATAACTTAATCATGAAGTTGTTAAGGCCATAAGCACATCAGGTTTAAGAAAATGTAGTTGTCACATATAAATGTCCTAAATTTAGAATTATCAAAACAAAAATATCAATATCTTCTATCAATGCTTGTGAAATTTGCCTAACAAGATGGCCGCAAAGGGAGGTAAATATTGTAGATGCGGGAACTATGTATATACATTGCAATTCATAAATGTTCCCATCCCAACTACAGAGCCAAGTCTAGAAAATCACTAGAAAAAGGGGCGTGGTGTCTCTTGGTGCTTTACATCTGGCACGATAAAGAACCAGGAAAACTATATATTGGAAAAGGATAGGGATAAAACTGCCCTGTTCTTCTCTGTCTTTTCTCCCCCCCCCCCCTCTCTCTCTCTCTCGCTGCAGGGCGGATATGGAATGAACGTAGCTGTCGAATGTGCAGTTAAACAACAAATACATTGTAAATGAAATTTAATATGATTAATGAAAATAATTTATGATTTGATACATTTAAAACTTACATTTCTTGGATAAAGTCCTCTTTATATTTTGTTTCAATCTTAGAATTTGAAATTTAAACTTCTCAAATCCTACTTATAGATGAATCATATCAATTATACGTCGTCTCTGAATTATTTGTACGATTTGCTTATGAAAAAGACACTTTCAAGATTCGTGTGACTGATCACAAATTGAAATCGTTTCTTGAATGAAAGCTAATAAACAGATAAACATAGAAGTAAGAAATCGGTTCTTGAATGTAGATTAATTGATAAAACATCTTCGCTAAATCCCGTTCATGCACCGTACGTGTGTGTTTCTGTTCTGTATATTAAAATCTAACTAACTAATATGTCACACATGATTACACAGTCAAACCTGTGGACAATGTGGACATGTTTGACTGTACTAGTTTCACATCTTTGTCCACGATATTGCTTTTAATTATCAAACCTATTGATCTGTCATAAAAGTGCACCAAAGTAAGAGTGTCCCTTCCATAACCACTTTTATGTCAGTGTGTCGTTTATCATGTGATAAGCATGTATTTTGTTTTGCTTAATTTACTTGATTTTTTTCTGATTTGTAAACATACGATACAAGCTCTCGTTTCTGGAAGCTTTAAACTGTATAATTGACAGGAGAACTTCGCCTAGAGACAAAGTATCAAAACCGTCGCATTTCAAATGCTCTTATGTTCAAGATAGTTCACCATATTAATTTGTTTCTTAATTTTGTGAAAATAAGACTACCCAATTATTAAGATCGCTCTTGGTCTGAAGGGTGGCCTTAATATATATAATAGCACACATGTATAATGATGTTTTACGGTATATTAAATGGCGATCTGACAATATGATTCACTTTAACATTTCAGATGTTGAGAGCAATGGAAGAAGGTTCAAACGTTACTGGACTGGTACGAAGATACATCTTATTTTCTAAATTTTAATGTTTTTTTTAAACTGTCCGCTTCCCGTCTCTACTAATAGAGGAAATAATATACGTCAGACTACGAACAATGTTCAAACCCACTCATTCTGCATTAAATCGATTAATTTGAGAATATTTTCACCATAACGTTTTATAGAACAATACATACAACGTTGTAAGCTGGTAAGACTATATGCAGTCTCCTCATTGGACAGTTCTTAGACAGGAAGTAGCATTTCAACCAATCAGTAGCTTCAGATTTGAAATCGATCGTTAAAAAAACCTTCAAATTTATGCCAATGGTATATATGTTTGTTTGCTGTTGGCATCTTTCGCTGTTTTCAAGAAGATCTCTGAATAACTACTATAAGATGACTATCTAAGCTTTCTTGATTTTTATTATATACATTTTTGCATGTACTACCTTTGCTAACACAAGTCTTTGAAGCGACCTTTCTTGTGCATTAGCCATACACTTAAGAAATCACTTTTCAGATAATTCTATATTAGTATGCTCATATGTTCTTTCAAGGTTACACATAGTAGTGGCAATCATGGGCGAGCAGTCGCTTGGATTGCGAGGAAATACGGACTTAAATGTGTAATCGTGTGTCCAACGAGTACTCCAGAACCTAAACAAAAAGTCATTCAGGACCTTGGAGCGGAATTAGTCTTGTGTTTCCCATCCTTTGGCGAAAGGTAAGTTCGAAATAATTCTTCATATGAGTCTCAACGTGCTTTTCATATATTGGCCAAGCTTAATACAGCGTATACTCGCTCTTTAGATATAAGCAATGAAAATTACTCGGCGATCTTTAATCCTCCAAGTTTTAACTTACAATACCTAGTAGGCCCATGCAATGACCTAAAATTAGCAAAAAAAAATCAAATTCAAGGGCAAATTTATACTCAAAAACGAGTTCGTCAACCCCCATGTTTTCGTTTAAAATACTTCTGTTATCATATGCTATGATCGTGTAAAGTTTTTAAAAAATCATGAAAGATATATGTCTATGATTATGTGAAAAAATGGAAACTGTAACAAACATATTTTAAACGAATGAAGATTTTGGAATGTGTTCAGTCTTATTTAAACAACAGGAAAAAATGTTGTTTATCCTAAACTATACCTCCTTTGTTGGTTATTGCCTCTCCAAACCATTCCAAACGTAAGTCTGTGGTGCTGTGAGAGAGTTGTCTAACGTTTTCATGTTAAATTGTTGTATTAATTCAAGTGTTGTTTTATTAAAAACAAGTTATATGCTTGTTTCCAGAACTAAAATATGCAACGAAATACAAGAACAACGAGGTTATCTTTACATATCAACATGTGATGATTATAACGTCATTGCTGGTCAGGTGCGTGTTAGGTCATAAACTTACCATCTTCTACTTCCTTGACTTATTTTGCTTTTTGAAACAGTGCTCAAGAGGTTCGTATCAGAGGGATTCATAAACAAACTTACCGAGTGTTGCTCCAGAATTATTTGTCTCGATTAAGGAAGGACCTTATCACAAAACCTTTGGTACATTACTGGTACAATGTATATTTCTTAAACATACGTAACATAGTTCGAATATATGGTGGCTGATTTCTGCCATTTCATATCTTCGTGTGTTCGCCCCCAAAAGTCGAAGCACGCCGACACGAACACACGATAAATTGTAGAGTTTCGTGTCGGCGGGTATGAAATCGTCGTATCGGCGAAGATATGAAATGGCAGAAATCAGCCACCATACGAATAGCTCTGAAATGTTAAAATGTCTTTACACGTGTGACCATGACAACATGACGAACACATTGCAGGGAACCATGGGTTTAGAACTGTTGGAACAAATTCCTGATTTAGATGCTGTTCTGGTACCAGCGAGTGGTGGGGGAATGGCGGCAGGAATTTGTGTCGCTGTCAAGGCATTGAAGCCTGATGTTAAAAGTAAGCAACACAAATGTCACACCACATTCATCTGTTGATGAAATAATATTCCTTTACCTTTAAAGAAGCAGAAGGTTTATATACGTACAGAAAGTCCCTCTTTTGTCCCTGAAAGAATAAGAATTCTGTACTTTGGCGGTTGTGGGCTTACTTGGTGGTTTCATTTTCCTAAATAATCTGCATTTCTCTTCATTTGTGAATGGTATTCATTTACAGACGAAAAAAATAATATAAAATGGAAACTTACTTTTTGGAATGAATTGTCTCCGGGATTAACATCAAATTAAGGGCAAGTGATTTTTACTGTTTACGTTTTACTATGCTACTATTGCCGTTATCTTGTATTCGTAGTTTACGTCGTGGAGCCTGTTGGTAAAGGGTTAGGAGAGTGTCTGAAAGCAGGTATGTACGTTATTCTTACATAAACATGATTTAGAAAACAGTAATAACTTGTGACTTAGATTGCTAGATTGTACTTACCTTGGATTACGTTGGGTTAGCATTTTGAGCATAGACATTCGTTAAAGCTCGTCATTAGCCTCTTTGAATGTACACTTTGTGAGTCACCCTAAAAAACACGGAAATAGGGAATTCTGTAAATGTAAATGCTACTAGTCGTACTTCACGTCACGCAAAACTAACTTTAGACCCTGAGTAAGCAATTTCGGATTTGTGGCTAAATAGATTTTGTCTCACATTAGGGGGGGGGGGGGAGGGATCAGTTATAACCCCTTATAAAAACCATGATACAGCCAAAATTACTACCCCGAGAGTGTTTGATATTTATTGTGCTTGCAGACCACAATCCTTATTTAATTGTAAATTGGCCTTGCTTGCTTTTCAACATTGATGGTCACTTTTATTTTCAATTTATTTGTAGGCAAACGTCTCTGGTCAGACACCTCTAAATGTATTGACACTATAGCCGATGGCATGAGAAGATACGATCTTGGCCATAAAACTTGGCCGATAATTCTAGAAAATGCAGAAAAACAAGTCATATCGATAGTATGTGCCCTTTGTTTCTCTCCTATGCTGTGTTTCTTGCCTCATATCATACGGGTATTAGTTATCTATCTTTCGCGTCATCTTCCCGTGTGTTTCGCTTCGCCATTTTTATTAGTTGTCGCAGATGTTTTGTAATCACGCATGTGACGAACTCTTGTGAGTGAAAATTACGGTTCAACAAAACATATTTCCGTTAGTCCTCATGTTTTGTCTTTTAGAACATGTGTTCTGTGACAAGGTACAAATACATTTTCGAATGTTTTGCTTTTGTGTGTAAAACACAGGTTGATCTATTGATTACAATGCATTTTAAAGCCTTTGAAATACAAATATAGTATATTCTTAAATTAACATATTCAATGTATAATTATGTTATCTTCGCAATATTCCCATCGATAACAATATTACTCTGGTGTCAGAATTTTCTACTACCATTTACTGTAACAAAGTAACAAGTGAAGGAACCTTGGCGTGTATTTAGTGCAGCATCTTCGCATACAGTCAACTTTGTGAACACGTGTTTTATATTTAAACGTATATTTTATGTGTCAGAACACGTGTTATATCTAAACGTATATTATATGTGTCAGAACACGTGTTTTATCTAAACGTATATTCCATGTGTCAGAACACGTGTTTTATCTAAACGTATATTATATGTGTCAGAACACGTGTTTTATCTAAACGTATATTCCATGTGTCAGAACACGTGTTTTATCTAAACGTATATTATATGTGTCAGAACACGTGTTATATCTAAACGTATATTCCATGTGTCAGAACACGTGTTTTATCTAAACGTATATTATATGTGTCAGAACACGACGTGTTATATCTAAACGTATATTCCATGTGTCAGAACACGTGTTATATCTAAACGTATTTTCATGTGTCAGAACAAGTGTTATATCTAAACGTATATTTCATGTGTCAGAACACGTGTTTTTATATCTAAATGTATATTTCATGTCTCAGAACACGTGTTTTTTTTATATATCTAAACGTATATTTCATTTGTCATAACACGTGTTTTTATATCTAAACGTATATTTCATGTGTCAGAACACGTGTTTTATATCTAAAAGTATATTTCAGAACGACGAGGAAGCAATCAAGGGAATGAAATATGCGTTCACAAATTTGAAGGTTTGTCCATTTTATTTTTTTTAAAGTCTACATACAACATATAAACATTGTCTTTAATAATCACAGGGGTTTAATGTCGCACCAACAGCGAGGTAATTTGGAGGAAGACCGCGTGCACAAACCTGGTTAGAACCACGATCTTACCAATCGGAACTCCTTGGCGTTTGTCTAAAGAAATTGCCTCGGACATTATATAAATAGGCAGGCTGCCATTTTGTTGAAGTTGTTCACGGGCTACTTTCCGCCGTTGCTGATCCTAGGTTCAAACGATGGAAACAACCTGTTTCTCTTTCAATGGGAATACGATGCCCATTTTGTCTATCGCGAACGATAAACACGTTTGAAAGTCTGAAATTCTACGAAAACTAGTACCTGGTGTATTGAAAAAGTAGTTTCTGTAAACCAAATAACCAAAATTTGTAAACCTACACTTACGTACGAGATGTATTTCTCAATTACGGAAATACCCGAGTAGTTACGATCGTGACCTTCCGAAAACTAGTTGGACCGTGTCCTCTCATGAGAAATATATCCGAGACAGGATGGGATACGCATTAATACCCGTGAGAGGTTAGTGATTACTAGCCAGAGACCTTAACTATAGGCACTCGATTCCGTGATTTTTATACGTTTACAGACGTTATTTTTCAATTTCACACATCAAACGACGCAAATCTGTCGAAAGAAAAATCTTCATTTTTTCCCTTATTGAGTCTATAAAATACTCCAAGGTAGTGAACTCGCCATCTTTTCGACTGACGGTAGTGACGAAAATAAGCGTGGGTCCCGGCATTGTGTGTGACTACTGATTTTCGGAATTAACATGAAAACAAAATCGTTTTTAAAGCAAGATGTTTTTTTTAAAACACAGTGACCTCTTGACCATTGTTACTGACCTGAAAATATACAGGTCCTGTAGAGGTTGTTGTAAGGAACCAACATTATGATGAACGATGATTGTAGGCGGAAGCATTTTGATTTTATAGGCAATTTGTTAGGTGAAAGATTTGGTACATGCGAACGGACAGACCAGAAACAATATGCCCCCAATCTATCGATACCGGGTCATTGGAATACATATTTCTTATTTGGTCCCAACAATGATCTTAACAATATTTAATCAACCACGAATTGCTTTGTTTCAATGTTTGTGTTTTTTTCTTTCCAGCTCGTCGTGGAGCCGTCGGCAGGGACAGCCATTGCAGCAGCAATGTCACGTGATCTGGACCAACTTGTACCACGTGGTAAAAACGTCGCTGTAATGTTGAGTGGAGGAAACGTCGATTTCAGCCATCTGCCATTTTAATGTACGGATGTTTTAGATCATTGTGAACATCATATTTAATCAATAATATAAAATAGATTTTATCCGGTAATAAACATTTTTTTTACCTTCACTGTTTTAATAGTCAATCAGTGTATCAGTATGCTGTGAAATTAACACACAATAACATAATTTCCGTTCGACGAATTCCATCAAAAGTTTCTTAGTGTATGTGTAGACTGTTAAAACATTCATAATATGTGTATTTTTTTGCGTTATTGCATTGAACGATGTTGCAGTCATATTTGGTGAGATTATGCATATTTATAAATCTGGCCTCCGTGGCAAAGTGGTTATGGTCTCTTACAAGTATATCACCAGCCCCTACAACTACAATAAGTTCAAACCCCAGGACCAAATGTCACAACTAGGAAGCTGTCAGGCCAGCTAACGTAATGTTGATGGTTCTACATGTACCAAGTTGCTATAACGTGTACGCATGAAGTCTTCCTTCAACGGTAAAGCCGGGAAGTCACTAAGAGCTGTTGGTGCAATGTTAAACACCAAGGAAACAGATCCTGTTAGTTTGTACATGTGTGTCAATAGAGCCAAATAAAAAATCCTGAAAATCATGCGACCGTCCATTTTTGCCAAACTAGAGGTTCCATATTTAAATCAGTTTGTATTAAAGAAAATCCTTCAGAGCAGATTAAATTAACCTTAACTTTGCCATTTCTTGAGATATTTTCACCAAATAACTTTTATTTTTCTCAGAAATCCTAGCTCTTTCAGAACAGATAAATCCGGAATTCCAGATATATCTGGAAAATTGTCACCCGAGGTTTATACGAGTAATAATCAACATCCACAGCATACCAGTATGCAACAACAAAGAAAGATAACTACAAGGTTTTTCAAGATTTTAGGACGTAAAAAGTTTGTTTCCCATGGTGACCTGACCTTCCCTATGTTTTCCCTTTTTATTTTGTCTAAAGAACGTCTATCTACCCTCTCACTTTTCTATCATTCAGCGTAATATTTTCAAGAAAGATAAAAAAATCTGAACAAAATTCCCTACTTACCTACCCAATTTTTAAAGAGCACATTACCAGAAACGAACAAAATATTGCAGTTAAAACATAGATAACTGTTACAATCCATATTCTTTACATTCCTTATTTCAACACATCCATAACTCCTATTATCGAATTTCTTAACCAATGAATCATTTACCAATATGATATCTGTCAAACTCCTTGCCCCGGTTACATCAAGCTTTGTTAAGTACTAAAACCACTGCAACCACTATAATCCCGTGACAATAGGTGTATCATGTGACCAACAACTGATAGATAAGACTTTTCCCATAACCAACATGTAGATTCACAAGTATATCTTTACAAGATAAAATGTGTTAAAACACTCTATTTTTGTCTTCTTTAAAACGGATTGAATTCTTTTGCGCAATCGAAAATTAACTGTCCAGCTCAGTCAGGAATAGTTTTTTGTCCGAATATTGACTTTTGTAAATTACTTGAAATTTTAAGCAATTTTACTAAAGTTTGGGTAATATTACATGTGAAAAAGGGAAAAAAAACAATTCCTGACTTCTAGCTCCTATGAGTGAAAATGTTTAGTTATTTTTACAAAATGTTCTAACATTTATTTTTTACTTTTTGTGCATTAAGCATAATATTTAAATGAAAGAAAAGTAAAGTGATAGAATTTTTTAGAATTAAAAGCAAAAAAAATTACTCGGCTCTCTGACGGCCGAATTTCCTAGTGGTGGCAGTGGTTTGTGTACTGATCAAGGGAGGTAACTGTTGAGGGGAGTTTGAATATCTGTATAAAAAACACGACACCACAATTAAGTCATTTTAATGTTTATTTACAACATTTTAGATCATTTACTCAACAATAGCAGTAACACACTTAATGCAAAAGTAAGACATACAGACTACATATACACTGAATACTGATATACATGTACTGATTAAACTAATGGGATCAGGGAAGTTCAAAATAAAACTAGAAATGTGTCCGGAGGCCACACACAAATACCCACCACCCTTGCTGAGAGCTGGGGTTAAAAAGGAGCCATAACTCCTGTGAAAATGTTTGGATTTTAATGGAAATCGCACATGACCTGTTTTTTATTATTATTTCTTGAGTAATCGATCAGAAACCAAAATCTGAACGGGTACCACTTTAAGTCCTTCAGGCATGCATACACAGATCAAAGGCAGAGAAATCATACTTAGTAAGATACTAAGCAAAGATATTAGAGGTAATCCTTTAAGCACAAGCTTGGTTTAGCAGCACTGGTTTGGTTACACCACAATGCTGTTACAATTGGTGCTTTATATTGCAATAACCTAAAAACTAAAAAACATTTGTGCCAGTAACTCGAGTAGCATTGCAATTCAATGATTGAAAACAACAATACCTTTATTGCACTATACCTACAAGAACCAACAAAAGAAGGAACCCCTTAAAAGAACTTTTCTTAATCAAAGTACTGAAAGTATTCATGTGAGTTGAACTTAATGCAGGAAGTCTCAATGCCCTCAAAAATAAATATTTCAAAATGGAAACATTTTCATGGCAGATGTGGGTAATGGAATTAGTACTCAGATTGGCATAAAAAATTCATCTGCCAAGCGAGTGATGCCCTAGTTGATTTGTACAAAGTTTAACTCACAAAAATTTACAATACATAGTTCCCACATCTACAATATTTACCTCCCTTGGCAGCCATCTTTGTTGGCAAATTCAACAAGCATTGATAGAAGATTTTTATATTTTTGTTTTGATAATTCTAAATGTAGAAAATTCATTACATTTTCTTAAACCTGATATGCTTATGGCCTTAACAACTTCATGATTAAATTATCTTTTATAAAATAAGTTGTTTATTAACCAATTTTCGGATTATTTGTATTAAGCGCATAAGAAATTTGCCAACTAAGATGGCCGCCAAGGGAGGTAAATATTGTAGATGTGGGAACTATGTATTGTTCAGTTTCGTACCACTATTACATTTGTTGTTTAACAGAACATCTATAAAATGAATTCAGTGAGATATGTGGGGGTGTTTCCACTCCTTGTTGGGAATTAGACGAACTTCAATATAAATCACAGATCTACATACATGTAACAACATCAAAGATTACACTTAATAATTCAGTCAAATACAAAATTGTTCAACAACCCTTCCTCTTGAGAGGGGACACTCCTCAATTATCTTACATGCTTTTTGTACATGAAGCAAATATGCTAATACATAACTGTAATTTTATATTTGAAAAAAATAAATGTCACCTGACTTATAAAAATTCCGAGTTATGACTGGCTTGATAACAAAAATAAAAAATATTCCAGTTTGGCCTCACAAAAAATGAATTTACTGTCAGCATAAATCAGTTAAGATGAATCTAAGTGAATAAATCATAAAAATAATATGGACATGACATACCAGCCATTGAAAACATAGGTCTTTTAAACAACTGAAGGCAATTATAAATAATCATTAAACATATCTGTCTGAAGTACAAACTCTATCACAATAAAACAGGTTTTTATTAACTAAATTAGGTTAAATGGTAAAATGTTATATATATTAATGCATTTATATCTATGCTTGCCACATCAATCAAAAAATGAATAATGCCAATTTATATACAGTCAAACCTGTGAACAAAGGTCACCCTCGGGAAAGACAAAGTATGGCCTGAATGACAGGTGAGTTTTATTTGGAAGTTATTTTGATCTTAATAATAAATAATGTTTTTTAAAAGAATGGCCTTTATTCACAGGGTGGCCTTTGAATTATTCTTAGGTTACCGCTAACACAAGTTTGACTGTACGATATTTCTGTATCCTAACGAACATCACAAGCAAATTGTTTATTCATGGAGAACTTCAAATAAGATGTCACATCAACAGAAATGGATTAAATGCCTTTTTGTACATGACTATTAAAACCAGTCTTAAAGTATTTACATTTTTATTGGTCAATTTTAAATCTGAGCTAAGTACGACTGGTTTTAAATAAGAAATTTGGAAACAAATATGCATTATAAATACATCAGTAACAAAAAATATTCTAACATTAGTTTATAATGAACTAAAATTCAATAATCATATCAACAAATATTTTTTTTTTCATAAATATGCATTAATTAATAATCAATAAAATAATAGAGCAAATTAGGTTCGTGTATATATGAGTAAAAACAAAAACAGACTAAATATCAGTCTACCCAATTGAATCTGAAATAAATTCAATACTTAATATGCTAGGGATTAAATTATCTGACTAGAATATAAAAGAACAAGAAAATAAATAAGTCTGCAGGCGTACCTTCTACCAAATTAACAAAATACTGCGGCTTAACAAAATGGTTAACATACAAACATTCAATTTTGTGGATATCATGAGAAGCTGATCTACATGATCAAGGAGGCAGACAAAAACCCCTAACAATAAAAATCCCCTTAGCTCAAATTTCTTATACAGATAAAATCCCCTAAGCTCAAATTTCTTATACGGATAAAATCCCCTTAAAGTTTTTCATGTCCAACACTCACATAATCATGTACCTATGAATGATTATATTTTTAAACATCACACTAACAATAACAGTGATTTGACAGAAAAATTCTTTTTCAAAAAGACCCCAGATGAAAAACTTTTGATCAATGACAGCCCAAACGTTTTCTTTTGTATTAACACTGCTACAGGCTTTTTTTGAAGATGTCTTAAGTTTTATTTCAAACTGGTATCTTTGAAAATAAACACAGCATTCATGCCCATGATACACCTACATGTAAGTAAAGTAGTATCTATATTTTGAATTTAAATAACATAAACCTGGTTCCTAACCATTTCTTATATCATCAAAATCAGAGACATAGATAACAGAGACAGGCAACTTAAAATACCATGTGTGACAGCATTTTGTAAATTCTGTAGCAGGTAAAACTCAAAAACCAAATAACATATATTATATAAATAAAACATTTTCTAAAAGTTTAAACATTAGACCTCTGCTGGATATAATATTTTGGTATATCTTCTCAAGTTAATTTTTAGCTATACCCACTAGAATGTAATCGGTCTGAAAATAATTGCTACCACTAGATATTTATTTTAAAAATGGCATAAGTAGGTAGTATAAACAGGGGTGTAACGAAACTCAGCCGTGAAAGAATCAGACGAAAAACTATCAAATTAACCATACAGTTATAAATACAAAGTCATGTCTCTATGTGTCCATCCACAAGTTTCAAAAGCACTGACTACATAAAAATGATAATTACATGTACTAGTACAGTGAATCTTCAAAATGAAGACCGTCTTCAGAAACCAAATAAACGGGTCCTCATATGGTATTAGTCTAATCACTGATCTGACATAAAGAGGTAACATTAAAAACTGATCTAAATATAAGTGGACACATCATTATGCATAGAGATATGTACAACAATAACAACAACAAAAGTTCCGTAAAAAAGAACAATAAAAATTAATTTTGGATGATTCAAGGGATGTACATCTTACATAACTATTGTTTACTAAACTTTTTAAAGAGACAATAACCCACTAACTGGTATGTGTCACTCAAGAGTAAATGTCTTAGTTCAAATGGGATCTAGTTTCCTTTGATATAAAATATATCTATTATTCAAAGTATCTGATCTCAAAAAATACGACATAGAGACTTTGTGATATTAAGTGTAATTCAGACCAGGCCCCTAGGTTGTCTCTGAGCTCAAATTTCAAATAGTGTCTTAGTAATATTACTGGTACACTATTCTGACAGTATAAATGATCTGAACATGTAATTTAACATTAATCAGCTCTATATTTTCTACCATAATACTTTGAGAATGGAATTGAGATTTGAGCTCAGAGACTGTTCTCAAGTTTTATAACCCTGGGGTCCAGTAGTGTAACACTTGAAACTGACAGACAGATTTGGTATACAGCAGCTTCATTTTAACACACCTCGCATCTGTCGATTCTGGTCCTTCAATTTTATATCAGCTCTATCTGTAGCTGTGTTAATTCTATCTAACTGTTCATTCTGTGATTCAATTTCATCTCCAAGACCAGTAGCAAGACCTTTCAACCGAGACATTCCTGCGGACATCATGTCTGAAAAAAATATATAACTACTTAAATGAATGTACTTCATGAAAACATTGTTTTTCCTATATCTGAAATAGACAAATGCTTCAGTATACAATGTTTGAAAAAGAGTTTGTTATTTTGTCCTTGTCAATAATTCTACAATATTTACAGTAGAACTTGTGAATAAAGGCCACCTTTGAAAAGACATAAGTGTGCCTTTATTGACAGGTGGCCTTTATTTGGAGGTCATTTCATTCCAAATAATGAATGACGGTTTAACAGAATGGCCTTTATTCACTCTGTGACCTTCATGTGGCTGCTAACACAGGTTTGACTGTACATGATAAAATAAGAATTTTTTTTATTTACCCTAAATCTCAAAATATGGTTAAAGTCCCATGATCATATAAATTTATCGGTCGTAATAGTTTCTGTTTGTTCTATAACAGAGGAATTCGGTGTGTTTTCCTCCTGTGCGTACTTTATAGCAAGAAAAAATGTTTCCAAAACCACTATTGTATTTTTTTCAATATCATTGAAATAAATACTATTTATAGAACAGCTGTGTTTTCCTGCAGTCATATTATGCACACGGCATGAAGTGACGTCACACGCTCTATATATTTAAAGTTTACAGTAGCAAAATTCTCAGCGACATTAGTGTTTTTACAAGAGAAAGGGCTTGTTTCGTTGGTAATAATTATCCTGGGATAATATCAGCAATTGTTTTTTTTTTGCATATATTTTTATAGCAAAAAGCTAATGGGATTTTGAAACCTGAGAATAAAGCTACATTTGAAATAACAGCCAATGATAAAATATGTACAATTAGGATGATTAGGATTGGTTAGTTACTAAAATTAAGCCGAGCCAAATTTTAGTGAACAGGCCCCAGTTTCACAAAAAAACTTAAGTTTTTGCTCAAACTCAACTTATTTATTGTATCAATTATTTCTCTATATAAATGTATTTTATTCTAAAAGTGGCATTAAAAGAAGGTACAAATATGGTCTAATAACAGTTTCCCACAATTTCAATCTAACAATAGTCTTTTGATATGGAATAATAGAATACAAATGATTTGAGTCTGTTATTGGATATTGAACTTTCGACTCAAATGAAAAATGAGTTTTGAGCCTTAATTTGTCCTCTGAACCAAAAATAATGTATGTTGGCATGTTTAACATGTTCTAAGTATATCAGAAAACAAATGGTAACATTTCTAGTTAGTGACACAAAATTTCTAGACAGAAAAAATACTTGAGTCCATTATTGAGTTTCTACTCAATTTTGTTCGTGAAACTGGGGCCAGGTATCTGTGAATCACAGCCACACTTAAACATTACATACTGATGTAACAGACTATAAGTTAACCATCTAATGATGGACACCTGTGCATTTTTCTTCTCTGCCATCTAAGATCTTTGTTCAAAGGTTGGAATGCAATAATTGCCATCTCACATAGAAAATAACATTTTTACAAACTTGTGAAAATTTGTAATACCACATTAAGTATTTATTTTTGTTACAAAATTGATACATTTCAAAACCACTATAGTATACTATTTCCTTTTGCAAGGATGGAAAGTAGTTATATTATAAAGAGGGTGTTCACTAGACCACAAAAGTTGTGGGTAAAAATACACTTAAAACTGATAATAATTTGAAAAGTCAACTAAATTTGACCCTCTGGTATACATTCTCAAGCCTTGAAGTGCCAGAAGCTTTATTTTGCTAATTTCAAAATGCCAAATGAGAGCCCTGTATAATACTATAAATAAATAAAGTTCACAAGGTCAGTTTTCTCATTTGCTTGTGAGTTAAGACATTTAGCTCGCTAAAACATACTGATGAACATTTTATCACAAAATTTAAGCCAGTTAGGCTTCACGTAATGAATTAAAGTTGATTTTTCAAAATTTTAGTCATATATAAAGATACAACTCTTTGTAGACAAGTTATCAACATGAAACATTTGGAATGGTTAAGGAAAAACTTACCAAGGTTATCATTAAGTCTCTGTTCTCGTGCACTATTTGTAACAGGTGCAAAATATTGTTGTTTACCCTGTGGATTTCTTGAACCTCTCATGAATTTATCATCATTGAAATCATCATCTTCGTCATAGAAACCACGTCCATCATCTGTACGATATCTCATACCAGGATGAGGCTGTGATGCACTATTACTGTCGAGTGTATTCTGCAGAGAACTTGTTGGATTTTCCATCTTACTGCTTGATGCCTCTTTTTCTTTATCCCCATTCCACCAATTTTTTATTCCACCAAAAATACTTTTAATACTGTTTAGATGTGTTTGAGACACTTTCAAATCCTGATTTATTTTACCTGTTTTGGATTCTATATTATTCAACTGTTCTCTCTGATGAAGCAGTTCCTGTGATAAAAAAATAATTATGAATTGGCTTTTTTAATTAACAAAAATTCTTTATAAAAAAATTTAAAACACTAGTGGACTAGTGTAAATATGCCACTTAAGCAATTAATCTGCTGTATCTATGGCATTGAACAAAAAAAATCTGACCTCCATGGTAGAATGGTTATGGACTCAGACTCTCCTTAGTAATTATTAACCGGCCGGTTAGAATCCAATCATAGACCAAACAAATTTCATATACTGAAGCTTACAGAAGGTTCTATCTGGCATTGGGTCTTATTAAATCATTTAAGCCTGATATGCTGTAGGTGAAACTTCTAACCCCAGCAATTTGAATTAGTTTACAGTAAAATATACAGTTTAATCCATCATGCTGTGACACAGAAACAAAGAGCTCAGAAAAGTTTTGACAAAATTTCAGTAACATAAATTTACAGTATTAATCTGTCAATTTTTACCTCAGCTGTTGCGATTCCTGTCCTTTCTGAGTCATCAATACTAGCCAAGGCTCTTCTTGTACTTTCAAGTTGTCTTTGTTCAGAGTCCTCTATTTGTTGCATCATTCTTTGTATATTTTCTTCTTCGGACATTTCGTCTCGTCGAGGTCGGCTTTTACTTGAATAACCTGAATCATCATCCTCATCGAAAGGATTGGAGCTCGTGTTGAAAGGATTTGCCATTATAGATAACTGAAATGGTTGCAAAAATGACTTATTTAAAACACTGACAGGAAATTGAATTAGGAGCGAGAAAAATCCATGGTCCACACCAGAGAATGAACCCAGGACACCTAGCAGTAGCACTGTAAGCGGACACTCAACCATGTCGCTGAAGATTTAACTTAACATCTTAACCTAACAGTAAAGCTGTTGGAAGTTGCCAATATTTCTACAATCACTACAACAGTCTTCAGACATAACAACATGCATTCACCTGATTATAAATTCATAAAGGTACACAGGTGGAACTTGGATTGGAATTATATATATGCGTAACAGTGTGGTATATTGTACTATAAATTGGCTGGGATATTCACCAGCCTGATTAGCTCAGTTGGTAGAGCATCTGACTTGCAAGCAGGAGGTCGCGGGTTCGAGCCCCGCATCGGGTACATTATTTTCCTCCTCCTATTAGTATTACAGTATGTAACTATGTTGAAGTCATAGACCCATATGACACAAATTAAATAAAATGCAAATTGACATTTGTAAACTGTGGGTGATACTTATCATCGGCAAAAAAATAATCTAAGCAGCATTTGTATTAATGATACTAGTCATTAAATTAACAGTAAAATTCACATAAAAAAATACATAAAAAGTACACAGTTGAGAATACCATCACCATACCTGATGTCAGTTGGAAATGATCTCTAGTTAAATGTTTAAAATTGATTTTAATACTATCCCTTATCTTGATGTATAATCTATTAAAATAGCCTGCGTGACTAATTCAGAACTACCTGATAAATACATTTAGTAAACAAACCAAAAAACAAGGTCGCAATAAAGCGATATAAAACTGAATTATACACAAACAAAAACTACTTTATAAGACAAATCGACTCATTAAGTTGTCATATACATGATGAATACAAATTACTTGAAAAAATGAAAAAGAATAATTTGATACCGATTTCGTTCTTTTTTCTATTTACTTCCGGCTACTGTGTGTCATCGTTATTTATATCCAGTCGTACGATTAACTTTACAGTATTGCGATAGGCTAGACTTCAATAAATTGCTACGGTTAATCATTAAATACAGTATCAACAGAGACGTATAATGTATTATACGTCTCTGGTATCAACAACCAGATCATGTTATCGACGATCTTCTTTTATAAAGACAATTGACAAATAATATCAGTAGACATCATAATGGAGTGATGTTAAAACGGTGTACAGTATACACATTTTCCATAAGAAATTAAAATGTCTCATAAATACAATTGCTTAGAGTGTTTTGTTTCATTTTATGATATTCATGCGTAATTATATTATGTTTAGTTTACACATTTTTGGACCCCATTGGAACACAGGTGGCGGTATCAGTGTTTGGTTCACAAAAAAAATCAAACTTTAAATAGTTATTTTTATTTAAAGTACGACACGAAAACTATCCACCATGGAATTCGTATTTTCTGCAGATAATTCTCTGATAGTTTGATGACCATGTAGGACCAATGACTTATTATTCGACAGTTATGACAGGTAGATGTAAATGTAATATATTAGGTTTATTTATGAGTAGACTTCAGAAATGCTCGTGTGAGCAATGTCGTTTTGCTAACATTTGATGACATACTCTTCCTTTTTATCAAAGCTTGTCATTCAATCCAATTAACACCAATTAAGACATTTATACACCGGCGACACAGTTTGTATATTAATAAAATGTCCAATATATATAGTATTCGCCGGTTATATAAGGGTTAACAATCGAAGGGGTGATCGAGTTCAAGAAAGGTTTATCTCCATTTTGACGAAGAAGAAGATAGGTATCATCTTGAACTGACTCCTTCCATTTATTCTGAGGTTTTATATGAGTTCAACCAATCATATCATCATCAGGCCCGTAGGCAGCAAATAGATACAACATATTGGGAGCTAGGGGTGGGGGAGAGGGGTCTTACTACTGGGGTTATCAAGTATATCCCCCTTCAGATTACCCTTAATGTCAAAATTATTTGTGTGACTTTGCTCCCTCCCTAATACCACTCCCGATTCCTACGATCTTCATCATCGTGTATTTTCATGAAGTATCCGCCCGGTATAGCTATATTGTCATTCACCAATTATCAACTTTAAAAGCTATTGAGTGCAAAGATAATAGTAATCATTGAAACAAGTTTGTTTCTGGGATATCTTAACTGTGGTTAGAACGTGTACTAGAATTCATAATACAATGATAAATATAAGAACTTCTGTATACTATTATGTACAGTCAAACCTGTGTTAGCGGCCACCTCCAAATAAAGGCCACTCTGTGAGTAACCACGTCTATATATGGAGGTGGTATCATTGTTGATTATATAAAATATAAAGGAGAATATTTAAAACTGATAAATAAGTATATAGTTCTTATATAATGAAGTGGTTGAAATATTTAAATGGTCGGTAAGTGGGTCTGCACCGCAAATGTAAATTATTTGGGTTTAAAGGGGCATACCCTACAACTGACAAACATTCTGTGAAAGTGTAAAAATGTGTTAGATGTATATGTTAAACAATATATAATGGATATTTGCAAGAAGAACTTGGGCCATAAAATGACTAGTTTAGGTACTAGCCGCAAAAATCATAGCTATGAATAATAAATCACTTCCACCCAAAAATTGTACAACAAATTCCAAAGAGTTTCCGATCTTTTATGGAAACTGATATTTTTGTGATTTTATTTTTAATTGGATGAATTTTTGGCTGAAACTTTCTTCGTGGGCTTTTTTCTTTACAAGCTTCTAATTTATCATCATTTTGTCTTGATTCTAGATGCACAAAGTTGTAGGGTATGCCCCTTTAACGCAGTTTTTTTCAACAACTTTCAGGTCTATACGCCGGCCAATTCTACTAACATGTTTCTCAGGACTAACAAGTACTAACTCACAAGGAATCTGCAAGTTCTCCAGATGTGGTGGAAAATTGACATACTGTGGAATCATTAATTTTCGTTTGGAATTTAATTTCGTGGATTTCGTGGGTCGGCCCATCCACAAAATCAAATCCCCACGAATTTAAATGCATAGATAAGGCATTTTTCTTTCAAAAAATCAATATCCACGAATTTATGTCCCCACGAAATAGCCATTTTAGTAAAAAACACGAAAATTGAGTCCAACGAAAATAAATCAAAAGTAATTGTCAAATTTTAATTGAAGGGTATATATACATTTTTTGTATTCACCTTGTACCATCACAGTGCTATATACATGTATATTATAGCCGTATATATGTCATCCTAAATACTCACTCTTTATCTAGTACGTGGTCATATTTATTCCCGTTTATCATAGTTATTTAAAGATTGTGTCACCTAACAGGCTAACACATTCATTTACGACTTTCGTACCACACAGTTGTAACATTTTATATAGACATGACGCGTACTGTATACGATACATGTACATACCTATGAGATCACGAGCCACGGGCTGGGGTAGGCATTCGATTCCGTGATTTTTATACGTTTATTGACGTTATTTTTCAATTAAAGTCATTAAACGATGCAAATAAGTCAAAATAAAAATCTTCATTTTTTCCGCTATTGAGTGTATAACAAGAAAAACTATAACAAAACGCCATTGGTAGACGAATTACAAGAAGCATATTGGTTTATGTTTTTTGCATGAAGTTGCTTTTTTCATAAAGGATATTGACTGTATATTTTATTCAACCCTACATTAAGTGGAGTATAAAATATTTACATGATATGAATAATACACATAATTATATTGACAATCATGAGTATTTGAGAAATGAATAAATTCATGTAGATAGTTCACAAGCATATGGTAATATCATACACTACATCAATCACATTTTTTTCGATTGGCGGAAGTGACGATCCCCGGATAGACTGGTTGCAAATACTCGTGGGTCCCGGTGTAACGTTTTCAAGCTCCCCCCTTTTCAGGTTACCCCCCGGTAACTTAAAAACGTTTTCAAAGTACCGGCCCCGGTAACATTAAAACGTTTTCAAACTCCCTCCCCCGTTTTAATAATCCCCCCTCCCTATATTTAATCTTCGTGGCAAAAACGTTTATATTTCAGGTTATAATTCATACTAAATGATTCACAGTCAACATGGTTTATTGATATATAATTCACGTATTTCTGAACTGCATATATGCAATATTTATATGAAGCTATGGAATCCTATTAAGGTAATGGAGGGTACGCGTCTTTATGCAAATAATTAACAAAAAATGCAAGACATGACCTGTTCAATCCCACACTTACTTGTGTTCAGAAAACCAACAATAGTTAATTGTTTTTATTTATTTTTTTGTCAAAATAATTCAAGATTGCATTGGTATTTGCGCAATAACGCTCATACGATTCCATAATGAAGGAATGGACTTGTGACCAGTATATTACGTCATTTGATTTCGTCGTATGATTTCATTATTAGGACCGCGTGTATAGTTTCATATAACTGTAGTACATGTATGCATTTATGTGTTTGAAATTGTATATCCTTATTCGTGTGCAAGCTCTCTCTTATTATGAATTTTCAAATTATTACACGGGGGTAATCTGAAAACGTTTTCAAAGCGCCCCGGGGTAACCTGAAAACGTTTTCAGATTACCGGGTAGGGCATTTGAAAATGGAGGGGTAATCTCAAAACGTTTTTAATTGTACCCCTCCCGGTAACTTAAAAACGTTTTTAAATTTCCGGGGTAATCTGAAAACGTTTTTAAGTTACCGGGGGTAACCTGAAAAGGGGGGAACATGAAAACGTTACACCGGCTTTACTTCTAAAAGCTGTCAAAAACGTTTAAATTTGGCACACAACAACGAAAGCAAGATTAACGAAAAGCGCGTGCAGTTTAGAAGGACTTATTTGTTTGACTAGTCAAAACCAATTGGCCAAAAACTTTTTCTGGAACACGTCATTGAAGGCCGGTTCGTTTGGTCAAACGGAAGAGCTGCCGGAAGAGACAGAGCTCTTCCGAACAGTTGGATTAGTCATCTTCTAATTTAAGAAGCTCTTATATCTATTCCGCCCGATGGTTAGAAGATCTGGAAGAGATATTAGTTACGTGACCAATCAGCATGACAATACCGTTTGAAAACATTTCTTTTATTTAATCTAAAACGATGTACATTTTCTTCAAATAGCATGTCATTTACTATCAACGATGAAATACGACAGTTAATAAAACCACGTATTGCGTTCGATTGGTTTTCTCTTCTAAGCTCTTCTAGTCGGCGTATTCTCTTCTTACGAGAGTTCAATCGAACCGGCCTTGAATCAAATAGTGTTACTTATTACTGTCAATTTTTAATTACCCCTATTAGCTATAGTATGTATAAAGTGATCAATGACTGTACATGTATATATATATGGCGGAGTACTTGCCCATAAACTCTGAACTAAAATTTATTCATAGGTGAATATAATAGAACTACACTATTCGGAATACTTGCAATTTCGCAAGCTTACGATTTGCATATCTTAATGAAATGTGCACCGAAGACAACTAGTGATGTAAATATAAATGATAATTAACGGCATAGAAATTCTTAGTGTCACAATAAGGCAATTAATTACTTAAATGTGTATAATTGTCACACAAAAAACTGTCATTTTGATGGCTTTTGTGTGTAATAACTTGTATTTCAGCATTTCTGCATTTATGTCGCCCTATTGAGAAGCGATGACACTATTAGCATAATATGAAGTTTTATGTCAAAATATGACACATTAGTAAGCATTACTAATTATGTGTTTTAACAGCATAAAACAATTATCAACCCGTCATTTTCTATGATAAATCTATTTGGGTCCGTTTATTCATCGAAGTATAGAAAATAAACCGAGAAACGTCAATATCTAAAGAATAATCTACGATAATTCGGATATATCAAAGAATCGGATACTGTGTCCAGTGGTCTTCGACTTCTATTTCCCAAACACCGCATTATATTCAAAGACATGTCTGATCAGAAGTGAACCGTGATATCACTAAAATTCTACAAGTTGACAAACGGCTTTTAATTGAATAAAAACAAGATATTTTTCTGTATCAACCTGATCACGTGATAAAGTAACTTTGTAATGTGGCGTGACCCACGTGATCTTGTTGTAAGGCAGCGGTAGGGATTTAAAACTTTTGAGTAGTTTTTTTCAGCGATATTTCAGTTATATACGACGTTGCTAGTCTTTCTGGACTGCATTTTAACCAGACTTAAAAGGCATACCCTACAACTTGGTTCAGGCAAAATAATGATAAATTAGAATCTAGTAAAGAAAAAAGTCGACGAAGAAAGTTTCAGCCAAAAATTCATCCAATTAGAAATAAAATCATAAAAATATGTATTTGTGACACATGCATTTAGTCATGGACATTTCTGGGTGGAAGTGATTTATTACTCATAGCTATCTTTTTTGCGGCTAGTACCTAAACTAGTCATTTTATGACCCATGTTCTTCCTGCAATTATCCATTATATATTGTTTTACATATACATCTAGCACATTTTTACACTTTCACAGAATGTTTGACAGTTGTAGGGTATGCCCCTTTAACTTAGCCTCCCACAGCTTCTCCATACATGGAGGAAACCGATCTTTTTGAAACAAAATATAGAAGGGGAAAAACCCACTGCAACCGGATTTCGAACCCGGATCTCCGGCTTACAAGTCCCTAGCTATAACCACTAACCACGGTAAGGGTCAAAACGTCGATTGTACCAACTTAATTGACAAGAATGATAAATCTTGTGTTTCACCCAAACAATGATGCATATGCACCTGTTCATTAATTTACCACCATTCCTAGGCAACAGTGTATATTAATGATTGATTTGATTGGCTGTCATAATTTCTGTACTGAAATAAATCGATATTCATCAAACAATCGTAATTAATTGACATTAAGTGTGTTTAGTGTGCAAAAAGTACTGAGTTTGTGTTACACAAGCGTGTAATGACAATATTTATTCGTTAGTATTCGCCAAAAACGTATGTCCATCAGTTTTGCTAGCTCAACGCGCATGTGCGAGCTTGTCGCAAATTTGACAGGACAGCAATTGGCTCGTAATCTTAGTGTCGCTTAATTTGACAAAAATGCGATAAAATTCTCATAATTGACGTTAACTAGCGACCAAAGGTGAAATAATATTATATGCAAATATTAAAGACAACTTTGAGGCAAAGAAACACTCATTCCATGCTAGACCGGGATCAGTGACCGGATTATATTTGTCCAGTACGGCTTTTATACACTTCTCGGTAAATGTTTTTTTCTCATAATAATTTTATTATACCATTTTATTGCATCGATACTATTGATATTTATAGTGATTATAGTGATAGACTATAGTGATACGAAAATGTGCAATATTTTGGATAATTCTCGTCTAAAATTGTTGATATCTCTCTTTAAGCATTCACAATTGGTCCGGATTTTTACAATCAATCTAAATTATTTGAATGTCCAGGAATGGGGATGCGTGTTAATATTTAGTCGATGAAATAAAGAAAGATATGTTCAAACAACGAAGTAATGGTTAGTAGATTTTGACATCTCATTCAAATAGAATTTAAGATTCTAATTATTGGTAGCTGAACCATACTCACTCGCTCGACACGTATGAATTTTGATGCGGTACAAAGTACTACATTTTCTGAACCGCCATGCAAATGTTACACTGGTTCCCGTTCCAAGCTGCAGTGTAAATCTATGAGTAAACTGAGCTTCTGGGAGAACTTTCAGTACTTTGATTTTTGTTCATCAAATGTTTTGTTTAAAGCCCCATTAGCTTTTTGGATGTTAAAAATTAAAGTAGGTCTTATTTTACCTAGAAAGATGTCTTATCAGTGAAAATGACTTTTATTTGCAATAAAAATATTCCCAAATTTTATTTTTTATCACGGAGTGCATATAGAAATATAGAACAGTATTATTTTCAATGATATTGCAAAAAATCAGAAAAAGCGTTTGACAACATTTTAAAGAGATGTGGCTAAAGAAAAGCATTATGTAAGTTTTGTTTTACAGCAAATAATATACATTTCTTATATTTTACCATCATTTTACATATTGTTCAGTATTACTAAATTCAAAAAGCTAATGAGCCTTTAAGATAATTAACATGTTCCAACTCATGATCGTGCTAAGGTTGAAAGTAAAAGATATATTAAATCATTTCAAACACATTCTTTATCTAACAATAGTTATTGCATATCTGTTGTAAATGATATTTCGTAAAATTTCTCATCCAGAATTTCTTTTACAGTATTATAGTGCACTCACTATTATCCTTTATCAAACAATACTTTTTACTAATTTAAAACTTGGGCATATATTAAAGTAATGATAATGCGCTGTATTTCATTTTACCGTCAATTAAAAAGGCGAAGTACATGTAAATGACTTACTACGCTAGGACATCTATAACTATATTTCCTATAGGCAGTGTATTACTGTTCCGTTATAAGACTTTCTTCAGAAAACTCCTTCCTGTATCATCGTTTTGAAAAAAGCGTCCGTCGACCTACTAATAGCAGAAAATAGTACCACATTGCAGTCACGATTGTAAACTCATACTGTCCAAAGCTATTATCAAAAAATGGTGAGGACAAATCTTAGGAACTTTTAGATATA
This sequence comes from Lutraria lutraria, assembly GCA_964023205.1. Taxonomy (NCBI): domain Eukaryota; kingdom Metazoa; phylum Mollusca; class Bivalvia; order Venerida; family Mactridae; genus Lutraria; species Lutraria lutraria. The sequence goes on from OZ026837.1 coordinate 22,647,088, forward strand.
AACGAGTTTCTGTGATGGAAATTGGTTAACCTAGCGATATATCCAAAAAAATATAATGTTAATTCTTTGCACGGTTTTTGTCACTTTAAATTTGCATTGAAGTTTATGGAAGTATCTATTTTTTACTAAAAATAGCCAAAAAAACGGAATAGCCATTTTGAATGAAAACTCATGGTAAAAAATGTAAGCACACAGTATAAATCTAATTCAATAAAATAAATTGATAACTATGCAATATCAGAAAATAATATTTATTTTCCAAAACTTACCAGGGCAACAACTCTGAAACAAACTTTTAAAACAAAGACTTAATCACTGTTGCTTTTAATTATCACAATTAACACATTTGAGCGTAGCAACATTGAGCAGATACTTAAAGAGTGCAGTATCATAGATGTAACACCAAAAACGCTATTCGGACGAGGACCTTTGCTCCCGTACATGTCTCAACTTTTTGTCATCCGAAACATGATGAACTACAATACGCGAATGGCTATACTGTATCTAGTTGAGAAGGGCAACATATTCTTTATTTGTTTGTTTGTATGTACTTAGCTAAGGTTTGCCTTAACAAACGACGACGTGCTGTGTTTTGCAACCAATTCAGCCTAAAGAAAATTGATTGATATTGATCTAAGCCTTTTTCACTTTTGGGCATGAAATAAGCTTAGTAGAAATGTTTACACAACGAGTTTAGCTTATATGCATTAGTTTTGATGTAAAATGTAAATAAAAAAGGAAAGCTAGTTTCTTACGACAAAACTGACCCCATGGATTGTAATATTCAACGCAGCTGATTGACTAAGATTGAACATTACCCCTAAAAGACATAGCTATTTTTTAAAACACAAGCCCCGCTCTGTTGTTTGAATTTATCGTGTGTCGTCAGACAGATTACCTCTTGCACAAAGTTAGTCTCTGCCATGAAAATGAAATCGATAAATAACGATTTCGCGTTTGAATGACGGGAACCCTAATTAAACCGAACAATCGGAATTCATTTTGATGACTCAAAGACATCACGATATACCACATTGTTGCATACGTCGTAATTCTTCTTTAGATGAATGTAGAACTGAACGATAGATCAGTTTTCCATCTTTCCATAGCCGTCACTCGCTCGGTGCGCATTTATTTTTATGCGGATCAAAGTAATTCCTTATTCTACATCCGACATACAATTATTAAACTAGTTCCCCCGTTCCATCTTGCAGTGTAAGTCTATGCAAGTTCAGTTTCCATGAGTACTTTTAGTACTTTGATATAACTGTGTAACCCAATGTGTTAAAACTTCAATCGTCCTACTTCAGCCATGTCTGTTTCTATACCCCATACACCTTTTGGCTGTTTGGCTATTTAACTGAAATACCACTTACAGTACTGAGTTATAGACAAGAACAAAGCAAAAAAAAAAAACCGATCATGCCGGTGTAACGTTTTCAAGCTCCCCCCTTTTCAGGTTACCCCCCGGTAACTTAAAAACGTTTTCAAAGTACCGGCCCCGGTAACATTAAAACGTTTTCAAACTCCCTCCCCCGTTTTAATAATACCCCCCTCCCTATGTTGATTCTTTGTGACGAAAACGTTTATATTTCAGGTTATAATTCATACTTAAATGATTCACAGTCAACATGGTTTATTGACATATGATTCCTGTATTTCTAAACTGAATATACGCAATAATTATATGAAGCTATGGAATCCTATTAGGGTCATGGAGAGTACGCGCTTTTATTCTAATATATTAACGAAAAATGCAAGACATGGCCTGTGCCACACTAACTTGTGTTCAGAAAACCAACAATAATTAATTGTTTTTATCTATTTTTTTTTGTCAAAATGATTCAAGATTGCATTGGTATTTACGCAAAAACGCTCACAGGATTCCATAATGAAGGAATGGACTTGTCAGTATATTACGTCATTTGATTTCGTCGTATGATTTATCATAAGGACCGCGTGTATATTCTCATATAACTGTAATAAATGCATGCATTTATGTCTTTGAAATTGTAATCTCCTTATTCGTGTGCAAGCTTTCTTGTATTATGAAATTTCAAATTATTACCCGGTGGTAATCTGAAAACGTTTTCAAAGCGCCCAAGGGGTAATCTGAAAACGTTTTCAAAGCGTCCCGGGGTAACCTGAAAACGTTTTCAGATTACCGGGTAGGGCATTTAAAAACGTAGGGGGTAATCTCAAAACGTTTTAATTGTACCCCTCCCGGTAACTTAAAAACGTTTTTAAATTACCGGGGGTAATCTGAAAAAGGGGGAGCTTGAAAACGTTACACCGGCAAGAACAACATTAAATGTCAGAAAGTCATACGCACAATGGTATATAGACCAAATACTGTCTGCATTTTCAGACAATTAAGAAAGTCTCATTATAATATAATATTAATGTTTCTCTATTGTATTCGTTATTTCAAAATGGTGTCATAGACCAGAACATTATGACGGACCATTATGTAAAACATTGGGCGACGGAGTTGTCTTAAATGCGTCAGCATATACTGTCTTGTTTGTCAGTATGAAATAGATTACACTTGCTGCATAAATATTTTCTTTCCTTCTGTGAATGATATTTTTTCCTGGTCACAAAATAGCGAAAATATGCTTACAGCGCAAAATTGAGAGACGTCATTTGTGAATACTTGTCTTCATTGCACTTTGTTTTCGGCCTGAACTTCATATAAGCATTTGTAACTGGAAAGCGAGTGTTTTTAATTTAATTAAGTTAATGATAGTGGTGTAGGAAAACTCAAAGAAAGAATTTTTGAATAAGTGTTTTCCAAAGTAGTAATGTGATATTTGTATACGACGTCTCTCCAAATGTGTCGGTCTGTTGAAATGCCATTTGTGAATCTATTTACGATGTTGATTGTTCCGTTATTATATATCCAGTGTGTAATTTCAATTCTTTTCATTTGTAGTGACAGTTTGCGCCTGGCTTCGTAATTTTTCTCTCGGCCCAATAGACTAGTTCTCCAATTCAAAACAACACCAAAAGCTGTTTCAAACTGTGTTGTCTGTCAACGACACAAATTATCAGTTATGTCAAGTCTGCTATATAGCGTCATTATAATTGTCAATGCAATTAAGTATGATTTATCCGTCCGTCCGTTCGGTCTGTCTGTCCATCCGTACATAACAGAGGTAGGTCTAGTACAAATCGACATTATGGGGTTACAGTATGTACAAACCACCGTTGTGGGGTTAATGAAATACTCTTGTTGGGTTGAAAAAAACAACAACAAAGGAATACAGAAGGAAAAAAACATAATGTAGCTCTCGTAAGAACGTACAAACAAATTGGTTTTGGGTGGCTCTAGGGTTAGGATTCTTTGTTCAACCGGAGTCACTTAAAAAAATATCCATAAGTGGATTTATGTGGCTAAAATCGAGTTTATGTGGCTAAATTTGAACAAATTTTAACATGTGAAAGCCACTTAAGTATCCTATCGTTAGTAAGTCCGTCCGTCCTTCCGCATGCCTGTCAAAATTATCGAAAGCTTCAAGAAATAGGTATAATTACTAATTTGTCGCAAAAATAGACACAAGAAATACTACTTGACACTTTCATTGCATGCTTTGTCACCACCTGTAAGCTTTTTAATACGATATATACTCGTACATAACAAAGTTGATCGAAACCCATTACCATACACCTGGCTTTTTAATAAATATGTACAATATCTTGGTTAATATGACTCAGTTTTTATTGTCTCGAATGCAAATACTGTGGAATCATTAATTTTCGTTGGGGATTTACTTTCGTGGATTTCGTGGGTCGGCTCATCAACGAAATCAAATCCCCTCGAATTTAAATGCAGAGATAAGGCCTTTTTTCTGAAATCAAAATCCACGAATTTATGTCCACACGAAAAAGCCATTTTAGTAGAAACCACGAAAATTGAGCCCAACGAAAATAAATGAAAATACAGTAGGTTACATGTTTTTTTTCAAAATGCCATGCATTTATTTCCTCTTTGAGGTACACTTACCTTTACAACTACAGTAAAACCCCGATTATTCGAATGTCGTTGGGTCCTGAAAAATCATTCGGATACTCCATGGTACTGTCTCTTCCGAAGGGTACCGCTTTGGAACGGTCGGAGGCAATATGGGTTCAAGCAAGATATGTTGCGGAAAGTGAAGACACTAATATAAATATATCATGCTTAAATGAGTGACACGTATAAATTCTATCTAAAGAGTCCGAATGAGGAATGAATCCACGTCACTATGGAAACGACGCAAAGCAATTACAAAGTCGCCAATTAAACCGAGTTAGTTATCGCAATACCATTTCAAACAAAATCGATGCCAACGCTCGTCTGGTCACTTCCTCGCCACAGTGAGATCCACCTGGAGTTTCATGTTGCTTGCTCTCGTAGTTAGCTAGCTACATTAAAGTGTTTACACGAACACAGACGCTGACGTAGACGCTGACGTAGATGACCCAGAGATCAGAATAGTTCGAATTTTTCTTTGAAAACAGCCGAACTAAATAAGGTCGCGCCGATAACCACAAAGAAAAAAGTTGACAAATCAATTTATTATTGTTGAAAAAAAAACTGCAGTGCTTGTTATACTTTGAGAAAGGCAAGATATTGTTATGTTATGTTAAGATCATATAAAATCACTTTGAGGTTATCAGACTAAATAATGTATGTTATTAACCTAGTTGTGATAGTAGGTGAAAACGTTAAAAGCAATACATAATGTAACAATAAATCATTTTTAGAGCATTGTTGCGTAGTATAAAAATGTCACACGTCGAACATTAATCGTAGAAAGATTGCTGTGTTGTATTGGCGTTTATACTGTTTATAAGTAATATGTTAGTAATGTATGGCTAAAAGTTGACCTAACAAGTGCTGATGGGTGACCATCTCACATACATCTGTTCCCTACATAAAATACTTATTAATTACCCATATGAATGTAATAAGGTAAGAAGAGTTTCTAGATATAAAATTAAAACGATCTCTTCTTCCCCAACGAAAACCCCACACACCCAAAGTACAGCAGACACACCTAAACTTAAATACCACAGGACAAAGCCATTGCAAGGAGGGAACCAACAGAACTACGAATTAACAACATTATTCGTCTATCGAAGAAAAAGACAAAGATGACTTTCGCAGATACCACTTGATAATACCACATGCTTTATTTAATAACACACACACCTACGTTAGCGACTATTTTTCATTTTGTCATGTCCCAATGAACAGTAGCGTGGCTAACTGCAGCATAGCATCATTAAGCACAAGCTGGGATAAATTTCATTCATAAAATTCACGGATGTTTTAATGCGCTGATGATAATTAGACATATATGTTAAGTTGCTACATCAACCTGATCCAATGATCACGTAATCGATCATTGTCTGTATCTTCACCATTATACATTATATTCATCATTGTTGCAAAGCCTAATTTTCGTACTTAGAACTACAGTACGCTACCACACGCCATGCATGTATATCAAACTAGTACATCAAGCTTTTTCAGTCGGATTTCAAAAGTTAAGCCGACTAGTCTGCGCTGCTTTTTCTTTTTTACCACCAGCAACCATTACGTCTAAGGCCAGTTTGCGTAGTCATAAATTGGTGGCTTATAAGACGAAAACAAAAGCAACACACTATACAAACGGTGCATTTTCCTTAAGATGATTTAAGAGTTATACTAAACAATGACACAGTCATATTTTAGCCGAGACAATATGGAATGGCTGCATGTGCTTTTCAGTGAATTTGATCATTACGTTACCTTTTTTATTGCAGATATAGTAGAGCCTTGACAAAAGATGTATCAGACGTGCCTTTTGATCTTCATCGGTGCGGTGTCCATGGTTGCAGGTAAACATAATATTTCTCACCTTTTCCGACACTCTTTTCCAGTATTGGCGTAGTCAATGTCAAAATTAACCATATCAAAGTTCTCTGATAGTTGACAGATATGTTTTTGGTTCGGTTAACGCATTGGCGACCCATGTCGAGTTCTAACGTAATATTTATTATCATCACACTATCATAATTATATCGTTTCAGTTATGACAATAATTAGCTTTTTATTATCTGCATCTTTATAAAAAGTCGTAAAGATTTGTTTGTTTCTGTTTACACGACCTATCATAATTTTCCCCGCGATCTAGACTTTTATATCAGCCGGTCCGAGGAACGGTGCATCCATTGTCTTATTTCTTTATCTTTCCGCGCGCTTTAAATAATAATGATAATAAAGTCCCTACCTACTATCTCTATTTCTAACGTGCATGTGACCAGAAACAAATACCTTTTATGCCCAATACACGACAGAAAGGGGTTTAAGTCCTTCAGAAAAATTGTGGTTTAATAGCCAGCTCCTGGAAAATGTAATACATTGTACTTATAATATACATACATGTATATAATACAGCAATAACAATAGAATTGTCGTTATTAAAATTGGCACCAGGAGTAATCACGCACACAGTGCATTGGTTGTGTGCAGCAAATAGCGGAATCCGGGGAAAATGTATTACATTAGTACTTATGATATATAACTTAGCAATAATCATGATTTTGTTCATCAAAAAGACATTTGGAGTAGGCAAAAATGTATATGAAAAGTAATAGGCGATAAATTAACATGTATTTACGGGAGCGGTGGGGCTCCGAGCTGTTTCAATTGGTGTTCCGGTATTTCAACATTACCACAAAGTTGTTTGTATAAAGATTTTGAACTAATTCTTGCCAACGTTGGTACAATTTGAACAATTTAGATTTATTACGGTCTCAAATCATCCAAAATGGATTTATTTTCTAAAATGATTTGTCTGCTCTAAAAACTTGAACAGAAATTTCAGAAATATTACATTTATATTTGCTAACAACTCCGTTGATAAGTCAATATCTGAAAATAAAGATTTTTTTTTATTTTACAAATACTGTCGTTTTACTGATGATATGCGCCCATGTCCCTGTGTCGATTCCTTAAGCATATAAGCCTAGAAAATATTGCAATATTATTTTGTTACATCATGCATTATAATGTACTATATCGAGTTAATTTTTATGAATTGCAGGACAGTGTCCGGGCAATGCTGACATAGTAATGGCCATCCCGGCGTCCGAGCTAGTTCCCGGGCAAGAGTTCTTCCCCTTTGAGCGATTTCTCATAAATCTGGTCAGCTACTTCAATCTTTCACAAGACCAAGTAAATATTGGTTTAGTTATATATGGAAAAGAAGCCGTGTCAATCTCGTGGCCTCAGCCTTACAGATCACCGAAGCAAATAAACACACGTATAACGTTGATGAGCCAACGAGAGAATTATGTGCAATTCCTAAACGGGGGAAACAACGTTGCTGCGGCACTGGTAATGATGGGACAGATGTTCAAAAATCCCACCGGAAGTCCAACGTCCCAAGCTCGACCAGGAGTAAAGCAGATTGGGGTTGTTTTTACCTATAATGGCGTTCCCGAATTCGAGCGACAGTTAGTTATAAATGCTGCCCAAAATTTGAAGTCGAACGGGGCCATTTTGTATGCGGTGAGTAAAGGCCGTGCTGGTCCGGAATTTACCTCAATTGGTTCGGATTACTGCAAGTCTTTTTCGATGGGACGCTTTATCGACGGTCTTCCAAGTGTCTTGGCGTTCCTAGGAAGCAGTATTTGTTCCGAATTGGACCCAAATGTGAACGTGACATCTATTAACTGTTTTCCACGTAAGTAGCGTTTGTATCATAGGCTTACATTGTAACTCGTAAATCATTATACACTATTACACACGTATAAAACTTGTTTTAATGCTAGATATAGACATGTCGTGGTTAAGACGTTTAATGATATGATATGCATATGTATTAAAATCAGTTATGAATGAGCATTATTTCAGACAAAATTAAATGTCTCATGTTATAACCGTCATAGTAAGACTTACCACAATTACGTAAACAATTTCGCTATTGACAGAATGTCACCATTACGCAGGTTCACCAAGTACATGTATTGCAGAGTAAACTGGGTTTTACTTCTCTCCCACAGTCACTGTTTTCTACTAAACGAACTGTTTGACTTAGCATATTAATATACTTACATTGTTTTCTTTTAGAATTATATCAAAGGAAGGAACAGGAACCAATCCAATGCTCAAACTCTGCAGTTCTGTTTCCCGATCCTGAAAATTGTGCTTACTTCTACCATTGCTTGTTCCGTCGGCCAGTGCAAGAGAGCTGTCCATTGGGTATGCTGTTTGACCCTATTGCGCAATCATGTAACTACAAAGAATTCGTTTCGTGCTATTCGGACATTAGCTGCCCCAAATCAGATGGTCTTTTCCCACATCCAGCGGATTGCAGTAAATACATAAACTGCTTCGATTTCAGGCCCTACGTTCAATCCTGCCCTGCGGGTTTGTGGTTCGATGAAACTTCTGGTGGGTGCCAGTCAGCAACTAATGTTGCTTGTGATAAAACACAAATTTGAATTTAAACCAATGACTTTAAATACAGCTTGATGATGCGCAAGCTATTGTACAGATAAACCATAATCCCTGATTGGGTTAAGCAACCTTTTTCCCATGGGTGATCAGATCAAAGCAGACAAGCTAATCTGGGCATACTTTCAGCTTGTTTGTAAATCGGTTTTACTTGAAAATTGTCAATACCGTAACAATAATTGTTGTATTTCTGAAGTGATGCTTTGCTATGTATTAATAATGTTTCCTTGTGTTTGTTTGTGTTTATGCCCAAGAGAACAAATAAATGTCCGGCGGAAAGGTACAGATATTTACTTTTTCATCATTATCTGTCACTTCAAAAATACAAATGTACTCAATCAACAATATAATTATCATTGTAAATTATTTACGTATGATGTTTGCAAGAATGTCAATAAAATGGTTATTGTCACTTCTATACTTGTTTTACTGCTAATTTTCATCACGTAATGGTCTAGGGTGTGCGTGGTAAACATACGTGAGTAGCTTGTGGAGTTGTTCATTTTGTAAAAATCTAAAGCAACATCATGCACGTCTTCAGTCATGTTATTTTCCTAGAATCGACATTCATAATTGAAATACACAAAAATGCAACTTGTTTATTCAAAATGGACAACCGCACAATTGTTGATCCGTCTTCTTTTTTGTCATCATTTTAATTCCTGCATTTTGATAAAGCTTTTGTAGGCATCAAGGTCAGACAGCAAGACGCACAACTTGAATATTTTGACAAACAAGTCGTAACATTAAATCCAGAAGTGCATGACTTCATTTTTTCGTTTTGAAACGAAAAGACGTTTAAAGATTGCGGAGGTCCCTAGAAAATGAATGAGTTGGACGTTTGTGGCACACAGCAATTTAGCCTCTTCTTGTTAACGCTACAAACATAGTGCATGCTGTAGATCGTTTCGAGACAAATCCAACGAACCCAAACAGTTCATTCTTGTCAAAACATAATATTACACGGTTTAGGAATTCATGAGACGAAATGTTGACAATTTCAATGTTTGCAGACGTTTCATGTTTCAAAACTCCGTAGAAGATTTGCATTTTTTTTTAATTTGGAGTCGTTAAATAGTCCTAAGTCTTTTCAGAATGTGTACAATGACAAATCATGCTCAGAATTTCTCAGTTAGGTCAACATTAAACAGATCTAGCGATGGAATATGCTATATTTATATTGATACACGAGTAAAAGACAGTTTAAAAGTTTAAAGTTTACTATCGCATGCCTCTTATTAAGGTCGCCGAATGTGGCCTATACGAAAGATGTCTTGTACAAACATTTCGCTTTAAAGGCAAAACTATATTTCGCATTTACAACAAATGCAGACATTTGATTCAAATGATAATAATTATTTCCCTTCATCACACTTGCAAGCAATCACATTCTATCCATAATGATTTGATTATCGGAATAGGGCTACACTGTCTATGTTGTTAATATATGGACAATTTGAAGACAACTTGCAGACAAGAAAAAACTAACGTATTTAACCGTCATAAATTATGCTGATTAGTGTCCTGTTACTTAAAGTCCCATAAGCATATTAATTTATCGGTCGTAATAGTTTCTATTTTTCCTATACCAGAGGAATTCGGGGCGTTTTCCTCCCGTGCATACTTTATAGCAAGAAAAAATGTTACCAAAACTATTATCGATATTTTTCAAAATCATTGAATCATTGAAATAAATACTATTGTACTTATAGAACAGCTGTGTTTTCCCGCAGTCAAGTTATGTACACGTCGTAAAGTGACGTCACACGCTCTACATATTTCAAGTTTACAAAAGCAAAAACCACAGCGTAATGAGTGTTTTTATAATGTTTTTAGAAGAAAAAGGGCTTGTTTCGTCGGTAATAATTATCTTAGGATAATATCAGCAAATGAATGTTTTGCATATTTTTTTCTATAGCAAAAAGCTAATGGGACTTTAAGCATATTTACCATAATAAAACTGAACAAAATGTTTGCTAAGCCAAGTTTATTGCTTTATATGCAGTCAAACTTGTGTTAATGGCCATTTCCAAATTAAGACCACCTTGTAAATAAAAGCAATTCTTTGATTATTCAGAACTAAGCGACCTCCTAATAACGGCCATCTGTCAGTGAAAGCCACATTTTATCTTTTTTCAAGGGTAGGTTTTGATCACAGGTTTTTAAAAGATATTGTTTTACATAGATAGTCATTTATAAAGGAGAAGACAAGCTCTTGATAAACGGAATAACACGGCAGACAGCCAAGAAGAAAAGTATGACCTGCGTACCATACGTATATATTCAAATATGTGTGATGAAATTCAAAGAATGCAGATGGCAATAAGATTTTGTTTGACAGTATTCCTGTCATGTTACAAGCTACGGTTACAGTTAATTGATGCGCGAGCGATGGTGCCATTAAGAACATTGCTTGTCAGTCTGTTATAGTTTGTTAGCGTACCCTGTCCACTTAGACCTGATATAGGGTCGTGGGTTTGAGCCCAGTTACCGACCACGTCTCTTTATGTGAGAAAGTAGGCAGTTGCTTACGGACGAACTTCCCAGGAACGATGGTTAGATTAACTGTCTGCCTCACACGAGAAAAATGTTCTTGGTGGCATAGCATTCTTCGATTTTTGAAAAACAAGCATATGCATTAAGAACGGATAGTTTTATAAAATGTGTTTACCTGTTTAAACTTGAAATTGATCGATGGCTCTATAACGGATGGGTCGATGTGAGCCACCGTTTAGTAGGGGTGTCATATAACTCTGACTGTTGAAAAGGGGCGTAAAACTCAAATAAACATGTCCACGTAGACAACGACAATCTTTCACTAGAGTTTAACGTCACACCAACGGCCAGGGTAATTTAACGAATGTCTAACATTACCGATGGAAGAAGACCCCTGGCGTACACCTGCTGCAAACTTCCGACATTACGTAAGCTACGCGGACAGCTTCCTCATTATATGCAATTTGTATGGTTCTGGTGGGAATTCGGACTAACAGCGAAGAGGTGCAAATAGTTACTAGTCAGAGAGCACAATTGTAAACAGAGGCCCCAAACAAATTATTGATTTTCTAATACAAATATTACATTGGGTCAAATAAACATAATGAAACCATACGACCCCCTCCCCCCAAAAAAACAAAACATAACTATGTAGTTAATGATTGATGGACGATATACATTGTGCTATTGGAACCTTCCTTATTTGTATGGTACGATATTATCATCTGATGATTCTGATCATATATTTGGAGGAAAAAACAATGTCTCCCGTACATGTAGTTTCCTCAGCAAAGCTTGCAATGGTGTATATACTAGGAGTTGAATCAGTGGTTCAATTAAGTCATCAGAATGACTTCTCTTATATTCCTTTCTCATTCGTCTCTTCTCATATTCGAGAAGAAATTATAAGCATGCAACGCTTAACTGGCGGATATGATTTATTTAGCCGAATTAAAATGCTAGAATACTTAAATTCAAATTTGGGACATTGGGACACAATGTCAGAAAAACATAAAAAAATGTTACTTATATCAAAATTGTATACAACGGTAAAATATTGTAAATGAAATGTAAATTGTCCAAGAAAAAGTTAGTTTATGCCAAAGACACACAGATCTTTCAGGACTTCAAGATCTAGTTTCTTAAGGCTCTCGAAACTATCAACTGTTATGTACTGGCCACCATTGGCTGTCAGCTGTCTGTATTGCTCAGGGTTGACCCGGTTTCCAATAGCAAGGACAAAGATGGAGGTTTTCTGGAATTTTGCTCGCATAGTTTCCAGCAGAGCTTGTCTGAACTCTGATGGCGCTAGCTCATCTGTGGCGAACAGCATTCCAATATGTGCTGATTGCATTCGGCCATCTCTTGCCTTCAGTCGCATGTTGCGCATCAGCTGATAAAAATGTGAAGTCGTGAATGACGATAGACTTTCCCTTACCATGTGACTGTCTGCGGCAGGCTCACCTTTGATGGTCCCACCGCTACATCCGTTGTCGATGACCGCAATGGTTGACTGGCTAACCGTCATTCCAATCCTGTCACTTATATTGGTGATGAAATCCAGAATGAATTTAGTGTTGCTCGCTCCTACTGCTGCAGTATCTACAGCGAAGACAATGTCCAAAGACCTACGTGGTACACAACCTGAAAAATTGATGTATTATTAACATTCTCGTCATTTATCATCCTTCATTGTCTTATCCTATAAGACTTGCTGAGAGACATAAATACTGTTGCTTTCGGTGACGTATAGCATGGTCCTACTTGAAGTTCAATGATACATATTTTGTACTTGTACAGTCATCTTCATTTTGCTTCAATCATATGTGGAAATTGTGGTAGATTTAGTGAAATAAAATTGGAATTATATAATAGATTAATCATATGTATCATATAAATTTCATGAGCAAAAAAAAAACTAAACACAATGAGAGTGAATATAAATCTGTGTAAAAGCGCTACATTCAGATAAAAATAATTTATGAAACACTTTATCAGTGTATGAAAACAGCATTTTACACCACGACTGCCATCACATAAAGAATATTCAAACTTACGGCCGTATGTCGCAAGTTCTTCATTAACTTCAGCTTGAGTGTTTTGCAAATTTGCAACAGGGGCAAGCGGCTTAACTGAAAATAGTAGCAAACATATTTAAGTGCAGGTTATTTTTATATATTCTGTCAAGCATGTATTTGCGGTCAACTCCGAATAAAGATCATCATGTGAATTAAAGCCGTCATTAAAAAAAAACGTCATTGTTTATTTCAAACAAAATGACCTCAAAATTAAGGCTATATTTTGTCATTCCACAAGGTAGCCTTTGTTCACATGTTTCACTTTACATATTACATAATTATATTAAGTGGTTCAAACATCCAACAAATATTCGGAAATGTTAACTTTGTTCTAACGAGCATCTTGTTTTTATTGGATTAAACAACTTACCAAATTCCAAAAAGACTACCGCAGGTAAGAACATGATTTGATTAGTAATCAGGCGAAACATGGTCACGTTTGTTTGTTTGTTTAAGTTGGACGTCCCCTTTCAACAGCCAGAGTCATATAAAGCGGACAGTTCACCTAACAATTGTTCCTGGGAAGAACCAGTACTGGACTCCCATCCTCCGTAAGCAACTGCCTACTTTCTCACATAAACAGACATGATCGGTAGCAGGGCCCTCTATTTGTGAGAGGTAACAGTGATTTGAAGTCAGCTACCTTAATGGTATGGCCACGTATTTGGCTACTTTGTTGCAAACATGAAGAAGACACAATTCGATCTATGATAATAACAAAAGATACAAATAAGGCATATTAGTAAACATCCATTATTCAAATGATACTAAATACTAGTACCAATCTAATATTGATAAGTATACCTTCACAAGCTCTAGACGCCAGTTCTTTCAATATTTGGGTCAAAGCATTGAAGTTGTCGATCATGAAGACGTATTCCCTTGATGGTTTACTGCCGATGGCTTCCAACTCCTTCTTGTCAACTTGTGGTCCAATACCTGAAAGATAAACAGCTGATTTTTAACCAAAAAAACGCGAAATTTTGACCTCGCGAAATTAAAGCGTTCTACAGTATAATCTTATTTCATAAAACCAATCCACCCGGATATTTTGGAGAAGGTAGAAATTTGTGAAAGGTGGTATTTTTTAAATGTATTCATTTTAGAAAACATTTTCTTATCTACCTTTGTGATCTGTCCTCTGTTTGTAAGATATAGTTATAGATGTAGGAATAATGTGAAACAAAAGGCGATTGGAATGAATTATAATATCCCGGAGAAATTGTCACACTGCACTCGTCTGATGCACAATTTTTAGAACCCAAGGTTCAATGGCGAATTTGTTTATATTATTGATCTGTCCCCACGGAATATCGATTGTTCAACCTTGAATAAAAAAGAGCACACCTCAATGGCGACCAGCTGAACAAAAGCACATGTTTTCAAACTTGTGTTAGCTGCCACCTCCGAATAAAGGCCACCTGTTAATAAAGGCAACGGATTGTCTTTCCCAATAGTGACCTTTGTTTACAGGTTTGACTGTATATGGTAAAATAGAAATTGTGCTGATCATGACATACAACGATGAGCTTACCTATCACGAACACGGAAATTCCTGCATCATGAACTTTTTTGGCGTTGGCGATTGTAGCCTCGGGTTTTTCCGACATTCCATCAGTGAGTACTATCGCGATATGAGGAATGTTTGGTCGCAGATATTTCGGAGACATACCCTGCAATTTACATTACAAATGAATTTTATTTCATGTATACTAAGAATATCCAACTAAATCGTAGACTTAACTCATATCTTCGAAGCAAATTGGAAAAACGCGTTAAATTCCGAATTATAGTGAAAATGTATACAGTAATACGATAAAAACTGTACAATGACTTTAGCACTGACATGAATTGTATTTTACTTACGGAACAGTCTTTTAACAATGAATATTATTTTCTACTAGCAAATGTATAATTACATGTATCTCTTATTTGAAATTTGTTTGGATTTGTGGCTTTCAAAGTAGTGGGCATTCATCTTTCCGTTTGAAGTATAATAGTGGTTTATCGGGCCCCTTGATCGAGTGGTTTTGGCCTCTGACTACTAAACCACCGGCCCCTTATTGTGAGGTCAAATATCCGGGTATGGCCATTCAGAAAAATAGACATTAACATCATGAACTGTCTTTACAATCCTTTTTGTTCCAATAGCCATTACAGTACTTGGTGCGCTATATTATTTTCCTTTACTTTTACGAGTTCTCATAATAAAATTACATGTTATATTAGAAGCGGCAGGGTAGTGTACTACCATTGTAAGCAAAAATGTTTTTAAATCATAAATACAGTCAAAAAATACAAATTTAATTATTTCAAATAAAATAAAACAACCATTTTTCACAGCATATTGACATTTGCGTGAACTCGATTATTCATGTCTAAACCTACTTTGTCAAGTAGGTACTGTAGAGCTTCGGCAGTTTGCGTTCCTCCATTAAGGTGTTCCATTTCAGCTATCTTTTTTACCATCTGATTTTCACTGTCGTATTCTCCCAGTTCAAATTGTGGCTGAACTGTATCGCTGATAAAAGAGACATCGATTTAAAATGAAAGAACATTCCTCATCTAATTATATATAATCGTTAAAAAGCAGGAATTCCATAACTACCTTACAAGAAGAATTCTTAATTTTGGCTTAATTCTGATGACGGCTTTTTACAATGAACCCCCTGAAAACCGGACCCCTTCCGGACTGGGCCAAACGTCCGGATTTTTGAGAATTCCGGATTTTATAGAACTTTTGATAAATTCAAAAATAAACTGGACTTGAACAATAATTCGATTTTCTGGGAATTCCGATGCTTGGGAATCCGATTTTCAAAGATTTTACTGTATAATGATAATGATAGAATAGTAGTATAGAAACTGGTTAGCCTGTTTACCTGAAGCTAAGAAGTCCAATACGGACCATGTCATCTTTAAGATCAAACATATTGGCCACATCTTCGGTAAAAACTTTTTCTTTCAGAAATTCTGATTCCTTAATACTACCCGAGGAATCCAGGACAAAGAATACATCTGCCGGCTTGCTACCACATGCTACAAAACAGTCGAGGAACGAAAGCATGTAAACTCCAAGCTTATTTATGGGATATCAGGCCCCGAGGTTATACAACTTGAGAAAATGGTCCAAGCTCATATCTCCATTCCATTCTCAAAGTATTGTTTGAAAAGAAGGAACTGATCAATGTTGAAAAACATGTTCAGATAAATTGTACGGACAGAATAATGTATCAATGTTATTAGTATCGTCTGAACATAATTAACTTTGAAATTTTAAAAGACAATTGGTGAGATTTGAGCTCGGAGACCGATCCCGTACCACGGAAAATTACTGAATGTCAAAGGTTAAAAAAGGAACAGTGGGATTAAATGAATTAATATTACTATTAATGAAATGCATGTATCTGGAAATATCAATGTATTATTCTTCGTATTTTGCCCTTCTTTACTCTTAATGTATCTTTCTATGTGCAGTACCATTGGTCCTGTGTCACTTGTACAACGCTTACAGGCTTCTACACGCCCGTTTAACTCACAACGAGTGTAATTTATCCTTCGGCAAAAATGTTGTGAGGAACTTCCGTCCTCTTGTCGATAGTGTTACACAAAGGCCTGTATTCTTCAATATTTTGGAAAAACTTAACTTGTTGACAAACAATATGGGTGCTCACAACGAGGATGGAAGTTACTCACAACATTTTTGCCGAAGGATAAATTACCCTCGTTGTGAGTTAAACGGGCGTGTTCTAGATGTTTACGCATTCGAGTCAATACACCCTTACAAGAAATAGGGAGGGCTTGGTAAAAAGTCTAATTACAATGTACCTAATCACGCAAAGAAACATAAATTATTAAGTAATGAAAGTTAGAAAATATTTTTAGATACTTGCATTGTGGTTGTTTTTCTGCCAGGATAGCAACAAGCTGAAAAAACACATAATTATACTTTTTTTTATTAATGTTTAATGTTGTTTTATGGCGCATTGACAACAGTTGCCAATGGACATGTAGCGCGTATTTTAGTACAACGTAAGCGACAAGTATAAACCATGTTCAAAAGGATATTCATAGAAGATAAAGGGTAACTGGTATGAATTGGTAACATTTAATGTGTAGTACGTAACTAAAAGTGCGTATAAGACCAATCTGATTCACATTGTATAGCGTACAAACGTATACATACGAGACATAATAATGATATCATCTTGCAACCAAGATCGTTTCATTTGGTAAAAAGGATATCAATATACTGACTTTTTAAATTTGTTTTTTAAGTTTATAAGTGAATAGGACGAAAGCCGTTGATCTGCCGAGATGGAGTCCTGCAAAAAAACAACAGTACACCTGATTTTCCTACAATATGTAGTCATAACCCATTCCTAGTGACTTTAGACGGTAGTGTCGGGGTGTTGGTCGCTTTGCAGGAAATCAAATATCCAACAATAATTCTGCGCTCAACAGATTGAGCCAATCGAACAAGTTCAGAAAGCATTTTATTCATTCATAATTATAACAATATAACAATGAAGATTTCAAAATGTATTCATACAAAATCAGAGATTTAATCTTATTTCTGTTTCCAATTCTATATAATTATGTAAGATACTCTAAAGATAAACAAATAAAACACTATCGTAAAAAATGTGCTTACAGTTTTCTTTTGTTTAAATGTTGTATTGCACAATCTGTAAAACAATCTTTTTTGAATGTCATATCCATATTTGTATGCTTCCATTAACCATTTAGATAATTAATAAGAATAAATAATGTTATAGCAGAATTATACTTTAAAAACACAATTATTTGCTACTGTTTGAGTAGAGTAAATGACTTGTTCGATTCATTCTTCAAAGGTTTAATCTAATTTTAACATCACATGAAGTGCTACCATTGTAAAACCAAGACGACCCGAACTCATTTATATGGCGCATTTTTACAGTTACTAAATCTAATAAAAATATTGATGATTAGATATAAATTCTGTGTATGCAGTAAAAGACAATCAATTTTCTTACCCAGAATGAAAGCAAAATCCAGTGAAAGCCTACGCGATTCATGTTCCTTGCTGAATATTCCAATGTCCAAATAGCAGCAAAACGGCTAACTGTCAACTATTAACTAAATGACAATAGGGTATGCCAAGTTTCCAATAAACTGATGGATGTGTTGGTGCCTTCTGTGTTATACCAACAGAAGGTCAAAGCATTTATAGGCTGAGCGATGTCAAAAAAACATATGAGGCAATATAGCCGTAAGGAAACACTCTAATTAGGAAAAAATGTCAATATAACCAGTTCTCCATTCCAATCATATTATGATAAAGGGATTAATGCATTTCCTGAGTACTTTTGGGCCTAATATCAACACAGTGTCCGCGTGGGAATTCATTTTTCTGATTATGTTACGTAAAATATGAGCATCGCGAATTCATATGACACTTTGTAAATATCCTGTAATATAATACTGATATTACTCATTATTTGATACAAACATGAACAGATAATAAAAGCTATAAAAACAAAAGTGTCTTGTTTTTTTTATTTGTCAAGACCGATGAATTTGTCCGCTTTTTATTGCAGCTGCAAAATTTAATTAGATGATTAGCAACGATTAAGTACTTCTTTGTGGTTAGTTTAAGTCGGTCCTGCTTAGAACGATTGTTTCATAGCAACAGGTTTTCATGATTGTGTCAGGGCTTTGAATAGTAATTAATCTATATCCCTCAGAATCCCATCCAGATCCAAATTCCTCATGTACGGAGGCTGTACACGAGCTAGCTTACGGAAGATAGTTGTAAGCCTGGGGTCTTGCTCAACTATTAAAGCCGGAAATTCACCAAATAACTTTGGTTTTTGTTGTGACATTCAACCCCAAAGAAAATTATCGACATGGTTGGTATTTTTGCAGCTTGGTCCGTTGTGGACTTTAGGTGATTCAGTTGTGTAGAAACATACCTTGCTTTGATTATATTCACGCCTTTCTCTATTCTTGAAGATAGAATTTTTCAATGTTCTGAACAAACATTAGAACACTAGAACCTAAAAAAAAGCCATCACGTGTCTTAATGTTGTAGATGTTTTCGGCTGCGTTGACTGGCCTAATGATACAATACACCACAGTCAAGTAATATATGTATGTAATGTTGATGGGATCTTATCTTGTGATGTTGTTAATGTCCAGCCAGTTTGACCCCTTTGTAGCATTGCTGGAACCCTTCCATGACAATGGGAGATGGGAGATGTTCGTGTCCGCCCCTTTTTGTTTATCTGTGTGTTAGATTGGTGTTATTATAAAGGTGGTATGATGGATGAGTGACGGATATTTTGTGTTGTTGTTTCTGTGAATCTTTTTCTTGTCTATATGCATTAACACGTTAACACGAGGACAAACAATGTGTGACTTGGCGGCCATCTTGGTTGGCAGATTTCTTAAGCGCTTAATAGAAAAAAATCAGAAAATTCGTTGTTAAACAACTCATTTTGTAAAAATACTTAATTATGAAGTTGTTAAAGCCACAAATACATCAGGTTTAAGACAATGTAGTTGACACATATGAATATCCTATATTTAAAATTATAAAAACAAAAATATAAATATCTTCTATCAATGCTTGTTGAATTTGCCAACCAAGATGGCCGCCAAGGGAGGTAAATTTTGTAGATGTGGGAACTATGTATACTTTTTATATATTGTCATGGACAGGATTAATTCATTAAATAGTTAAGCCATATCTCTAAAGTGTCACTTGCAAGTCTGATGACTTAGTGATTTAGTATTATATCTATGATTCATGCTCTTGATACATTTTAGTTATGCTATTTTATTTAGTCATTACTATCAAATTAGAGATACATGTTATCATATCAATTCATGAGGGCCTCTTGGTACAGCATAAATAATGCCTAATTAATAACCATTTATTTGCGCCATCGTTGTCGTCTACAAATCCATTCAACAAAATTAATACATTAACGTGACAACACGATGCTCACGCCAATAATTTATTGCAGATAAATTTTCGGGTCAGTCCGTTTGATCTTTCATTGTATTAAACCGAATGACATTTCCGTCCTCGAATCTTGTTCAGCGTCCGGCAGGCTCGAGATATCGCGCATTTGTCGAAAACTATCACGTGTCTCATCAAAAACATTAGGTGATATTAAAACCCGTGCATTAATTTTCAATTCATAAATTGTAATGAGAAATAACCAGTTACCGGCATTGTAGTCACGTGTAAGGAAATATTATTTTTCAAATCCATGTTATTGTGGTGTTGAAATAAGACGCAAACTCAATAATGAAAAAATGCCCAATAAAACACTCATTTAATTTGTAAATGGTTCTATTTAATGAATTTATGGTGATTATGTTTGAACATTTAATCTGTTGGCTTATCACGGAAATATATAATTATATTTGTTTGTGAGATTAAATTTGAAAACGCCCATGAAAGTATAAGCAAAGGCAAGTCAAAGTTAAATAGTTTATTGACTTGCAACTGTACAGTTCACGGCCAAATTAATTATAGACAATGAACATTCGTGAATGGCGGTTAATGAATACAATATTCAATAAACGAAAAACGTATATAATTAAAATACAAGCGCAAATACAATGAAAAGCATGCATACTTGATAATACATGGCAAAATGATGACAGATAGAACAATAATAATATGAATAAATATAATAAACCAAATAGTGTTAACAAATGATCTTAAAGTTCAGTAAGAAACACCAAGAACCTCATATCAAAGAACACCATGTGATTTGAATTTGAAAACAATTACCTTGGTCGACTCATGAATGACACCTTAGATTTACTGTAACATAAAAAACAACAGTAATAAACATTATTACTTTATGTTCATATCGTGATATACATTGTAAACAATGAAAATTTATTGTACATCTATCCTAATCAATAATTCCAAGCATAAAGTTACAAGTTTGACAAATTAGCATTCCAAACATTACACTATAAACAAGGGTGATAAAAATCACTGTGTTTAACCAACATTCTGATGTGGCCGGCGCTAAAAAATATACAGTGGAACGTTTTTATCCAGAAAACTCTAATGTCGTCATAATCCACGAAGCATTTTGATATAGATTTGGTATACAATAAAATTCGTATAAAACCAGCACATAGCGAAGTAAAACAAAAAATTTTCCATTTGAGCATTATAGTTCTTCACCGGAACACAATTAATTTTACTTTTTAATCGCATACATAACATATCCATGGTGTAGATAAGTATAGAAATAGTACATGGAACAAAAAGTCACCATGGTTTGGGTGACTAGTAAAAACACTTTATCTGTGTTTCAGTGCTTTCGTTAAATAAACACAATCTACTTATACCAAATCTTTGTACACTTTTCTCTCTGTTAAAGCCTCTCTTATTCAGAAGCACGACACATCTGGTATTTCCTTGTTCAAGCATCTTCCTATATCTAGGAGACGTTCCAATAATCATTTACGTAAACTATTTTTGTTAGTTTACCCTCCCCCCGTAGCTTTGCCTTATACCGTTATTTCCTTTTTTGTATGCTTTTATATGCTTGGTTGGCTTTTGGATGGCGGGTGTGGGAAGGGAAGAAGCATTAGAAAAAGATGAGATTCTATGAATGAGATTTTCTAGGAATCGTTTTAATAAGCTGGTCTCTATCACTAATTTCCATCGCGTTTTATATCGAGGGTGTTTCTGTGTAATGTGGTGTTCATTTTACAATGTCTTACTGTATTACTGTTTGTCTATGAATAGACGCTGATTTCATACCAACAAAAAAAGACGCCGATTTTCATTACAAACCTTAGTTACATCTTAATGTATGCAATGAAACATGCAAATTTATTCGACGTGCAATCGATCACACATTTTCACAGTTACTATTGCAAAACTTGCCCGGATATTAATCATTGATTGGTTTATTTTCAAACCACAATTTAAATAATACGCCACCTCCTCTGTACGGTTTTCAACAGTGGTTCACCGCCCAAGAAAGGTTAAAAAACAATGTTTATTACATGTGTTAAGTATAAAAGAAAAATTTCAGTGTAACGGCCGCATTAAACACGATGGAGAAGACCATTAAATTGTTCATTCTAGGACTACTGTTAGTTTCAGCTGCCGAGATTAATGGTGAGTTCTGTACATTTACTTTCGTTTTAGAAATTCTTATTATTTTGTAATATGCAGAATATTGTTGCTTTCGTTATGGTCAACGGCAACTTAACGTCTTACATAGCAAAATGAGTATCGCTTGATCATTTTGGCGTAATATTCCATATGCGATCTATTTGAAACTTAGATTTTTTATCATACCTATTACATACGACTGAAATTCACTAGACCATTTGTGTATGTATGTCAGTTTAACATAATTATACAGTGCATACATTTATATTAGGGTGCGATTGTAGTCCAGTGGGTTATACACAGGATGTGTAACCTGGCGATACGTGTTGGAATCCCGGCCATGGCATGTTAAATACCCTTCTAAGAAATGTGACTAAATATCGATTTTCCTCCATAGTTGAGAAGCTGTCGGCTCCCTCCTCGTGGAAGTGTAAGTTAGTACAGGTTAGGCAAACCTACAGCGGTGTTATATACCTGTCGAAAAGCGGTATTATATACCCGTCGAAAAGCGATGTTATATACCCGTCGAAAAGCGATGTTATATACCCGTCGAAAAGCGATGTTATATACCCGTCGAAAAGCGATGTCATATACCCGTCGAAAAGCAATGTTATATACCCGTCGAAAAGCGGTGTTATATACCCACTGAAAAATATGAACCTCATCGTATTATGTAGATCAATAAAAACTAAATGGTTATTAAACCGTCATAATAAATCTAGTCGGAATCCATTATCAATCCGTTTATGTCGGTGACGTGTTACTCGGAATGTCTCATGTAATTGACTAAATGTTCCCGAAATGTTTTCGTTGTATTTTTGGTATTCAACTTATAATGTGGTCGGGGAACTAAAACAAATTTACCCCCTCCCCCCGCTTATGTGCTGCAGACGTGACCTTGTACCCTCCAGGCGTCTGTGTTTTGTTGTCAGGTTTTGTATGTTGTATGGTCCTTAGTGTTGGATAGGTGTTAGGTTTTGGGAGTTGGAGGGAGGCAAGTATTTTGGGAAAAGATGAATGTTTTGTATGCGTTTTCCGCCCCAAAAATATTTTCTTATCTATACGCAAAAACAATAATGAATACTTTTTGAAACCATGTTATTCACGAATGTGATGTTGTACATGATGGTTTCGTTAACTAATAATTAATTCGATGTACCTCAAAAAGAGAGAAAATAACATGCACTACTCCCGTCAAATCAGCGCACGTGATCAAAGACTGCAGGGTGGCAAGGTGTTATAAACATCCTTTACTTGAATAAACCATATATCTATATCTAAAGTATAACCTCTCCAGAGCAACTTGAGCAACAACCTCCCTTCAACAACAGCGTGATTTTTCCCACTGCATGATTAACTGTTATATTTAAATTATCTAGGGCAACAACCTCTTAACAACAACATAATTTTGCTTCTCCGGAAGGGTGTTGCTTTGGAGAGGTTGCACCGTATATATAATGTATATATTTTAATAATCACGTTTTATTGTCAACAATAATTGTCAAATGTCAAGTTGTGCTGTTTCAGAGATGAATAATTAGAGAATTCATCTTGACGTTTTGACAAGTCATTGTGGAATTGTAAAGCAATTAAAGTCACTTGAATTTTCTTTTGTACTTTTTCTGATTACTAAATTGCGTATCTTCATCAGTGTCATTTAACTTTATAGCTTTTTAATTTGGCTAGGCCTGTTTGATGTCAAATACAACATGCGTTAAGTCAATTTTGTCATGTTTTATTCTAAACTAACAAACAAATGTAATTCGTACTTGAACACACATGTAGTTCACGAAGTCCAGTATACCGCCATATTGCAATAGAAGATTCGGTTCTTCATGTTGTACTTCAATAGATACTTGGTAATTCCTTTAGGAAACCACTATCACAAACACAGTCACTTTGATCTTTAAACAGGTCATATTGTAAATGAACTATAAGTACATATGACCCGAATTAAGACTTGCTGAAGGTAAGAACATATCTTGCCAAGTGGCTAACATTTTGTACGGAACAACATCAACTGTTTGACAAATGTGAATTCCGCGTGCCTTTAATTAAGCTATAGGTCAAGAATCATTCAACAGTAACTGTTCGCTTAGCTGATAAGACGGTTCACAGTTTTTCCTTTTCAGAAGATTGTAATGTTCGGTCATAGATTTCGCCAACGTTTTAGTGGAGTGTGGAACACCATATGTTTGTAATGGAGAATATCAGTACGATAGACCTTTGTTGCTATCCGCATTACCATAAAAATACGGTCTCTGAATAGAAAATTGATTCAAAGTACGACTGTTTCCTTTTATTCTCTATATTGACTTATTCCATATTCTGTTTTTCCTTTGTATCAAAATGCGAACAAATCTGGTTCTCAAAGTATGATACCATATCACAAAATATTATATTCACTATCTTATGATTGCCGCATAGCTTAGGTATGTAAATTAACCAGATTTGCATAAAATTTACAAACGCTGTTGATTGATGGCCGCCAACGTGATGTGACCTCTGACATTTAAATAATGGTATATTTAGCATGTTGACAATAACGGAGATAAATTAGCATATAAATTATTATTTAGAATTCGGTATTTTACAAACTAATTATTTTATTAAGCACCCAAATACATACGATGTCTTAAATTTGTGTGCGTCTCCATAAGATCGACGGTCAGGTATTGTAATGCATGAGAAGTTTCTTTCATTTAGTAATCAATTATCATATATTGTAGACACATACTGTTTATTAGTTGTCATTGTTTATTTATTAACCACACACATGCGTATTAAAACAGTTTTTGCCAAACGTGTTACTCAATAAACCATTAATGCGCTCGAACATTAAGGCGTTGGGATTAATAAATTTTGTTTAAAGGACAAATCACCTGACAAATATATTAAGAATGTCAACCATAAACATTTCCATTTTGACGTTAATATTAGCCAACTATACTGATGTTTTCATTGATTCGTAGGTTCAGTTTAATTTGTTTTTAAATAGGATGTGAGTAATGGTACAATGCATTGGTTAAAGCTGTGT
The DNA here is from genome assembly GCA_964023205.1 of Lutraria lutraria. Lineage (NCBI taxonomy): Eukaryota > Metazoa > Mollusca > Bivalvia > Venerida > Mactridae > Lutraria > Lutraria lutraria. The sequence goes on from OZ026837.1 coordinate 22,672,335, forward strand.
GAGATTGTGTCCGTTTAACTAACTTATCCCCTATCCAACTTTGCTGCAGATCATTCCATGACGTGTACTCCTCGGGGGCGATCATTGCGTTTGGTATCCCGTATTATTATTTTCGTATGGTACTATGTGTTGTGTGGAACTTGGCTTTTTAAAATTATGTTTCTGTTGGGGTCTTTAGTAAGTCGTTGTTTTTTGGCTATCATTTTCTTATCTCATACATTGATGTTCTTTACCTTCATTCAAAATAATAATAGGGGTAGACAAGTTTTTGTTGGAGTCTCATTTTCACAGCAAATCAACTCATTAGAGTGTTGATAAACACGTTCGCAATGAGTGTATGAAACACAACCAGAAAGAGAACGTATAATAAATTACTGTGGAATCATTAACTTTCGTTGGGGATTTAATTTCGTGGATTTCGTGGGTCGGCTCATCCACGAATTCAAATCCCCACGAATTTAAATACAGAGATAAGGCATTTCTTTTTTAAAAATCAGCTTCCACGAATCTATGTCCCCACGAAATAGCAACTTTAGTAAAAACTACGAAAATTGAGCCCAACGAAAATAAATGAAAATACAGTATTGCAAATACTAATGTACTCTAACGTCTTTCAGGAGAATGTCGCGGCCAAGCAGATCTGGTGATAGCCATTCCCGGAAGTTTCATAGTTCCCTATTACGAGTTTAAATCTATCGAAGGCCATTTACACAATCTGCTTCGGTAATATTACGTTTTATGTATAAACAAAAGGGGCCAGCAAATTAAAGGGATGGTGTATGAGGGTAATTTATGCCAAATATGGCCACACAGATATCATATTATAAACATCATCTCTTCAGCGTGCTAGCCCCTACGGTTTACACCAATATAATGCAACACACAATTTACGATATGTGATTTTATGTTTCCAACCAGTACGAACCTGATCACCGAACGTAAATGATATCTTCCTTTGCGCTATAGTCATGAACATAAAAAAGGCTTACGACAATTTAAAAATAGCAAACTAATAGTTTTCTGTGTGCTTCATAGTCTAGTATAGATAATCTCTGACTAGAAATTACTAGCAGCTCACCGATGTGAGTTCGATTCCCAACTGGGACCAGGCGAATTCAACAAGCGATGGAAACTGTCCAGTTAACTAACGGAAGGTATGTGGTTCTCTTCCTCTGTCGTGTAACTTGGACGTGCCACCTAATGACACGTGCTGTTGGTGCGAACTTAAGCCCTCAGAGTTACAAAAAAGAAATGTTTTCTGATAACATACATCGTTTGTGGCTGTGCCACAGGAGTCAATAACTTGAAAATGACACACCGCATTCTTTTTTAGCTCACCAGAGCACGAATGTGCTCAGGGTGAGCTTTTGTGATCGCCCTGCGTCCATCGTGCGTCGTTACGATTACGTGGCGTCCATGTTTACTTAAAACAACATCTCCTCCTACACCGCTATGCCGATTGCAACCAAACTTTGCTGGAATGATCTTTGGGTGGTCCCCTTTCAAAGTTGTTCAAAAAATTAAATTTCATTAAAAATTCTGGTTGCTATGGCAACACATAGAAAAAACTTAAAAAATCTTCTCGTCTGAAACCACAGGGCCTAGAGCTGAGATATTTGGTATGTAGCATTGTCCAATGGAACTCTACAAAGTATGTTCAAATTATTCCCCTGGGGTCAAAATTGGCTACGCCCCGGGGGTAACTTGATTTTACATAGACTTATATAGGAAATTTAAAAAATCTTCTTGTCAAAAACTACAATGCCTAGAGCTTTGATATTTGGTGTGTAGCATAGTCTAGTAGACCTCTACCAAGTTTGTTCAAATTATTGCCCTAGGGTCAAAATTGGCCCCGCCCCGGGGGTCACTTGATTTATATAGACTTATATAGGAAAATTAAAAAAATCTTCTTCTCCGAAACCGCAAGGCCTAGAGCTTAGATATTTTGTATGTGGCATTGTCTAGTGGACCTCTACCAAGTTTGTTCAAAGTATGGCCCCGGGGTCAAATTGGCCCTGCCCTGGGGTTTATTCTATTTTATATAGGAAAATTTAAAAAATCTTCTTCTCCGAAACCACAAGGCCTAGAGCTAAGATATTTGGCATATAGCATTGTCCAGTGGACCTCTACCAAGTGTGTTCAAATTATTGCCCTAGGGTCAAAATTGGCCCCGCCCCGGGGGTCACTTGATTTATACAGACTTATATAGGAAAATTTAAAAAACTTCTTCTCCGAAACCGCAAGGCCTAAAGCTTAGATATTTTGTATGTGGCATTGTCTAGCGGACCTCTACCAAGTTTGTTCAAATTATCGCCCCGGGGTCAAAATTAGCCGTGGCCTGGGGTTTATTCTATTTTATATAGGAAAATTTAAAAAATCTTCTTCTCCGAAACCACAAGGCCTAGAGCTTAGATATTTGGTATGTAGCATTGTCTAGTGGACCTCTACCAAGTTTGTTCAAATTATTGCCCTAGGGTCAAAATTGGCCCTGCCCTGGGGTTTATTCTATTTTATATAGGAAATTTTAAAAAATCTTCTTCTCCGAAACCACAAGGCCTAGAGCTAAGATATTTGGTATGTAGCATTGTCTAGTGGCCTCTACCAAGTTTGTTCAAATTATTGCCCTAGGGTCAAAATTGGCCCCGCCCCGGGGGTCACTTGATTTATATAGACTTATATAGGAAAATTTAAATAATCTTCTTCTCCGAAACCGCAAGGCCTAGAGCTTAGATATTTTGTATGTGGCATTGTCTAGTGGACCTCTACCAAGTTTGTTCAAATTATGGCCCTGGGGTCAAAATTAGCCGTGCCCTGGGGTTTATTCTATTTTATATAGGAAAATTTAAAAAAATCTTCTACTCCGAAACCACAAGGCCTAGAGCTAAGATATTTGGTATCTAGCTTTGTCTAATGGACCTCTTTTAAATCTGTTCATAAAATGGCCATGGGATAAAAAACGGCCCAGATCGGTCACTTGATCTTACTTAGACTCGTATAGAAAACTTCAACAATGTTAATCTCCAAATGACCTTTTCTCCTGGTGAGCATTTATAGGGCCATCATGGCCCTCTTGTTATTTCATTTTCCAGGTATTTTGCGATAGAACCAGATCAGTTTAATATTGGTCTGATTCTCTATGGACAGTCAGCAGTTACCATAGCAACACCACAACCGTACAAAAGCCGGATGCAAATAAACACACGAGTAACGTTAGCATCACAGAGAAATGCACACTTTCCAAAGGTATGGTAAAATAAGTTATCTTTTTAAATGTCTTTTTTTAAAAGCTAGAAAAATAGTGATTTAAAGAGTGAGCTGATTGTCCCTTTTTATCTTTTTCTAAACTTGTGTTTCGTACTTTGAATTTGCTGCTTGTGGGGTCAGAGTAAAAAAGGGTCGGTCTGAGAGGTTTTTTTTCTTTTGGTCTTACAAATTAAGATAATTTAAGTTGCCCTGATTTTGAATCAGAGCGTTTAGGTAATCATTAAACAATTGTTGGTTTGCATTTACGCGAACTCATTAAAAATACCCGACCCAAGATATAACTCACGGTATTCAAATATAGAAATCTTAAGTTAAAATGTAAGAGTTATTGGGCAAAGGTCTACTGGAATGTACGTTACATTCCATCAATATATTTCATCTCGTCTTCTTTCAGCTTGGCTTTCGACAGAATGTTCTATCAGCAGTTCAAGGTATACGCCGCATGTTAACTAAACCCCCAGATGGGTATGATACCAGTATACTTCGACCTGGCACTGAAAAGATTGGCATCATTCTTACATACGGCCCCACGCCCCCTGGGAACGTTCAAGCTGTAATAGGTAGGGGTTCATACTCTCTTGTTTCACGTCTAGCGTCATGACCGCCTAGAACCCCTGTTTCAGAATGCTTTCTGACCCTTTGTCATTTAAAGGGTGACTTTTCAATGACTTGATTTATTATTGACTAGCAGTGGATGCAGGACTTTATCCGATTAGAAAGATGCAGAATTGTCATCAGTACTGAAAAAATATTGTGATTTTATTATTAATAAACTTCCTCTATAACTCTTTGGAGAGCCATGTCACAGCCATGCATGTAATTGATTGATCCTGAAAAATTGCTGTTCTGGGAGGACATTCAATCGTTCTGCACGTACACCGCATCTTATGGCATTACAAGACATGTACAATATTTTATGTGACATACAATTTTTTAAGTCAGCTCAAAAGTTGAATTCAAACATATGGTATATTCAAGCAATGCTGATAAGTTAGAGAAGAATTGTCACGACAATGCTTACTTGTTCGATGAAAATAGGGTAGCTAGATTGCGAAACCTTTCCATTCGAAACATTTGGGTCTGTGCCAAAGAATTGGCACGAACGCGGCCTTATTTACCAGGCCTTAGTAATTTGTCACAGTAAAGTTTAATTATTCGCAAAATATTTATATACAGTACAACCTCTCCAGAGCGGCCCTCTCTTGAGCAACAACCTCCCTTCAACAACAGCATTGTTTTCCCACTGCATGATTTAACTATTAGTTTAACCTTTTTAGAGCAACAACCGCTCAACAACAACATAATTGTACTACTTCCAAAGATTGTTGCCTTGGAGAGGTTGCGCTCTATTACTTAATTGTAATTGTAGATTCTGCAACCAAAGCCAAGAAGAAGGATAATATCTTAATGTATGCTCTGTCAACCAATGGCTCGTCTAAAGATTTCCCACAGCTCGGGACCGACTACTGTCGCTTATTTTCTATGGGGAACTTCGAGAATGGGCTTAAGTTTGCTTTCCCAGATCTAGCCAAAGGAATTTGTTCAGGTAACATTAGAAATATATTATTTATAGAATTCAGACTGAAAAATTTTTACGATCTATTGCATGTTATCTACAAACATATAAACATGTATTAAACGTGTGTTTACAATCATCCGTGAACAACAACCATCTCCGAACAACGGTCACCAGTAAGTACCGGTATGTCTCCAATTAAAGCTTGTTTATAATAAAAAAAAACACAATATAAACCTCAGATTGAAGGATATCTGTGCATAATGACCCTAATTCCCACCCCAGCCTTTCTTTACAGGTTTGATTGTATTTATTAGCTATAAATCATCAGAGGCACCATTCCTACCACGGGAGACAATTATCATTAGCACAAAATTCTAAAAAATACAAATATTTCAAGAGTTTCGATATTGAAATTACAACATATAGATAATGGATAGATAAAATGATGAGTAACTGTTATCTGATATCACATTGTGTGAGTCACTATAAACGTGTTTACTATATACCGACAAACCTGTGCTAGCGGTCACCTCCGAATTAAGGCCACCTTGTGGATAAAGGTCAATCTTTAACAACCGTCAATAATTATTTAGAACAAAGGCCATCCTTTGGGAAGACATAATGTTACCTTTATTGACAGGTGGACTTTACGTTGACGTCATTTTGTTCTAAATAAGCATTGTCTTTAAACAAATGGCCTTTATTCACAGGGTGACTTGTATTAAGAGGTGACCGCTAACACAGGTTTAACTGTACATGTAAACCTCATTTAGCGGCCATCTCGATATTAAGACCACAATATATTTTCTGGTGGCTTTATTCTAGAAAAACATCTCAATATTAAAAGAGTTTTTTGGCCACGTTAGTACTACTTATCTACAAAATTCAAAATTGAGGCCACACCTAAAAACGTTGGTTTGTATTAACACACCCAAATTCACCAGTGGGTAGGAACTTGGAAGGTAGTCATGTTGCGTTGTTGTTACCATTACCTGCTCGTACGTACTGAAAACATGAACCCTAATAAAATACGAAATATGTATCTGAAAGTGCTAAAATAGTATTATTAGGGTCGGGTGATCTTTGAATGCGTCATTGCAGACACGCCTTGTATTGTTATAAAAAATGATGCGTAAAAAACGTTCACGAGATTATCAAACCATATTTACATTATTTCTAATTCTTCTTTTTCTAGCTTTGAATAAATATGAAACGATAACACCCGCAAACTGCTTTCCTGGTATGTATAAAAATTTATAATATTTAATATCTTATTTGTGCAGTGTGGTTTCTTTCTTGAGTTTAACAGGGGTCATTTGGTGGGGGATTTGCCGCTTTAACGATAGATATGGACTCCAGATTTACACACATGCGGAACCATCAACCTTCCATTAGTTAGCTGGACGGTGGACAACTTCCTCATGTTTGAGATATTTGGTATGGATTGGATTCGAACTCATAGCGGTGGAGAGCTAGTGATTATTTGTCAGAGACCATGAGCTAGCAAGCATAATTTGATATACAGTAACTCTTGCTTATGCGACCACGTTTATTAAGCGACCTGTTTGTAGTTAATTTCACATTACAAGATTATCCTTATCACTCTGAATGTAGCATAGATTACATTACGCAATATCTCGTCAATAAGTGAAGTATACAACTGTTACAAATATTGGTAAACCTAATATTTTCTCATAATATTAGTACCCCTTTTTTGCACGGAAATAAACTAGACATATAATAAAATTATAGAGGATATGGCCTCAATTTTTTTATATATCGTAATAAAATTATCTTAAAATGTTCACTTTTGCAGGAAATTATACAAAGGCTCGACAAATCGGAGTCACGTGCCAAGTCGCCAATAACATGGTGATGCCGGACCCAAACAACTGTGCGTATTACTACAGATGTGAGTACTACGATTCTAAACCGATACGGTTCATATGCCCTTTAAACACTCTGTACGATCCGCTAAGTGGGAACTGCAACCGTAAAAATAACGTCGCCTGTTACTCTGACCTGACTTGTCCAACAAACTCCACGACGGCTTTTGTGCACCCAATGGACTGTAACAAGTTTGTAAATTGCTTCTATGATTCCATTCCATACGTGCAAAGCTGCCCGGATGAACAGGTGTTCGACCAGGATGTGCAGATGTGTATAGTTTCCAGTTCTTGTATCAAGCCATCGAAGCCGGGACCAGCGTCTGGTAAAAGGCCACTGTACTGAATTAGGGATAATTAGTTCTACAGATGACGTTAACATTGTTATTCACTATTGCCAGACTGAATTATAAATTGCTCGAAAGGCCATCCGAAATATGACCTATCCGAAAAAGTATATCAAAACTTGCAACCACTTATGTATACATCGGCTGTGATCTGTTTAACATTATTAGGTGCACATGCTTTGTTGCATTCACTTGAAATTTATTGCATAATAAATATTTAAATATCTATTTGTGTTTAAATTGATAATAACCTGAGCGTTGTCATTTCATCTAATTAATGAACATTATCTACAGGGGAGGTAATTCAATTTTCATGAGGGGAAATGTCCGAATTGAGTTCTCTGTCTTCGTCATTGAAACTATGTTTCGTGTGTCAGCATGATCGCACACAAAATTCGTTTATACGATACCATTAGAAACTCGGGGGAAATAGTTTTAAAAAGAATAAAAACAGAATTTGAACAAAATAATGTGCTTTGTTGTACTGAATTGTGCTTATATATATATGTAAGCGGGCACGCTCTTCACGAATAGCGCCCATTTCCCTTGACAGACGTCCTACGAATAGCGCTATATAACTTTCGATGTGTAATTGGTATTTAAATAACACACTTTTTCGAGCCTTATCTAAATATGGAGATGACATAATGATTTCTTACTTATTCAACTTGTCGCCATGTTGTTTATCTTTGCGTATCGTTACTCTAATATTCCATTATAGTCAACGTTCTTAAATCACAAATCACTAATCAAAGTCGTAATTTCGCAGTTTCATTATAATTATTTCTTTAATGATATAAACATTGTATATTCTCAACATTCATCATGATTCTATAGTATTATCGATATTGTACTATCACAGTATTCGTCATCGATGCTGTTACTGAAGTATTCGGACTAAATGTTGAGTAATTTCTCGTCGCTGAATTATTGAAAACGCGAAGATTCGTCGGTGAAGTCATTAGTATCATTTGTACAATGTATTATGGTCATTTTGATAACTGATATGGTTACGATGGAAACAGAGCTAACCCTAATACAAAATGAAATTGTCAAGTCGACAGGGATTCGAACTCAGTCGAGGGGCTAGGAAATATTTTGTTTATCTATAAATCCAAACAGTGTCTTAATATACGAGCCTTTCCCCCCTTCTTATGCAATGATTTCTCCTAAATGAGGCCGCTTTGATAATCTATATTACAGAAAGTGCTGCATTATGTAGCAGTTCTAGGCTTCTTTTATGTATACAATTAAGTAAGACACGTGTTTAATTCTGGGGCATGTTTTTAAGTGCTAAAAAGGAAATTTAAAATTGCGTTGCCGTGTTTTAGCAAGATGTAAAAATGGTGAATAGACTTTTTTAAAGTTAATGATACTTTTTATTTACCTCATTTAGAAACACTTTGTGTCTGAATGTTCTATAATATTATGTAAGTGACAATCAAAGGTTGTTTTATGTTCTGATTTCTTGCAATAAAACAGTACTTCAATTTAGGGATAAATACAGCTTGTTGAGTTATATAATGTCATTTAACGTTGCTGCTGCGGTTGGTGTTGTTTGCTGCTGTTAGTGTTGCTGCTGATGTTGTTGTAAGTACTGTCGATGTTGTTACTGCTGCCTCGGCTGTTGTTATTGTTGTTAATGTTGTAGCTGCTGCCACTATTGTCCTTGCTGCTGCTGCTGATTTTGTTGTTGTTATTTCTGCTACTGCAGTTTCTGCTGCTGCTAGTGTTGCTGCAAATGTAGTTGTTTGTGATGTTCTTGTTGTTGCTCAAAATCCAACATACAATTTTGGTTGATGATGTTGCTATCGTTGTTTTTTTTTTGTACGTTTAGTTGTTATTGTATCTATGACAACATACCTGAGTAACAGAAACAAAACATTAATCGTGTTTTCATCGCGTTATACACTTGTAACAACAACATCGACATGGTATGTATTTATAACAAGTGTTTGTCATTCCATGTATATAATTAATTTATTTAGCACAAACTGCTCGACTGTTTTTCTATTTTAGAGGATAATAAATGACTCCCACGAATTCGTTCTCGGTATAATAAGTTAAAAAACACACTCAGTTGGGATCCTCGTGAATTCACTTTGATAACCATGTTTTGACGTATTGGAATATATTTCTGAATAAAATGCCACGGGACTCCTTTCTCAATGGTGACCTTTATTCACTAGTCCGACTGTATCGCATCGTATGCTTACGATGGCTTTAGGAAATACATGCATACCTATTCGTCAGAGGATTAATTTCATTCTAGTATAAAAATCTCGAATCAGAAAAAAATCTCGATTCGTATCTTAGACTTCTAAGAAGAAACGTCTGTTTTATACGCTTCCACGGTGTTATGTAAGTGTCAGAAAGTTATTGATTCTAATGACAGAAAATAATAAAACAAAAGCGAAAATAAAACGAAAACCTTAATCATGGGGTAAGTCGGTGTTTTGTCAAGACAAATAAACGCCGGGTCTTCCAGCATGCCAATATAAACACGCTTTAGAAGCTAGACTGACATTTTATCTAATATTTAACTTTTATCTTTAATTAAAGCAGCTGGTTTTCGAATAAACATTATCGAAATTATCAAGAATGCATCTTGTTTTTCCAGGAATGATTCGAGATTACGCTAGCTATTCCCACAACTTGTAGAAGTGTGCCTGAATTTTCCATTAATTTCGACACTTCATCTAATGAGTTATTTGAGACGCCTTTGACCTTTTCGTGCGGGAATGCATGCATGCGTGCATGCACTCAGAAAACATGTCAAGCATTAAATTAGATCCGAAACTCTTGCATAGAATTGATAAAAGCTCTAGCAAACTTCTAAACTACTTAATTGAGAAGACGTTTAGAAAATGAACATTTAAAACAGAGCTTTGAAACATTGCCTCTGATTGGTTATGTCGCTACGATATGTTTGAAATTAACCAATAAAAAAACTGTACTCTTTTTTTCAAAACTTTTATTTACTCAATTTACTCAATATTAACAAAGTGAAACGAGGTATAAATGTACGAAATTGTTAGTTAATTCAATGTTTTAAAATAGTCTTTATCATATAGATAGTGGAGTCAAACCAGCATATCAAAATCAATAAAGGGCTGATTTGACTCCCTAAGTTTAGGGTCCCGTGGTTATCAAATAACGATTTAAGTAAACAGATATACTTAATTGACTTTTTGAATGATATAATGTATCGTTTTATCTTCAAAATCTGCATTGCACGTTTAATTTATCATAAAAAATCAGAAAAGATGAAACTATAGATTGTGTTGCCTCCAGCAAAGCTGCTCTGGATTGAAATACTAGTAGTATTTGATTTTCACGGAATTCTGACATCAAAAATTGAAGGCGAAGATGAGTTTCTTTGCACTGACGAAAAATAAATCAATAAATCGTTACATGAGCCATGATTCTCTTTCTATAGTAGAAAAATCCAGATGTTGATAAGGCGTGTATTAAAAACTTCATGGATTACAATAATCCGACTGACCTCAATTTTGCCGACATTCAGCTTTTTAACGCACTAGGATTATTTTTTTCTGGCCGATAATTTCTTTTCATATTTAACTATTACTCCGAACTTAAAAATATTTTGAAAAAAAGTTTTTCCGACCATCTGATCCTTTTATTTTGGGGTATGTAAGTGAAAACAATGTTCGTTTTTGTTTGCCTAATATTTGCAAAGTGTACAATAAAAAAACATTCCTGTATGTAAATATATCTACACTGTCCTCAAAATGTCCATTAATACTGATGATGCATTTGCGTTGAATATGTATGATTTTCATGAAAATTACTGAAAAAATGTGTCTCCTGAAAAACAATGCAAATCGTCACATCAATTACGCTGAACTGGATCTCTTAACTAGTACCTTGTATTTTATATAGCACTAGAAGAAAATCGTTCAGTACGCTTGTTTGATTACCTGGTGGACTTGTATACCCGTACATTCAACCCAATGTTTACATCGAGTAGATCATTGTATAAGTATCGCAAAACACAAGAATTAATTCACTTATTGAAGCTCTTTCTTGGAACTGAGATCTATAAGAAGAACGTTTGAAATTCGACTGTCACTGACTGGATTATAAAGTCAGACGAGCACTAAGTGACTGTCTTCGAAAGCAAGACATACCACGTTTTCAGCAAACATCTTCAAATACACAGAGGCGGTATACACCCTTTCAATTAAGCGGTAATTTGAATTGTCGCCCCTGAATGACGTCATACGAGGATACCGGCGGATAAGACAATTTTATCAACAGGAAATCAATATCGTCAAAAACTATGACAACTAAAGGTATTTTACTACGAAAACGGTGATAATTAATATTTAGATATATGACAAGGTTGTTGTAATGAACAATTATTCCGTTTATATGTTTTATATGAAATATTCGAGCCTCGGGTTGATTTTGTCATATATTTTCGCGATCTCAATTGTATGTTAGTTTTTAACGTATTTGTTTCGCACGGACTGCAAACTCGAGTCTGTTTATATGATACAGTAAAATTATGGATCGGGAAACAAGCAATGCTTAAAATATGAATTATGAATAGAATTATTTTTTCTTTTCAACAAACCAAATTTATTATTGCAAACCACAAAAATTCCGAAATATATTTATATTTGCCATTGTAAACCCCTTCGGAAGATTATACATATACAATGTATATTCTACTGTAACCTGTAATGATGGACAAAATATCCGTGAACAAATGCCATTTATAAATATGAATATGAAATATCGAACGTACGTTGTCTTCTTAATTAGATAACAATATAACTTATTAATATAGTAAAACAGTAATTTTTGTTGTAACTTGTACAACCGAGAAACAAACCGAATTCGCCCTTTACGGCAAAATATCGATTGTATCAGCTTCTATCCTCGTTTGACGTCACATCTGGTAAGGGAGTTAACTCTTGTGCGCATGAAATCGGTTAAATGAAAGGGTCTATAGGTCGGCATATTGTTTAGTATTTTTGATTCGGAGATATTGGCCCCAAAGTGACCGAGACCGAAAAATAGTTCGTGAAAGCCGGAAACATTTCATACAACGCCTAAGATATACTAACAGGAAAGCGATTGAAACAAACTGTGAACTTGATGGCCATATTATCAATCGCGAACGATAAACATGTTTGAAAGTCTGCCATTCTAAGAATGATTATTGAAAAGAGTGCCTAGTGTTTAAAAGTAGTGACTGGAAACTAATTTGTAGCCCTATCGTGACTTCAATCGTAACTACTCGGGTATTTCCGTAACTGAGAAATACGCCTCGTACATAAGTGTAGGGTTACAAATTTTGGTTATTTGGTATCCGGTAACTACTTTTTCAATACTAGGTACTCGTTTTCGTAGAATTTCAGACTTTCAAAATGGGTATTCCCATGGAAAGAGAAACATGTTGTTTCCATCGTTGGACTCCCAGGGTCAGCCATGGTGGAAAGTAGCCCGTGAAGTACTACAACAAAATGGCGGCCTGTCTATTATGTCCGAGGTACTTTCTTTAGACAAACGCCGAGGAGTTCCGATTTCCGTGACTTGTGTACGGTGGCGTATTCTCAATGACGGGAATGTCCGAAAATGCCCGAGTAGTTACGATCGTCTAACTAAGTGTACTTTTGCTTATATCGAGTGTTACGTCCCTTTTCAACAGTCAGAGTCATATGAGGCGGACAGTTCAACTAACCATCGCTCCTGGGAAGAACCAGTACTAGACTCCCATCCGGTCTACTTTCTCACATAAAGAGACATGGTCGGTAGCTGGGCTCGAACCCACGACCCTCTGTCAGTGAGAGGTTACAGTGATTTGAAGTCAGCGACCTTACCACCGAGGCGGGTAACCAATTGCACACTTTCTTTTTCATATCAGTATATTATATCTAAAACATAATATGAACTACCATAGATGACATTGGCCTTTAAAATCACAGATGATCCTAAGTGATATGAAGTTAATAATAATTTCAAAATTGCCGCTGGGGGGCGCCTCGAATCGAGTGACCTTCATAATACACGTTTTGGCGCGAATTATTTTGTCAGAATAAATGCTTGATTCTGATGAAATTACCATAATTAATATCTAGGTGGTCATTGGTATTTTAAACCAGGCTAATAATGATTCATCATTCACATTATACGAGTACCAATTGCATCTGTATAAAATTGTTTTCGTCGCACCAACAGAATGAGCCATTCCGTGTATTTTCTGGCTATTTTCAGGAAGACTTAGGTAGCACCGCCGACCCTCCGTGTGTGTATATATACAATAGAACCTTTCCTATCCGACTTTGTTCGCACTGACAAAAATGTTGAGAATAAGAGGTTTGCAGATAAGAGGTTTCGGATCACAAAGTTTGTTTAGTATTAAATACATGATAAACATATCGGGACCAGCTGATCTGTTCGATTTAGAGAGGACCACGGATTAGAAAGGGTCGGAATAGGAAGTTTAGACCGTACAAAAATACGTTTATCTAGAGAAGGTACCTAGTCACCTTCTATACGAAATAAGGATTTCAGGATATACGATAATGAACTTGGAATTTGGTTCTGAAAGTATTGGACATTTTGATTGGTTGTTACTGTGGTTGGTCCTAAATTCAACCAATGACAAAGCTTCTTTTTGAATTTGACCTTCCTAAAGTGTATATAGTATTATTTATGACCAAATAAAAAGTCACCAAAGAAAGTCAATTGAAAATTGTGTGACTGTATTATCTAAATATGTATAGTATTATTTTAGTGTGGTGCTATGTTGTTTATAATCAAAACATCTAAAACATTGATAAAGATTGATATAATTGTTTTTATTCTGTATAAAATCAGATGTTTTAACTTCCAAGGCCAGTATACAAACAAATTTCGAATTTAGCTTCTTAAAACTGGATGAGGAAGAAACATGATTATATATTGAATATCAAGGAGAGGAATTAATTGACTAAAACATAAAAAACATGATGGAGATATAAATTGAAACTGAATTACGCCATTGAATAAAATAGTTTCACTGATTAACATTTGTTTTTCATGTACTTAAAGGGGCATACCCTACAACTTGGTGCATCTAGAATCAAGGCAAAATGATGATAAATTAAAAGATTGTAAAGAAAAAAGCCGACAAAGAAAGTTTCAGCCAAAAATGCATCCAATTAAAAATAAAATCATAAAAACTATTAGTTTCCATAAAAGATCGGAAACTCATTGGAATTTGTTGTACAATTTTTGGGTGGAAGTGATTTATTATTCATAGCTATGATTTTTGCCGCTAGTACCTAAACTAGTCATTTTATGACCCAAGTTCTTCTTGCAATTATCCATTATATATTGTTTTACATATACATCTAACACATTTTTACACTTTCACAAAATGTTTGTCAGTTGTAGGGTATGCCCCTTTAATCAGATGTTTACTGACTCTCGATGACTTCCTTGCCTCTCAGACTATGTTTCGTTCACGTTCCTAGTTACAAAACCATACATTTTGCCTCGTACAACCACATTCCTAGTGATCATAAAGAGTCCATCATGAATCTAAGTAAACTGGTTCCTTTTGTCTGTCATGTGCAGTGCAACATGAACACGTAACCAGATTAGAGGCGACAACTCTTGAAATTCATAAGCTGAATTAGTCAGTTACCCGGATAAAACTAGTTACTTAAGAACACATAGATCTCCGACGTGAAGACAGATAATTCGTTTAATATTCTGAGCTATTAGGAGAAGAGAATGACTTAATATAGAACTTCATTTGCAATGTCGGCTCCACCCTCCCTTGGGAAATTGAGGACTAATGCTGTGTCATTGTATGTCGCGAAGACATTTAATCGTAAAATTTCTCGTCGAATATCCTTAGTATATGCAGTTTATATATATACAGTGTAACGTGTCCAAAGCAACACCTTTTGGGAGTAGCATAATTATACTGTTGTTGAGAGGTTGAATTAATCAGTGGTTAAATCATGCTGTTGTTGAATGGGGGGGGGGGGGGGGTTGATCGAGAGAGGTCTGCTTTGGGGAGGTTGTTCTTCTGCACATGACTGATAAATTCAGAAATTGATGAACAATTATTTAAGTGGATACAAAAAAACTGCAGAATTATAAATAACTGGTAAATTAATTAAGGATATTATTTTGGTTTACATTGGACAATCCATGTAGTACGATTGATTCATAGGCACTCGATTTCGTGATTTTTATACGTTTACAGACGTTATTTCTCAATTTCACTCATCAAACAACGCAAATCTGTCGAAAGAAAAATCTTCATTTTTTCCCCTTTATTGAGTGTATAAAAACACCAAGGTAGTGAACTCGCCATTTTTTCGTTTGACAGAAGTGACAAAATAAGCGTGGGTCCCGGCTTTAAAGTGAATTGAAAAATAACGTCTGTAAACGTATAAAAATCACGGAATCGAGTGTCTATGGATTGATTTGGATTACTGAACATTTGTCTATCCGAAAATTGTTACAAAAAAACCTAAACATTCGGACAGCGTTGTTGTTGTTTCAAATTGAGCGTTCGTCGGATCGCGCTCACGTGAATGGTAAGTGCTATTCGGTAATGATACACGCTCTATAATTACTGATTGTACCGTAAGCGCTATTCGACGTACGGAACGCGACACATTACGAGTAGTGCTTGTATGTAAGCGCTATTCGACATAAGCTCTATTCGACACAACAAAGCGTCGATTGTAGCTTTAAATTTCTTAATTCTAAAGTCATGTTTAGATGATTTTTCCAATATCAATGTCTTTTACAAGTGCCAAATAGCAAACTTCTCCTTTTTAACCAGGGATAAAATATATCCCCATTTAGTGTCTCCGGTTGAACGATTGTCACTGTACTGTAATTGTTTTAAAAAGAGGTGTCGCTGTTTGGACTAAGTGAAGTATCGCTAATCGTAGGATAATCCAAAATAAACGAATACAGTAGCTGGTGTCTTAGATGCGAGCTTTTAAGACTCTTAAATGAAAAGGTACATCAAAGAAGCAGATTACTGTAAAGCATCGGAACAAGCTCGGATTAAATTACAACATTTTCTGTCCCTTATCTAAGGTAATCATTAGATTACCTAAATAGTGTAACCTGGTTTAAAAGCTACTTGGTAGCAAATGTTAGTTTTAGCGGATACTATTATATACAATGTATAACAAACGATGTATTTTCACTGGGCTTTAACGCCACACCCACCACCGGGAACATTTGGAGACTTTTCAAGTTTTAACGGTGCAAGAAGAACCAAGACATGCCTCTGCTGAACCATCGCCATTCCGTAAACCAGCTTAACAGAATTTGAATATAGTCCAACAAAAGATTACATGCATGAAATATAAGCAACGACTTGCATCTGAAGCGATCATAAAAGTTAATGAAGATATAAAAGCTGATATCATTAATCACATATAAAAATCCCCTTGTAAAAAGCTACCCCATTTATAACACGGACACAGTCGAACGTTAAATCGGAAATACGGAAATTAATTCCGGAGTTTACCGAACATAGCGCCGATGATCAACGGCCATATAATTTCACAACAATGAACATTTTTCACATATTTAAAATCTCATACTACTTATGATATGTCAACGATCTATCATTCTTTCATTAATGATATAGTACAAATAAATTGTAATTCTCATATCATCTACATAAATGATTTATAATTTTTGCTTGTATTTCTAAATGCCCGCCACAACGTATGGAAACTTAATGTGTGGCAGGATAAATATCATGAACGATTAATGCTGGGTTGGTGTCATTGGTTAAACAAAGAACTGAACTAAAACAATATAAAACCCTCTTTTTGCAGTCTTAAACAACACAATCGTATCAAATATTATGTTTGAGCCCACAAAGATAAAGATTATCGACTATCCCGTCGGAAATTTATTGTTTTTTATCGTTAAGTACGGAAGATTAGATGTACATCTGTCTACAACATAATAATGATGTTTTTTATTGTACATAATCATAAAGTACGGAAGACTGACAGTGCCAAATGCAACTATACACACTGTTTTTAATCATCTTTTCTAATTAACTGAAACAATGTTGTATACAAAAATCAATAAAATTATACGACAGGAAAACATAAACCTCAGCATGATTTAGTTTAATTTCAGGATTATAAAAAGATAATTTAGATGCAATCGTACATTCCGTTTGATAATTATAGTTTTACTCACTAACTCACATTTAACATAAAAATCATCAATAAAAAGACGGTTAAAATCTATTAAGGATTAAAGTAAGGACGGGATCTAACCCCGAGGTCTCCGAGCTCAAATATCATATCATGTCTGTCTTTTTTAGATAATTATGACCAGACAATAATGATATTATTGATACATTAGTCTGCCAGCAAAATTTATATAAACATGTTTTTGAACATTAATCAACTCTATCTTTCAATCGTAATACTTTGAGAATGTAACGGAGCTTTGAGCTGGAAAATTGTTTTCAAGTTTTATAACCTCGTGGCCTGATCTCAAATTTTCAGGACAGTCATAAGCTTATATGATCTCATTGATAGCTTAGAAATGAGACCTACAAGATTCATTGGATGTTTTTATCACCAGGTATACAAATCTGACGTTTTTCATAGTTTGATTTTAGTCCAATAAAAGCATAACATTTGAAAATACTTAAGATAATAGGGCTCGATTTTTAAGTGTGCATGACGTATTCATTTAATCGCATATAAACGTGTAGTGCTTGCAATGGAAAATATTTCTGCGCAGTCCCCCGTCCTGCAAAAATTACGCTCAACAAAACTATGAAATTTATGTATGGCACGTAGTTCTAAGTTGATTATGATCAAACAGTAATGATATTATTGATGCACTGTTCCGACAGCATAATTGATCTGACTATTTGCTTAAACATTTAATATGCTTTATCTTTCCAACTATACTACTTTGAGAAGGGAACTGTGATTTTAGCTTGGAGTATGAACTCCTCGAGGCCTGGAGACGTGGGTAAATAAACCTAATACATACACAAATCCAATTTTATCAGAAGCACTTGTGAAATCGTTTGCACTGATTGCTTCATAATATAGATATTGCTGTTAATTTAATTAGATTAAATTTTAGTCATTCAAGCATTATTTGATCCTTATCAGATTTTTTAGTTGTATACATCTTTATTAAGAACTTCATACAAATGAAACTATTTTCAGTATGTAGTGAATCTTTTAACCTGGACAGATTATTAATGAAATGTTTGTGTGGATGAATACTTAATTATTATATTTGTTAGTATTACAGTTTAAATTGCTAAACTATTTCCCAGGCTTTCAAAATCAACAGAATTCTGCAATATATCTCCAACATTTATCAAAACTGTAAAGTCTGCAATGTATACTTATACAACAAATGGTACTATTTTTCAACGCGGATGAGAGGCGTCACTGTTTTGTAACTACAAAAGGTGATGTATACCTATAGGAACTTCGTTCCTAAAAAATAAACAGTGATAATTATTTAACAGCTGAAATTTCACGATTATCTGTTAGCTAATTAATCAGATCATTACAATTTGCTTTGGTAAGGGCGACAGTAATGATAAAATTAAAACTGTTACACCAGTGTACGAAAGTTAACGTTTTAACATTTGATCATTCTTTTGCTAGATTTTTTACGATTTGTATATAGTGTTAAAGTTACAGTGTATATGTTTTATTTCTTGTAGAAAGAGACATATTTTAATAAGTATTATAACATTTGTCTTTAACATTATAAAGATAATAACAATGTAGTAGACAGAAAAATTGACAAAATAAAAACTAACTTTCAAGAGAAAAAAGAGATAAATCCATATGCCCAATACTGAAATAGTGTACATTGTATTTACATAATATCACATTGAATTACTCGGTATTGTATTTTTTTTTTCATTATTTCTCACGAAGTGCGCATTGCTAGGAAGTTTAGTTCATTCTCCGTAAGATGTTTAAATTCTGTTTTCTTTAAATAGATCTATCTGCATTACAAATATTTAAATTATGTAAGCGTCGTATTTCATTGTATTTACGTAATATCACATTGCTCAGCTTTGTTTTGTATGTTTTTTGTTTGTTTTATTTATTTCTCACGAAGTGCACATCATGTGACCAATAAATTGTATTTCAATTCGTTGGATATAACGATGTACAAATTATGAAAATAAACTATGTTCTGTTCTGTTCTGTTCTGTCCTGATTAAATAATGGAAATGAAAACTTTTGATTGTATATTTTCTTATAAAACTGATAACAGAAAAATAACATGAAAGCAGAAAAAGAAATAGAAGATATTATCGGCACGGGGAGGTTGTAGCGATCTGGATGAAGATATAGAATCTAAGAAGCGTCAGGTTTTAAGATAGTGAGCTGGCATTGTTCTGTGGAAATATCTGCTAGATATTTATGCAGTTTTCTTTTTTAGCCTCATAGATTCAATAAATATCACTGGCCTGATTTACTTCTGTTTATAATATTATGTGACCTTTTAAAATATAGCAAAGTATTGCGGGACAAAGGGTCACGGTTGGTGGGAGATGATAATAGAGAGCCATGGTAGAGATAACAGGAAGATAATTAATTTTAAAGATAGTTGGGAATCAGTAGGGACACAGTAGGGATGCAGTAGGGATACTGTTGGGAAACTTTTGGGAGGAGACAGGGTTGCAGTAGGGAGTCAATAGGAAGACCGTAATGAGCCACATGAGCTAGATCGGAGAGGATTGGTAGAATGTAAGGTGATAGGCTAATGAAGTGAGTAGGTGTTCGTATGTGAAAGACCGAGGGAGGAGAGAAACAAAGAGAGGGTGCAGAGAGGATGCAGAGAGGAGAGGGGAGAGTTAAATGTAGAGAGGATACTGAGAGAAGAGAGGTACGTTAACCAAAATAGAGGATGCGGAGAGGAAGAGAGAGGAGACGGGAAAGTTAAACAAAGAGAGGGTGTGAAGAGAAAGAGAGGGGAGAATTAGATATATAGAGGATGCGGAGAGGAAGAGAGATGAGACGGGAAAGTTAAACATAGAGAGGGTGTGGAGAGAAAGAGAGGGGAGAATTGGATATATAGAGGGTGTGGAGAGGAAGAGAGAGGAGACGGGAAAGTTAAACATAGAGAGCGTGTGGAGAGAAAGAGAGGGAAGATGGGCACGTTAAACAAAGAAAGAGAAGGCGGGGATAGGAAGAGATAGGGGAGGGAAGAATTAAAGAAAGAGGGGGTACAGAGGGGAGAGGGGAAAGTTAAACAAAGAGGGGGTGCGGAGAGGAAGAGACAGGAGAGGGAGAGTTAAATATAGAGAGAAAGAGAGAGGAGACGGGATAATTAAATATAGAGAAGAAGAGAGAGGAGAGGGGCAAGCTAAACACAGAGAAGGCACGGATAGGAAAACATAGAAGAGGGAATAGTTAAACAAAGAGAGTGTACAGAGAGGATCGAAGAGACAGGAGACGAGAGAGTTAAATATAGAGAGGAGGAGAGAGGAGAGGGACAAGCTAAACACAGAGAAGGCACGGATAGGAAGATATAGAAGAGGGAATAGTTAAACAAAGAGAGGGTACAGAGAGAATCGAAGAGACAGGAGACGAGAGAGTTAAATATAGAGAGGAAGAGAGAGGAGAGGGACAAGCTAAACACAGAGAAGGCACGGATAGGAAGATATAGAAGAGGGAATAGTTAAACAAAGAGAGGGTGCAGAGAGAATCGAAGAGACAGGAGACGAGAGAGTTAAATATAGAGAGGAAGATAGAGGAGAGGGGCAAGCTAAACACAGAGAAGGCACGGATAGGAAGATATAGAAGAGGGAATAGTTAAACAAAGAGAGGGTATGGAGAGGAAGAGATAGGAGAAGGGAACTAATTAGAGTGGTTTTGTTGGATATAGTGGTAAATATAGGTGGGGAGGGAAGTACGATAGCAATGTGTGTGAGAGAGAGCGAGAGATAGAGCGAGAGAGCGTGGGGCGAATAGAATTAGACAGAGTCCGCGCGGTCTTTATTTGAAGTCATCGCGCTAGATGCTAATACAGTTATAGCTTAGAGCGTGACGTCTTAAGAGGACGGAGGAATATTTATGAATGGGAGATTAACGGATTGAGATAATATTAAACTGTACAGGCAACAGATCGAAGCGGGAAGATAACATTTTCATTCCATTTCAAAAATTTATAATTCACTACGTACGCTTATCTCTTTAGATTCTTCATTTGAACAATAGTCGCTGGATTTTTCGTGTGTACGATCTAAAGATTACAGTAGGAACAAGTAGATAATATATATACTGTATTATAACGCAGAGTGTTATTGTGAGCGCGAATGTTTGTACACTCGACGAGCGAAAATTTCATACACATAGTGACGAGTGGATCGAGATTCTGGTGTAGGCACAATTGATAGTCTAAGAAAATCTTATCTTTAAGTGTTTTGGGATTTTTCTCCGAGTTCATGATATTTACTCGAGATTATTAATCGTACTTTTAATTCATTGTGGAATAGATAACAAATCGTGTGAAAATTCGTGAAATATTTGACCGAATTATTCGGCTGTTTTCCGTATTATGTATCGATAATAATTTAGTGTCGTGGTGAACGTAAGAGAGTTAAGACGGGATTTATTGTCTTATATGTTATTTACATACTTTCGCGGAGTGTATATGATAGTGAAATAGTGATACTGTTTAAAAATTTGTTAAAATATGTTGATATATGTCTTATCTTTTTTCTATGCGTTTTTTTTTTAATAAGAAGTGTTTGATAAAATTTACACAAGGATACAAACTCTACAATGATGGATCTATTATTTCATTTACAAATAATTAGTAAAGGTCGGTTACTGTCTTGATAATTAAGATAAATCTGACAATGATATGTATTCATAACATTTCTCTATCAATTAATCACATTAATTTTCAATTATGAATAAATATAATAATTTCGATTCGGATATCGCGAAAACAGGTGACGAAAAAATGACGGACGAGAGTTGTAATTCGTCTCAAAAAAACGAAAGTCATAGTGACGCATCGGAATTATTACTTACAAATAATGGTTATTCTCCGAATTCCTTCGAGTGCAATGGAAATGTGAAGCACGTAGGAGGTGACGACTATCAAAATGTGACAATGAAAAACACGGGAAATGTGTCAACCACGGTAAGACCCCCGGACTCGGACGGTTCAGCCCCGAGGGAGACTTGGGGATCGAAAGTAGACTTTTTGCTCTCTGTGACGGGGTTTGCTGTTGATCTTGGAAATGTTTGGCGCTTCCCGTACATATGTTACAAAAATGGAGGAGGTAAGTTGACTGCGAATGCATGTAAAATTCAAAATTGAGGGCTGACTAATAAGTAATATAGAATGTCTTACATAAAATTTGGTTATTCGATATGAATTATAAACGACAGTCCCGAGTTTTCTAAAATATATCTGTATAATGAAACATGTTTCACCTAAATTTGATTTTGGTTGCAAAACATGGTTACGAAAGAAACAGAGCTGTCATTGATTAACCAATTCGCTTGTACGTGCATTTAAATCAAAGAAATGGCTAAACAAACAAATAAACTAGAAACTGTCATTTTACATCCCAAACTGTAGAAAAAAACTTGTCATTTAGGTACTAGTAATTGATAAAGACAACGATGATGAGATTTTAAATGCAATTTCCGTGTCTATGTAATTTGATCCAGTATTGAGATGTGACATTTGATAAGATTGTCAACATTTTCATCCTTCAACACTTCACGAGGGCTTAGATCATCCTAGAAATGTTGGCTTACACTTACGTGACCCAATTTTTTAAGAGCGGACAGGTAGATGGTAATTGTTTGGTAACATTGCAATTATGCTTGTTATGAAAAATGAAGAAGGAAAAAACCTTTGTTACGAAATCGCAAAAACCTTTTTTTGGATTTGGAGATTTGTTAATGTTGAAAACCAAATAATTTTAAGGTTGGTCTTATTTATAAAATAGTCCTAAATAAATTCAATATTTCAAATGGATAATTTATATTGACATTTAAACATATCAAAAATTTACATATTTATAAACCCGTCATATACTGTGGAATCATTAATTTTCGTTGGGGATTTAATTTCGTGGATTTCATGGGTCGGCTCATCCACGAAATAAAATCCCCACGAATTTAAATGCAGAGATAAGGCATTTTGTTCAAAAATAAAAATCCACGAATTTATGTCCCCAAGAAATAGACATTTTAGTAAAAACCACGAAAATTGTGCCCAACGAAAATAAATGAAAATACAGTATATTATACTATGGTAGTAATCGTGGAGTTAATGCACATCCCAGCTATTGAGTCTAATATCTGTCTTAAGAATATCATAGGAGAAGGATGAGGCGTGTAACGGTTATTTCCACCGGGTACAGCAAAACAAAACAAAAACAGGAAGAACTATTTGAAATAAGGGTAGGGGGATATAAATGCCCGGTTCTCCTGCCCCCATTTCCCTTGTCCGGGACGGCTTTTAAATGATCATAGCTGACGAATGGACCTTTAAACAACAGATAAAAAGATAAAATCGTTAATGTTAGAAAGTTTGGACAAAACGTAAACTATACGTATTATGTTCGTGTCCGTCCGTGCAATCTATGAAATCTAAGCGAGCACTTTTATTTTTTGACAGACGGACGGACGGATGGTCGAAAGGAGAGACTGGAGATGGCCTGTTGTTGATATTATGTAATATTATATTAATTTCAGAGTCTCACTACATATAAGACCCTCACCCAAATGGCAGAATCTCAACCAAATGGCAGAATCTTACATAAATAGCAGAATCTCACATTAATAGCAGAATCTCACATAAATAGCAAAATCTTACATTAATAGCAGAACCTCACTTAGCAGAACCTCATATAATAAGTTGAATCTCATTCAGAAATCCGCTGATATTTACTCAAATAGCAGATCCTCACTATTCTATATGAATGTCATTTAGACAAGAAGTGATCGAGCGATTATAACCACCCAGTTTACAATACAGTTAACATAGCGAATTCCAATCTCGGTATATAACGTTATATAATAATTATATACATCAGACGGAAAGACATTAAATAGGCTGCACAAGTTTTGCATGTAGCTATCATGAAATGCGAGATTGGTATCAGTCACTCTAAAACAAAATTTCATAAGATAAGCGGAGACGCCGAGAAAGTATATCTAAATATCACAAGAATTCAATTTGTCTAGAACTCTAACGCCTATTCATGATAGTTGATTGAAATGGGATTTTCCATTTTGCCTCAAACCACTGATGAAGACGTGTCTATCGTCGATTGCAGACTGATTTACGAATCCTACTCTGAACCCGTGTATCATTTGAATCAATAAAATTTGAATTAAAATATTCAGCGTAAAATCCTTGTAGGAATGTTATCACGTGTTTCAAATATCACGCTGCACGTGATGCGTGTCGACACATTTGTATGCATTGCAATGTTCATTTTCTATTTTCAACATATTTATTTACGAGTTAATGATGCGGTTAACCGCGGAGGGTGGTGGGCTTTCAGGACCGAGCGTCATCAATCAATTAGTCGTGTCAATTAGATTCAGAGATACGGTGTGTACGCGCATTTAGCATGACCTTTGATTGTTACGCGTAATTGTGAAGCATTAATGTTATTGAAAGATTGTGAACAATACACATGTCTTGCGGTTTTCGTTAATCGTGTGCAATTTCACGAAAGCATTGACTTTCGCTTGAACCTATTTCATTGGGAAAAAAACCAAATCAGTGTGTATGTTTGTCTGCTTTGGCGATTATCGCCTAAGCTATTTATCCAAAATAATGCCGAGAACTTGAATTTCTACGAAAATATTTACAAGGTTATCATGAAAAGACATTACTTGAACTTTAGATTTTGATATAAGGAATTCTGTCATATATCAAATAAGCTGTGTGGGTAAATATCTTTACCTCATTCGTAACCAACATACGTGTACATTGTATTTACGATACTGGTTTTCGGTTACTATATAGTTGTATTCCATTCTCAAGTGTTTCGGTGAGTCCCGTCTTAGACATACTGTGGAATCATTAATTTTCGTTGGGGATTTAATTTCGTGGATTTCGTGGATCGACTCATCAACGAATTCAAATCCACACGAATTCAAATGCGGAGATAAGGCATTTCTTTTCAAAAATCAAAATCCACGAATTTATGTCCCCACGAAATAGCCATTTTAGTAAAAACCACGAAAATTGAACCCAACGAAAATTAATGATTCCACAGTATTTAAACGTGTCGGTTTGTGGTAATTTTATTTTTGTTGACATTATGTTTGTACAGAAAAAAGAATAGTTTGGAATAAAGAACAAGTGTCCAAGCCGCAAATATTGGTTAGGGAGGGGTTAGTGAATACGTCGCGTAACTTTTTGCAATGTATTTGTTTATATACGGCGTAATCAATAAACGTACTATAGACAGAAGTTCAGATTAACAAAACGTCACAATCACAGATCCGAACAATCTGGTTTTTATTTATTCACAAATAATTTTATTAGCTCCTATCATCAGTCGGATTGGTAAGATAGAAAAATCGACACTGTTTTATCGTAAAAGGGCCTCCATGGACGTTAGGGCTGAGTACCGTTTCACGTATCGTATGGAATACCGGTATATAGGGTTCGGTTGACATATCGTATCGAACGAACAAATATCGATCAAAACAAAAAAAGGATTTAAAAAACATATTTTGGACCGTGTTGTCTGAATTTTCGTCAAATAAAAAGTTATGACACATATATAAAACCCACCTGCTGTCAACCACAAGAAGAAAATAGTTTTAATTGCAGTTCAGCATGAGTGTTTGGCATGCCTGTTGAATTAACATTAGGTACCTTCCCTTATTATTAGGTATATTATGTAGCCTATGCAGCCAAACTTTGAGTTTGTGTCAAGTACCTGTGCCAGTACAGTCAATGTTTTTCAGTATTTCTGATTTTATTTCAATATAGAACATCTAATGATATATCGGATATCGATAATTCTGTATCGATACAAATATCGTATCGATGATTTTTATCGATACTCATCCGTAATGGACGTGAAGCTGTGGTGTCTGACTTACAATTACCAGCCCCTTATCCCAACCGGGACCAACATTTACATCTGAGGAAGCTGTCCAGTTAGTTTGATGGTGGGTGGTTTTATCCAGGTTTATACATAGGCCCTTCCTCCATTTACCTCTCCTTTGAAGTGTGCTTGCCCGTAAGTTTCCATAAAAGATCGGAAAACCTTTGGACTTTGTTGTACAATTTTTGGGTGGAAGTGATTTATCATTCATAGCTATGATTTTTGCGGCTAGTACCTAAACTAGTCATTTTATGACCCAAGTTCTTCTTGCAATTATCCATTATATATTGTTTTACATATACATCTAACACATTTTTACACTTTCACAGAATGTTTGTCAGTTGTAGGGTATGCCCCTTCAAAGCTGAAAGTCACCAAAATGACCCTGTATGATGATGCGAAATTAGAAAAAATGATTATTGTGGACTAATGCATTATAAAAGTTGACTAATGTATGTTTTATGTAGTCAATTTGGAAAATCGTGTACAAATTAGATTCTCTAAATTCTCTATGGCGGATGTTTATAGAAGAGCATTAAGTGACTGATGCACTAAAACGTGTACTTCTCAAACGTTTAAGATTTAAAAAAAAATTTAAACCTCATCTTAGCTATGGGATTGCGTTGACTCGATGATTTACTTTGTTTACAGAATCATGTGTTTTCATGATCGTATTTCGTTGATTCACGGTGACATTAATAAAATGTCAAGTTCAATGTTTTCCTGTTTAGTTTGGCAAGCTTTTAATGTTGCTAGTGTAAACTCGTAAAGAGAATTTGTCTCAGCCTTTTTCACCTGTTTCAATCAATATGGGCGAAATCGGACCAGAACTTCAAAAATTTTGGGACTTGACTTTAAAAATTTGCTATATTTGAGTTTGTTTACACTCTATAGCGCCTTCATTTATTCAGTGATCCTAATCATATTAACAATGAATGAGTATGACCTTAGGGTCTTGGACAAGTTAATGTATGGATGAAATCAGGCCACAACTTCAAGAGTTATGGGCCCTTGGAGTCAAAATTTGCTATGTTTTAGCTTGTCTAACGGTATTATAGCACCTTCATTGTTAGTTTTGATCAAAATCTATGTAAAAACGGGTTATACGAGATGAAATCTATGTTACCTGGTCATCAATTGTAGTGTCTTTGTTTTCAGGTGAGCGACCTAGGGCCATATTGGCCCTCTTGTTTACTGAAGTGCTGATATTTTTTTTAAGTTCCAATCAGCTTAAATTTCAATGCATTTCTTATGTGTCCAGAAACACCATACGGTGAATAAAATACTTAAGTTAACTAAATATCTTAGCTTGTTTTGTTAATAATGTTTGAAGAATGTATTTTATAGAACTTAGTTAAAATCTGAGTAAAGCGCTATTTAAGATTATAATTAAGATGCATCATGTTTAACCTATCAAGGTTTCGATTCTTGAAATTTGCAGATACATGTAATAGCTTTTTTGACTTTGAGAAGAATCTGCATCAAATGGTAACATCGGTAAAACGGTTACTTATTGAACATTTGGAGCGGTTCATTTCGAAATGGTCAATACTAAGACTTGTAACCTTTGAGTCTACTTTGGGTCAAACGGAAGGGGCGATCTGTGGTCGAGTGGTAACACGCTGGACTACTTAACGAAAGGTCGTGGGTTTGATTCTCGACCCCGCCTTTGTAACTTCTCAGAGACGCTTTTTCAGTGTCCTTATCCAAACTACCTAGCCACGTAACGAATTTGGAAAAACACAGGATAAAGGGTGAGGCGTGTATTATTGCCTTACATCGGGCACTATAAAGAACCAGGAATAACTATTCGAAAAGAATGCCCGGTTCCCCTGTATCTGATCTTGGGCAGCTCAGAAATGACCATAGCTATCGAATAGGCCATTCGACAACATATGAATTCAAAGATAGATCCTTACGGTATTTTTCAAAGGTGGAATTATCATATCTGTGAAATGGTAGAACAAAAGTTTTTGGGATCATTTCAGTAAGTCCGAGATTATATTACAGACCGGAAAAATCCGCTATTAAATACATATCTAAATCGGGATTAGAATCACACGTCACATAACACTGGTAAACATATTTCACAGAATGACCAATGTATGTATTGACTACCCTCTTGCGTAAACTAAATTTCAGACAGATTTGTAATATTTCCTCAGGATGTCATTCAGTAATGAGACAAAGTCAATAAAGATTGTTTGGCCTTAAAGTGGTCTAAATATCAGGTTTTAATATTATCCTATAGTTTACTAACAGCACGTTTTTTAGTTGTTGTAAGTTCAATCACAAATCTCTATATAAATGCGATTATTGAAGCTTGATTAATTGTTACAACTACAACCAGCCACTAAATACGAGTAGAAAAAAATAATTTGCCGTTCAATAATTTAATGTTCAATGACAGTTTTATGATCTCTCTTTTTTACAGTTTTTAAAGCCAGAATAAATAAAAATCCAAGTATGTTCAGAAAAAATACCTAGTTTTGATAATGTAACCGGTAACACACCCTTATTTCTGCCCTTATAGTATGTATGTGATGGGGCGAATCAGTGACTTAGTGGTAACATGCTGGATTACCACCCGAAAAGTCATGGGTTCGAATCTCGGCTCCGGCTTCCGATATATCAGGAACGTTTTTCCAAAGTCCCCGTCCCAACTACCGAGCCAAGCACTGTGTTTAGAAATTCGATGGAAATGGACGAGATGTGTATCGGTGTTTTGCATGGGACACGATAAAGAACCAGAAAAAACTATTCGAAATAATTGAAGGGATATGAATGTCCGGTTCTCCTTATCTTATCTCCTCCCCCATCTTGGGCGTCTCTGAAATGGCCATAGCTGTTGAATGGGCCGTTCAATAACATATAAACAGTATCTATGCATCTCGGCATTCTACGCTGTTTTACAACCGTACCTCTTTGGTTTGAGAATGTTAAACTATATCTTTATTGATGAGTCAGTAAATTTCTGTGTAATTGAAAATCAATTTAATGACTTAATTGAGACAATTAAACAAGTCTAAGAGGTTTTGTAAAGACTTATTTCTTGTTCAATAAAACTCTTGTTCGGTAATTTTGGATGCGTGGACTCATTGTTATTATAATTATGAATTGTCTCGTCTTAAAATACAATGTATTTTGTATTCTTCACCGCTTGTATGCAAACCATCGTCTATATCAATGAAGCAAAGTGCTCACTAGACGTCCAAAGTGGCGGTCAATGATGACCCTTAACCGATAACAGTTTGAAGAGCCAACAACATTGCATGCCTACTAATAAAGTACAGTGCAACCTCTCTAGTACGGCCCTGTCTTGAGCAACAACCTCCCATCAACAACGATATGACTGTTTCCCCACTGCACGATTTAACTATTAATTTAACCTCTCTAGAGCAACAACCTCTCAAAAACCACACACGTTTGTTTCTCCTAAAGGGTGTTGCTTAGACAGCACAGGGTAAGACATGATTAAGTGTCTAATTCATTTCTAAATACATGTAAGATCAACCACAATAAAGCATTGAAATCCGAACTAAATACAAATGTACGTCATAAATGCTTTTAGCTACTGTATTTTTTTATTTATTTTCGTTGGAATCAATTTTCGTGGTTTTTACTAAAGTGGCTATTTCGTGGGGACACAATTCGTGGATTTTGATTTTTGAAAAGAAATGCCTTATCTCTGCATTTAAATTCGTGGGAATTTGATTTCGTGAATGAGCCGACCCACGAAATCCACGAAATTAAGTCCCCAACGAAAATTAATGATTCCACAGTATTATTTTCACGAGTGCATTCAATTAACAGTTTCAGATACATGTACACGTTAATAAATGTCGTTTTTTGTTCAAATCATCAATGTACCGCGATACGTACGGGAACCATTCTATACGCATATCGCGATATATGCACGTATTGTTCAACACGTATCGCGATACGAATATATATAGTTCTGTGCGTATTGCGATACGTACTAATTTGCAAATGCCCAAGCGATACATAGTCCATCACCATGTTTGTTTAGACAAAAACCCTCGTGTTTGCGTATTATCTGACCACAGTATTATATTGATCAGCTGTGCATCACAACGGACGTGTCTTCATGTTTGTTCATTAAGACACGTCCGTAAATATATGTTTGCGAATGACCTGATATCTACTACGAGATTATTTTATTTCGTCGGTAGCAATTCATTGACCTACTCAGAGAAAATCTGTGTTATTTAATCTCACATAAAACAGTCCATCATGCGACATATTGTCATGTATATGTATATATACCATTTGTATCAAATCAATGAATTACCGTAAAGTTACGTTCCCAAAATAACACAATGTAAGCAGCGACAGATGGTGAATCTATAGTAATCATTGTATTAATGATCAAACGATAAGTAAATTCTTACTAAAGACGTCACATTTGTTGTATATATTTGTGATTTTCCATTTTGCTTTTTTTATTTTAGCTATTTTCTTGATAGTATTTCAATTCCGTACGACAATTCGTTGCACCCAGTCAGTGCTCGTGAGTGACCGTCTTAGCGAGCACCAATCATTAGCATTTCATATTTCTATGCATACTTTTCAAGATGAGCTAAGAAATAAGATTGAACAACTGGTTGCAATACCTCATTATACAGAGAAACATCTCCTGTTTAAGTTTCCAATTTATTTATTTATCTGATGTTTAGCGGTGAATTCGACGGCTATGGTCCGTTCAGTGCCGCCTTTGAGTGATGGGAGATACAGAAGAACCAGACTTTGAAATCCTCACTCGTATGGAACTGTTTTTCAAGGTTCTTCATCGTGCCTGATATAAAGCACCGATACACGCCTCACCCTTCTTCCTGTGATTTCTAGATACAGTACTTGGCTCTGTAGTTGGGACGTATCCCTGAGAAATTCGAAAGGCGGAGTCAAGAATCGAACCCACGACCTTACTTAGTAAAGCGCGTTACCACTCGACCACCTATCACTCTCCTTAGTTTTCGAACCAGCGTACTTTTCTACATGGTGTGTGATGTTCAGCGTCGTATTATGGAATGATTGGGTTTATTATCTTTGTCATTGAGATAAAATCTGTTGTCTTAGGTTTTGAAACAAGCACCTGGTCTTTATTCGACTGTTCTAAAAACCTCTTTTATCTTCACCTGGTTCAAATGCAGTCAACCCTTGTAAGCGGCCACCTTCGATTAAAGGCCATTGTGTGAATAAAGGTCATTCCTTTAAAACGGTCATTGATTATAGGAGGGATCGCTTATTCATATGTAAAGTGCTCACAGTCTATTGGAAGAATGAACAAAAATAATCTGTCATTCACCAATTGCTAGCTTGTGGGCACATTTACATATGAACAACTCTGTATACGATCACTCCTTTTTAAAACAAAATGACCTAAACTAAAGGCCAACATTCAATAAAGGCCACATTCTGTCTTTCCCTAGGGTGGCCATTGTTCACAGGTTTGACTGTACATAATTTTTGGGTCTAAATTAAAAAAGATTTCAATTTGAGATTTTATTTAAATGAAAAGAGAATTGCCGAATACAGAATTATCTTACCATTAGACTTAGCTGTGTGACTCTTGTCCATTTATTTAGTATTTTATACCACTATCTAGAGTTAGACACAGCAACAACAACAACACTTAAACTTTCCTTTATTGGTTTTTTTTCATAAAGAGTGAATTTGTTTACTAAAGATCGGTTATGTCGGTTACTCCTCTACTTTGGCCTCACACAGGACATAGTGACATTTTAACGCACTCGTTGACCTACTAGATACCAGATTAAACAATTTAGGATGTACCAGATTTTGCTAGGCGTTAAAATACAGAATAAACTCTTGGTCGTTGAACTTTTATCAGAGATTAAAAAGAGAACTCGGCACTCTTGCCCTATTTTCGTATTTTGAAACTCAGAGTGTCCTATTTACTAATATTAGGGCTGTGGGTCGTTGGGTAAATGGCGATCCGATCCGCTCCACTATTCAGCACTTACGATAAATCGAGTTACGATTTTTTTGTTGTTTGAAGTAACCCATCTAAAACTTGAACATTGCAGTTCTGAAGACAGCTAAATTTAATTTTCTTTTAGGAATAAAGAAATGAACAGATTCTAAGGCTTAAATTTAAATGTACTCCCTTTTAATTAATGGATTTACCAGCATTATATTCTGACCCATTATCTAAAAATCCCGCCTGACCTCTTAGCAAATAGTGCTGACCCTAATGAGGGGGTATATATACAAAGAAAAGGGATTCTATATTTCTTTTATTTCTTTATTTCAATCAACTATTATTCTGTAAATAGTATCTTTTTTAACAACTATTTGAATGTGACCATGAACCAAATCAGAGACTTAACTAAACACATAAATAATTCGCTAAATTGGAGTGAAAATGCCTTCTGCGTCTGATGATGACGGTGGTGATGATGATGATGGCGATGTTGCTGTTGATGGTGATGATAATGATGACCAATGCGTGTATGTGTTATCAACAATTGCAGCAGGAGCAAAATGAATAATATCTTTGCGGGGTCATTTTTTATAACGACGGTCTTGTTACAACAGTGAGGACAACCAATCGTGTTATCGCTTCATCCCATCATTGCCCCAAAAAAAGTTTAGTTGGGGGATTTCGGTACAGTAGGCCATTGCTAACGTGACCTCATGTTTAAGTATGTCATTTGTTGATTTACGGATTAGAAATCGGTTGTTTGTTCAACGATATATTTCGCGTGAGAGAAAAAAGCGGCTAACGATAATTCGTTTGTTATGGTAGAAATAACATAAAAAAACTATTGCCGATAAGTAATGACCTTTCAATCACACAAAATGTGACTGCCATAAATAGGATCAGATGTCGTAAATCACTCTAATGTCGTAAACAATACATAATTGTGTCATGTGACGTCAGCATAAAGTTGAAACTTCAAATTGGTTTGACCTTAGTTCGTAATGTGACTATGTCGTTACGACTTGGGTCATTGACATAAAATTCGACTTCATACATACGCAAGTCCATAGATTGTTTTTGTGAGCGGCCGAAAGTCGAGTATTTGCTGCCAATTACGGCGCGGTTAACAAGCAGCGTACATATGACCTCATAAGGCTGGGGGGGGGGGGGTTCATAAAAAAATCTGATAAGAAGAAACTGAGTCTAAGTTCTGAAGCACCAGCATCCGGCAATTGAGTATTTAGCACCGTATGAGACCACTAAACGTAGCTGACAGCTAAAAAAATTTTAAAGTTTCTGTCAAATATTGTAAATATTATAGCTACAATTAACTAACACTTAAAAAATAATAATCTATCGAGGTAAAATAATATGACTCAGTGAATGATGCAGACTTCTTATTAAGATGACCATGGTGTTTATGGAATTATTTACAACTTACTTAATTCCCGTAAAACATCCTGTCTGATTTACGATTTCTCATTTCGTATCAAGATTTATTAAATTCATATCAGACAGTTGTTTTTGGGACCCAAACTTTTAGCAGGGGGTTTGTAGGTAGGTAGGTTTGTAGGCAGGTAGGCAATTTTAACATTGTTATTATATGTTTTTACTGAAAACATAAAATTGAATTAAAAACCATTTATTCCAAAATCGCTAACAGCTTGTTTGGGTGGGGATTTTTTTAATGAGTCTGTCAGATTACTGCAAAGTGCAAACCAATATTTTAAGGATGGCCTGATAACGATGTTTTTAACAAATAATGCAACAATCCACTACAATGCGAATCTTTACGTGCTTAATCAAATATTTAACCTAGAGAGATTCTTGATACGTGAAACATTGTCCTCAAAGCACGAAGTTATCTCTAGTATTCATTGTTTACACGTGTTACAGTAAGACGTAGACGGACGGATGGACGGACGGACGGACGGACTGATTTGCAATAATTATCTTGCACAAGCTGCAGGATCCGTTTAATTTGAACGGTAAGCGTTCCAAAAACCATTGTCGGAGTTTGTAAACAATGCCACCCCAAATACATTGTAATTTATATCATAAAGTAGAACCGTTAAGTGTTATTGCATCAAACGTTGTCTTTTATCAACCACTTGGCGTCGGCATTAATCTATTACTGAACAATTACGCCGGCAATCTTGCTAGCATTATAGAGTAAATAACATGAATTTTTATCCGCAATTACATGGATAAAACTCCGTGGATGGTGCCAAGATTATTCGGTGACTGAGAAACAGAGACATACATTTAGTGATTCCTTTAACACATACTTGAAATAGATGTTTCATGACAAAGTACAGCGAGTATTGTAGCTATTTCTTATAAATCTCTCTGCGTTGCAAAACTGCATCTCCCGGCACGTGTGGAACTCGTATGTATTCCACTCACATTGCAGTATTGTGACAGCTTGAATAAGTACGAAAAAACTAAGCTCGTATGTAGGTTACGTCATTAGCGATATGAATATGTGAAACAACAATTATATTGCTTCTGTATTGTATAAGTATTTACCTATATACACGTAAAATGAAATTAAGTTAATGTTCTGTGAGTCACGTGTGCAGTACAGTGAATAAGCGAGTTCAGGCTTTTAGTGTGTCAAAATTGAGGTTATCGATTTATCGTTGCTTTTTTATGCCGATTTAATATCGATAGAATAGATATATTTCAAAATATCGATATTTTGGCAGAAAAGCATTTACATTTCGAAGAGAGAAACGGGTTTGTCTTGAAACTGTCTTGTTTTAAAGTTTTAATTTATACAAAAGGACCTACATACGGAATTATACAAAACATGAGAAAAGAGGCATAATTGGCCTGTTTAATTTTGAAGTATTAAAGTATCGATATCATGACTAGCATCGATATATCGCCAATGTGCCAAAAACTAAATCAATCAAAGTCCTAGGGACATTTATTGTCTACAGTCTTATTCTCGATATTTAATTCAAGAATTTAAAATTTGTCATCAATGTCAAAACTCGAATCTCATCTTTTAAATTTTATTGAATCTTCGAATTCAACCACGACGGTGTAAAAATACTCGAATATTAATTTGTTACATTTTCCTTAAAGACTTTTCATTCAGCGGTTACTTACGGAAAACAGGGTTTAGTACCCTACTGTCACAGAATTCAGGAAAAGGTTAAATTAGCCGTAAAACCGTGGAAAATACCCAGAAAGTAAACAAGTTATCCGAAGTAGAAAAATTAATGTTATGTCACAAATTATACTTAAAAAAATAATGGTTTTCTGAATAAATGATGGTTTTCTAAATAACTTAAGCCTTTCGCATTTCTGCTAAATCTGGTATTTTTTTCTTTATGTACAAAATGAGTGAGATGTTGTCTGAGCTTCTATACAAGACATTGTATAGATTTTCTGTGATAAAGTCAGAATGAATGCCGGCAGACAATTTGATGCTTTTCATGAAACCCTTTAAAATGTGGATAATATTTTATTCAATATAATAAAGAGTGGTGAATGATGAACTGAATATAATATTTTATTCAATATAATAAAGAGTGGTGAATGATAAACAGAATGTAATATTTTATTCAATATAATAAAGAGTGGTGAATGATGGACAGAATATAATATTTTATTCAATATAATAAAGAGTGGTGAATGATAAACAGAATGTAATATTTTATTCAATATAATAAAGAGTGGTGAATGACGATCAGAATATAATATTTTATTCAATATAATAAAGAGTGGTGAATGATGAACAGAATATAATATTTTATTCAATATAATAAAGAGTGGTGAATGATGAACAGAATATAATATTTTATTCAATATAATAAAGAGTGGTGAATGATGAACAGAATATAATATTTTATTCAATATAATAAAGAGTGGTGAATGACGATCAGAATATAATATTTTATTCAATATAATAAAGAGTGGTGAATGACGATCAGAATATAATATTTTATTCAATATAAATAAAGAGTGGCGAATGATAAGCAGAATATAATATTTTATTCAATATAATAAAGAGTGGTGAATGATGAACAGAATATAACATTTTATTCAATATAATAAAGAGTGGTGAATGATGAACAGAATATAACATTTTATTCAATATAATAAAGAGTGGTGAATGATGAACAGAATATACTATTTTATTCAATATAATAAAGAGTGGTGAATGATGAACAGAATATAATATTTTATTCAATATAATAAAGAGTGGTGAATGATAAACAGAATATAATATTTTATTCAATATAATAAAGAGTGGTGAATGATGAACAGAATATAATATTTTATTCAATATAATAAAGAGGCGTGAATGATGAACAGAATATAATATTTTATTCAATATAATAAAGAGTGGTGAATGATAAACAGAATATAATATTTTATTCAATATAATAAAGAGTGGTGAATGATGAACAGAATATAATATTTTATTCAATATAATAAAGAGGCGTGAATGATGAACAGAATATAATATTTTATTCAATATAATAAAGAGTGGTGAATGATGAACAGAATATAATATTTTATTCAATATAATAAAGAGTGGTGAATGATAAACAGAATATAATATTTTATTCAATATAATAAAGAGGCGTGAATGATAAACAGAATATAATATTTATTCAATATAATAAAGAGTGGTGAATGATAAACAGAATATAATATTTTATTCAATATAATAAAGAGTGGTGAATGATAAACAGAATATAATATTTTATTCAATATAATAAAGAGTGGTGAATGATAAACAGAATGTAATATTTTATTCAATATAATAAAGAGTGGTGAATGATGGACAGAATATAATATTTTATTCAATATAATAAAGAGTGGTGAATGATAAACAGAATATAATATTTTATTCAATATAATAATGAGTGGTGAATGATGAACAGAATATAATATTTTATTCAATATAATAAAGAGTGGTGAATGATGAACAGAATATAATATTTTATTCAATATAATAAAGAGTGGTGAATGACGATCAGAATATAATATTTTATTCAATATAATAAAGAGTGGTGAATGACGATCAGAATATAATATTTTATTCAATATAATAAAGAGTGGTGAATGACGATCAGAATATAATATTTTATTCAATATAAATAAAGAGTGGCGAATGATAAGCAGAATATAATATTTTATTCAATATAATAAAGAGTGGTGAATGATGAACAGAATATAACATTTTATTCAATATAATAAAGAGTGGTGAATGATGAACAGAATATAACATTTTATTCAATATAATAAAGAGTGGTGAATGATGAACAGAATATACTATTTTATTCAATATAATAAAGAGTGGTGAATGATGAACAGAATATAATATTTTATTCAATATAATAAAGAGTGGTGAATGATAAACAGAATATAATATTTTATTCAATATAATAAAGAGTGGTGAATGATGAACAGAATATAATATTTTATTCAATATAATAAAGAGGCGTGAATGATGAACAGAATATAATATTTTATTCAATATAATAAAGAGTGGTGAATGATGAACAGAATATAATATTTTATTCAATATAATAAAGAGTGGTGAATGATAAACAGAATATAATATTTTATTCAATATAATAAAGAGGCGTGAATGATAAACAGAATATAATATTTATTCAATATAATAAAGAGTGGTGAATGATAAACAGAATATAATATTTTATTCAATATAATAAAGAGTGGTGAATGATAAACAGAATATAATATTTTATTCAATATAATAAAGAGTGGTGAATGATAAACAGAATGTAATATTTTATTCAATATAATAAAGAGTGGTGAATGATAAACAGAATATAATATTTTATTCAATATAATAAAGAGTGGTGAATGATAAGCAGAATATAATATTTTATTCAATATAATAAAGAGTGGTGAATGATGAACAGAATATAATATTTTATTCAATATAATAAAGAGTGGTGAATGATGAACAGAATATAATATTTTATTCAATATAATAAAGAGTGGTGAATGATGAACAGAATATAATATTTTATTCAATATAATAAAGAGTGGTGAATGATAAACAGAATGTAATATTTTATTCAATATAATAAAGAGTGGTGAATGATGAACAGAATATAATATTTTATTCAATATAATAAAGAGTGATGAACGATAAGCAGAATGTAATATTTTATTCAATATAATAAGGAGTGGTGAATGATGAACAGAAGATAATATTTTATTCAATATAATAAAGAGTGGTGAATGATGAAAAAAACATAATATTTTATTGGCGTTTACATGATAATACAGAGCCCTGATGACGCATTCGTAGGTATAAATGAATTATGGCTCCGACAGGCAATAATTGAATTGAGTTTGATATTGAAAACGTTAATGAAAGGTGATAAATCAAAGCCGGGATGTATCGATCATAGAGCTAAAATGTTTATTGCAAATCAAAAGTCTTTACTTTGATATTCGGACAAACTTTAAAGTATAACAAACATAGTTGGAGTTTGAATTTAGGTTCCACGAAAGTCAGTGAGCATAGTTTGGAAATAAAACAGTTTGTAGAACTTGTTAGTCAACCCCTGCTACTTTAAAGAATATCTAACATGTATATAATATTATATCACACTACGTTTATAAAACATCTGTATTTACTGCATACCACACTTGTTGTATTTTTAGCTGTGTTAACTGGGAGAGTTGTTACTAAGTTTTCAAAACTTGTGGCACGACCCCTGTGCTAAAATGCAAATATTTATTTTATGTAAAGTGACATGAATATGAAACTCAGAGTAATACAATATGTTTAAACTTTAGAAATCTTTCAGAGCATGATCCAGTGTTATGTATTTTGAAACGTAAAAATCATATGCTGTCATCATTTCCAGATCTTTATCATCACCAACAGCACTATTATCCAAATCATTAACCACACAACCAATATCGTTACCACCACTACCAGTTACAATGTCATCATCGGTATCACCAAAGTCATCTGCAACAGAATTATCATTATCGTTATAACATTTAGTGGCATTATGATATACAGGAGCCAATATATACCCTCTTCACAAATTTCTCGTACCTGAATTTAACGTCACGCCAACAGCCAATGTCTTTGGCAACCTTGTCAGCTTGTAACGGTGGAGGAAGACCCTGAGTGTCCACCTGGGCGGAGCCATCAACCTTCGTAAATCAGCTAAACCGCCGCAAACCTCTCCAAATTATTAGTTAACAACTTGTGAGAACTGATCTCAAACTTCCATTGATTTTAAAATCGGTTTTTGATATACAGTCAAACCTACAAACAAAGGCCACCTTTGGGCAAGACATACTGCTGCCTTTAATGACAGGTGACCTTTATTCGGAGGACATTGATCTAAATAATCAAACTATGGTTTATACAAGAATGGACCTTATTCACAAGGTGGCCTGTATTCGGAGGTGGCCGCTTACACTGTTTTTATAGTACATTTATATTTACCATAATTGTTACTTGATATAACCAATTTTTCGATAGCAGAACTCACGACTTTAAATTGTGCAAATAATATCAGAGTATCCTAATCCGAGACGTGATGTAGCGGTGTGACAAATGGATTATTTATATCAACATTTGTCCGGCATCACACAGAAGTGATAACCAAATTCAATTAGACGTCTGTAAGAAACGATGCGGGATTATGTGATTTCAGTAAATGTCAAATTAGTTTTAACCTGGTCGGTCGAAAATCCCTACAAATGCAGATTATTTTTAACGTTGTTGACATCAGTGATTTTGAGGAACTTTTACATCGCTTGCATTATGATATTTGGATCATTTTTCTGAAGCCGTATCTCATCTTTCTGAATATCGTTGATAGACCAGAATCTTATATTTTAGACTTATAGAAAAGTATACCGTAAACATATAAAACCTGGTCACACATACATGCATATGGTAAATGTTTTATATAACAATTAAAACAAATATTTTACTTTATTTAACAAGTGCACTAACTTTCTAAAAGGGTAAACTATAAAATAAACTATTGAGAGTTCAAATAGTATTCCGCAATGACTAATCTTTTTTTGACTAATGTGGAGATACATTAATTAAATACATTTTATATTTTGTATATTATGTAAACCAATCAACTTAGACTTTTATAAAAGTAACCTTTTGAGCTATTTATTGTGTAAATCTATTATTCTTGGACATGCACCCACGAAATGATACTCGACTTCTATATTAAGCATATTACAACATTGACAGTATCTCTTTTCACGAGGAATATTAATTCTTGCATACCTTCCAGTTTGGTTTCAAGACGATGGTCAAATAATTTTATCGACAAAATGTATATTCCATACACACAGATGTTATGTATTTTATAAATATATAGTTCGTACAATCAAAGACAAAACGGAAAATGTGATAATATTTTAGAATCAGTGAAGCTTCCGATAGAATCAAGTGACATTAAACGCTGCATCTGTACAGTAAGCGATGGACCTTCTAACAATATAATGCATACAATTGACCATGGTGACCCTTTCTTAATGTTCAGTAGTGTAATTGCGCAGATAAATCCGACTAGATGACATTCGTGTTAGAGGTCCATACTAACGAATGTACTGACTCATTTCTATGTTCCTATCAGGCCATGTTAAAGGATAATCTTTCTCTCCGTTGTCCACTAAGTCAAGCATTCATCAAGTATGAATCCAGATTCTTAAAGTTTAGATAAGTTATCGAAGTAAACAAAATTCGAGAACAAATATTTAAGAGCGCTGAATCACTTAATACTCATGGGAAACAAACGGGGTTATTATAACATAATGAAAACAAACTAGACATAACAAACTGATGGCCTTATGATATAGGCCTACAGGTGTACTTTATAGTCGAACTTGTGCATTAAGTCCACTGACGCGTACCTCAAATTACGGCCTTCAAATAAAACTGACTCTTATTTTGATATTTTCTTGGGCTCCATTCTAAAGTTTCCTTTCTGTACAGGTACCTTTTTGTTCAAATGGTGTTCTTAATTTAACGGTGAGTATACTTTCGAGATTTGCTGTACTATCAGAAGTGATATAATTTACTCGTTCATAGTGACTTGTAAAATATAAGTAATGACCAACCTTTGGCTAAATAAAAGGTAATAAACTTAATTTGGACACTGGCTAATTACATATAATTACCGTATAATGACATTTTTGTCTCTAGTTTTCTCATTACATGTCAATGGGTAGCTAATTATAAAGTAATTAAAGCCGATGTTTTGGTCACATTATGAGCGAAATAGGGATTACTAACAATCAAGTAGAATTTTAATAAATGAACGACGACTCGTATTCGGTCGAAATAGATACAACATATGTCATGTACTTTATATCAAGATCCACTAGCTATCGCTCTCATGACCAAATATAAAATATACTACATGGATCACCTTATACCTGTCCGTCCGTCCGTCCGTCCGCCCGTCCGTCCGTCCGTACAAACAAATTGAGTTTGGGTGACTCTGGGGTTAGGGTTAGGACTCTTTGTTCAACCGGAGTCACTTAAAAAAATGTCCATAAGTGGATTTATGTGGCTAAAATCGGGTTTATGTGGCTAAATTTTAACATGGGAAAGCCACTTAAGTATCCTATCGTTAGTATGTATGTCCGTCCGTCCGTCCGTCCTGTTTCCAAACAACCATTGCTCTGTGACAGATTAAGATTAATTTAATCGAATTGAAAAATATGTTTCGACTATTTCATCGGTATCATATAACTGTTTCACACAGGTTATTATGGGATATCTGTTTTTTTTAAATTTGGTCTTTTTTTACTTCGGTGTCAATATAATTCCAAATGAATTCAACATTCAGACATTGTATCGAGTCTCCACAAGATCATGAAGATAAAATCTAGAATCGACCTGATCTCATCAGAAACCTTATACATTGTTCATCTGTCGAGTTGATGTCACCTCAGTCAAGTGTGATTAATACTTACATAACTCTGTACAGTCAACATATGTACTTATTTATCAGGAACTTTCTCACCACGATCTTGCTTATTCGGAAGTCAAATTACTCAGCAAATGTATTCATTTTGGTCGAATTTGTACGAAAGACCGATGGTGACTTTTCAATATCAAGATTTCACAATTTCGAATCATGAAATAATGTAGTTGAATCGAAGAAAACTCGGGAAATCACGAAATCGTAAAATTTTGAAGAAAAATCGTGAAATTTTAATGAAAAATCGTTTTCACGATTTCAAGCTTTTCTTAAAAATTCACGATTTCATGATTTCACGATTTTTCATCGATTGCAACTTCATTTCATGTTTTGAAATTGTGAAATTTTGAAGTTGAAATGTCACCACTGGAC
The DNA here is from genome assembly GCA_964023205.1 of Lutraria lutraria. NCBI lineage: Eukaryota > Metazoa > Mollusca > Bivalvia > Venerida > Mactridae > Lutraria > Lutraria lutraria. Next base: position 22,714,791 of record OZ026837.1, read on the forward strand.
GTCAGTTTACATCACTTCATTCAGTTGTGCTGTTTTTAACACTCCCTGTATTACCTAGAAACCCGTCATACTCGGACTTATTAACTGTTCCGGATATATCACGATTGGAAAAGTTCAGCAGCAGCATTTACAATGCAAAATCATCCTTTTTACATTCTCATAAAAATACCTTGTTTCAATATCAATATAGCTTAATTCTTATCATACAGTAAGACATCTCTCAGATAAAACCTCGATATAACGACCGTCTGAGTATAACGACCAGTTATTTCCGGACCGGACCGGACATGTATGGTCCAAAAAGGGAGGGGGCTTAATTTCTAGGTTTTACTTTATCGATTATCTAATTAATGTTTCATTCATCTATACGTGATATAATGTTGCATGCATCTAAATGCGTCATAATGTTTTATTCATCTATATGTGATAATCTTCTATGTTACTTCACATTTGTATAATTATGTAAAATCATAAATCACATGTTACCGTGTTAAATCACTGAAAAGTGGAAATAATGAGCATATAACGATTATCGTTTTTTGATTTAGTGGCCAAATTGACGATATTTTAAGTTGTTTGCTGTATCGATTTTCTCTTTAGATTCAGTGGATGCCATGGCGATTTGAATTTAAATAAAACCGTTCGAAACATTAAACATACAACTAGACTTCATTATATAATTGATAATATTATTGTTTCTTCGGGGAAATAGAAAACTTTATTATTGCAAGTTTGCCAATGTTCGCATTTATTAAAATAGTTCATAATTGCCTGAAGTCAAACGGTTTTTTGATAATAAATAATATTTTCAAAGTTCATATTTAATGCAAATTCCACATTCCATTTGTAACATTGTCCAGATCATATCCGATCAGCGAAAAGATAATTGGTTTTGATGGAAAAGAAGAAATGCATCAACAGATTATGCATAATGCTTGATTTATCTAAGTTATTTAGATTGTACTGTGCAACCTCTCCAAAGCAACACCCTTTGGGAGAAGCAAAGTTATGTTGTTGTTGAGAGGTTGCTGCTGTAGAGAGGTTGAATGAAAAATCAAATCGTATCGTGGGAAAAATCATGTTGTTGTTGAAGGGAGGTTGTTGCTCAATACAGGACCGCTCTGGAGAGGCTGCTCTGTGTCGGATTAAGCGCCGTTTATCACCAGGCTTTTAATTTCATTCAGCGGTAATTAAGTCGATACGCATAAAATTTAATCCGCCTCTCTCCTACATCTTCCTCACTGTACTGGCAAACTTAATGAAGAGATTCAAACGGATAAACGATTTGAAGAAACAATAATCTCAGTCCTGTGTCCCATCAATTGATAACTAACCAAACACATTAATTTTATTTGACGTAGGCGGAGAAATTCATTTATACAATACAGTCAAACCTGCGTTAACCTATACTGAATAAATGTCATTATTTTAAAATCGTTATTGATTATATTAGTAGAACAAAATGACCTCTGAATAAAGGCCACCTGACAATAAATGACATATTATGTCTTTCCCAAAGGTGGCATTTGTTCATAGGTTGGGCTGTATAAACAATCGTGTTGTAACTAAATGAATCATTTATGTTACCTAAGTCACAAACCATGAACTATACTTGCCGTGTTATATTGTTGCAACAGTACAAATTGAATTAGGTCTTAGGTGTGTTAGCGTGCTCAAAGAAGCACTACATTCAATTTACATATTTTAATTGCTTGCCTGTGATATTTCCGATAATGTTATTTTGAAGTTTTAATATCTTAATTTATTTTTTATTTTTTCAGGTGCATTTCTTATACCATATTTCTTCATGTTGATATTTCTCGGGTTACCACTGTTCTATATGGAACTTGCTCTTGGACAGTTTCATCGGAGTGGTGCTATAGTAATCTGGAAGCGGCTTTGTCCAATGTTTACAGGTATTTACATGTCATTTTCTTTCTTACCGCGTTAGCAACACACACACTTTCACAATACTCTCCTCCGTAATGTATTTCTTTTGTTTATTTCTAATGGACTTTAGTTCGTACTCTGTAAGAAGTTTCTATTATTCCAGAAGTAATTTCTTTAAAATGAACCTCTGTAAGAAGTTTCTATTATTCCAGAAGTAATTTCTTTAAAATGAACCTCTGTAAGAAGTTTCTATTATTCCAGAAGTAATTTCTTTAAAATGAACCTATCCACATTTACAATACTCAAATGTGCCAGTAAGCGTCGTGTTATATTGTATGTTCATAACATCCCATTGCATTGCTTTGCTTTGTACTATAATTTGTGTTTATTTCAAACGAATTGCACAATATGTGACCTATAAATTGTATTTCAATTTGTAGGATATAACGCAGTACAAGTTATGAAATTTTATTCGATATTTTGTTTTGTTCTGTTCTGTTCATATACTTAACTGTTTCTGTAGATCATAAATGTTCTGAAAAAATCTCAAACTGCCAAACAAGTGATGCTCACAGATTCAAAGGTTATATCAGGGTCGTCTAAGGTTATATCAGGGTCGTCTATGGTTATATCAGGGTTGTCTAAGGTTATATCAGGGTCGTCTAAGGTTATATCAGGGTCGTCTAAGGTTATATCAGGGTCGTCTAAGGTTATATCAGGGTCGTCTAAGGTTATATCAGGGTCGTCTAAGGTTATATCAGGGTCGTCTAAGGTTATATAAGGGTCGTTTAATGTTATATCAGGGTCGTCTAAGGTTATATCAGGGTCGTCTAAGGTTATATAAGGGTCGTTTAAGGTTATAAATCTTCAGATTGATCACCAAGCTCAACTCTCATCTAAGGCCAACTTTGATGTTTTCCATATGTGCAAAATGATGTTTTTGGTTCTTTTATTGATATACAGAATACTTTGTTAAATCAACTGAATCATATCAACAAAATGGTGTTGAGGACTTCGAAAGCACAAAACCGGAAGACCGCTCTCAAGTTTTGTAACATCGGACCAACTTCCTTTTAGATTTTTTTGGCTTTGGTCCTTATGTCATCCCGATATATCTCGGTTACTCCAATCAACCAACCGAAATCAGTTCCAACTAATATGTACGGAGTGGAGAAACCACGTTTTATGTCACATAACAACTGATATTTCAAATAATCAGTTAACATACATGTACATTGAATCTCGAACAGCCAAAGTTGTCAATGAATCCACCACAACGACGGCTGTGTAACGGGAACAAATATTACAATCTATTTATGATATCGTTGTTTTCTAGGTCCCTATCTGACTGATCTAATTATCAAACAGTTAACATATCTTCTTTATCTACTGTGCGCTTCGATGAAGCTATTTAGTGTCACAAAGTATAAGGTAGTTGATGTCACACATTAGCCTAGATGACCTTGTCGAGTAGCAAACAGTTAAACTATTGGTAGAGCAGAATTTGACAACGGAATCAAGAACATGTTTAACATACATTCCTCAATTGACATCGCCGCAGGAAAGGCTGCACATACCGCTGTTGATATATTTAATGTTTTAAAAGACATTGTTAACAGTAAACTTTGGCATCCATTTGTGTCACATACTATTGAGTTAGGTGTAGTGTCGTGTCTCATGGTATGTCAGTACAGAGAGTGTTCGGAAGTGATAAGTGATAACCAAAGAATATGGAAAGTAATGTCAAAGCTCCCTCTTATCTATGTACACTAAACTATCATCACTTAATCACTTCGAGAGAGTAACTTTTAAACACATGTTTAATTCAAATATTGACCTAAGAACATGCATTCTGAAACTGCTTTTGGACACTGGACCGTTTTGATAAATTATCTTTTTCCGGGCCGCGGCCGTGGTTATAGTGCGCTGTTAGTTCGATGTTCTTTCAAATGTGCAGAGTGGAAGGGTAATTAAGTTGGTATTGGTTGGAATACCGTCCAGGAAAACTTGGTAGGTGAATCGTCCCCGTATATAACTGAAAGATCTTTGAAAACGGCGATAAACCCAATTAAATCAATTATCTTTCCCCTGAATTTACTAGACCCTATTGTAACTATGGTGATTTCGTCTTTATTCCACAGGGGTTGGATTTGGTATTGTGTTAGTGGCCACATACGTAGGAATGTATTACAACACAATTATTGCCTGGGCATTGTATTATCTCATAGCCTCTTGCAGGTAAGTACTATTTAGTTAATAGTATTATTCTAAAGCCACATTTACTTTGTGGATGTAGAAATTAAAAAAGGTCTTATTTTACCTAGAAATATGTTTTATCAGTGAAACTGACTTTTACTTGCAATAAAAAACATTCCGAAATTTTCGTTTTTAATCGCGAAGTACACACAGAAATGATTTTGCAAAAATAAGAAAAAAACATCTGACAACACGAGATGTGGCTACAGAAAGGCATTATGTAAATGTAGTATTATATTTTACTATCATTTTATCAATTGTATTATTAAATTCAAAAAGCTAATGGGCTCATAATGCCTCGTACGTGATTTTGGTCTAAAATTCTTTAGCGCGCTGTTACCTTGTATACGATCATCATTATTCATCGACAGAGATTTCAATTTCAGAATCACTCTTATTTATCTTAGACTTCGTATAACGAGTTACTGTTCATACATGCATATATTCTTAATTTTAAACTTGATTAACGATATAATCATAATATATAGAAATCAAAGTACTGAAAGTACTCATGGAAACTGAACTTACATAGACATACCCTGCGACATGGAACGGGAACCAGTTAAACGATTCCATGACTGATGTAGTTTGTGCGTAGTACTTTGGTCCCCATCAAAATTCATGCGCACCGAGCGACTGACAGCTATGGAAAGCTAAACTATCGTTCAGTTTCCAAAAATCAGTGTTAAAAATGATAAAATGAAGTTTTAACCGACAGGAGTTCAACATGTGCATTTCCGACTGACCTCAGTCGAAAATGGCCGAATTGACGTCATTATTCAAAGTGATTAATTGGTTAATGTTGTGATATCAGTGTATGTAGATAGCTTGTCATACACGGTTGAGATATTGCAGTATACTTCCATTCACTGATAAGCCTCTTCCTTTTCTGGCTATGGTATTTTCAAACCATTTCATTCTAAATAATCGGTTATTCAGACGAATCGTGACATGCTTAAATGAGCATGTTAAATAAACCATGTTCATACACAAGTCTTTTCATACCAACAGCAGATCTAAATCAAATAAGATAATAATTAAACTAGATTTACAGACATTTCTGCTAACAGTTTTATTTTGACACAGTCCTTATATCTTTCAAGGCTGGATTAAAGTTTGTTGCTTCGTTAATTTAAATGTCCAAATATAATGGTTTTAGCATTTTTGGAATTATGGAATTACGCTAATTAATGAAATTTAATGTAGTTTGTATAGTGATGCTCAGTTCTATTTTTGGAGAAAATTCCACGTAAATAATGACATAGTTTCAGATTTTATTATTTTCATATCATACTATAACTGGCAATACTTGGAATATAGCAATGGGTATGGGCCTAGTTCGGATAATGCGTAAAGTTTTGAAAAATAACGACCATAGTGTTGATACAACAAAAACTATGTCCGTTAATTCTTAGCATTTTTCGCCAGCTCTTAAAAGGCTGAAGAATGAACGAATGAATGAACGAACAAACGAACAAATGAAAGAACGAACGAACGAATAAATGAATGAACAAATGAACGAATAAATGAATGAATGAACGAACGAACGAAACGAACGAAATGAACGAAACGAACGAATAAATAAACGAATGAAATGTATGAATGAACATTTTTGGTCGTATTTGCAAATGCAAAGATCACTGTTCATGCAAACTAATATACACAGAAACTAAACATGCTGGCTTTTAAAGTTTTGTAATATCGTGACATATTCAACAACAGTTGAAGGTTCTTCAGCTCGTATGTGCCAGTTTTCCCGTCATCTAAATGTCACTTTCTGCTATTTCCTTGAAGAAACTTTCATTCATGTATCATGGCTTGCACAGATGTTTGGCCCAGTTATTCGAAAACATATCCTAGTTTTTAGCATCTGGTGGCATAGTGCAGATATATCATTGATAAATAGTT